>OZ038392.1:50158784-50556284 GCA_964036045.1 Eutreptiella sp. 'Long Island Sound 2002'
CCCTTTAATGCGTGTTTGCATGCACGAGTGCGACAAGATCGTGGGCAAACCTGCCCATCTGCGCGTCAATCACGACTCAACCAGGGGGTGGCCCCGCCTGGGCTTACTCACCTTACCTACCGCTGGGAGAGAGAGCAAGTGAGGGGCGCACGCGAAGAACGTTGCAATGCACTTGTGTGTATGTCTAATCACCCTGATCTGACCGCTAATCATCTGCAATCTTTCTAATCAATCCCTCTATCGCGTTCTATCTTTGTTAGCGCTGCTACAAGGCTCGTTCACGGAGACACGAGACGAGCAATGTGTATGCGGCATGCGAGACGAACATACCTGTAGTTTATACCTAATTCATTGAAGTCTTTTCAATTGATTTTCGAATTCTTGAAATTTTGAAGCTTCTATTAGTGTGGGTGGAATCTGTATGTTTATTTATTAATGTGTGTCTCGTCATTTTCAAGACTACATGAGACATACATTTATAATTCCATTATTTCTCCATTTTCCGGCGCTTCGCTAGGAGCCGCTCCTGCGCGCCGCCATTTTATGCGTATGAATTTCTGGATTTAAAAAATCCAGAGATGACTATAATTTCTATAAAAATGTGCTTCTGATGCACAATTGGATTCTACTCAGGTGTGTCGTTTCAGAAAAATTCTGCGCCGTCATTTGACGGATTTTGGTGTCGTCGCTTCGTTTTTGCGTGGATTCGTCCATAAATCTCCCATTCCTGCCTCTGCAGATACCCACGCGCAGCCTCGCTGAGTAGGCCGTGTTCGGGCCGAAACGCAGGTGCCTGGAGAGACTGAGCAGAACCAAGACCCCACCAAGGGGCAAATTAATTTCTTTTTCGACTCCCTTCGCCCTAAGACAGGTCACAGGTCGCCAGCAGGTTTACGAGAACCCATGCGAGTGTGTATAATGTGTCTTGCGTTTGGGTTGTGTCGACGCTGCGTCTTGGAGGGAGGGATGCATATGCACATGTTTGGCATGCTCCCAATCTAACCCAACCAAGCCACAGGAGCCCCGGCAGCGCCATGAGCGCTGAGTCTTCTGGAGGAAATGATACAATCAGAGCAGCAAAAGGACGCCAGCCATGGTGAGCGCCCATTTTTCAGTGTGAGGGAGACTGTAGGTATTTTAAAGTAGATGTGGAAACCAAGGAAAGGCCAAGAAAAATTCCCTTTTTCCTAAAATGCGACAGTGGTGGCCACCACAGCACAAGGGGGGAGTAAGAAAAAGTGCTTTTCCATTGCTTTGAGGCATACTCTAGTTGTATTAGAGATGCACTGAGCATCCATGCATTTTAATCTTAGTATTGGTCCAACCAAAAGTGGTGATAACACATTTTGACCTATGGAACCAAACACCCAATCAGGATATGGAGTGGACCCCTTAATCCCCTTTCAATGTGAAGTAAAACATCTTTTCCTGAGTTGACTGAGCACTGACATACCTAAGGTAGAGCCTATGGATTTATCTATGTTTTTCCATGAATTCTTATCTGCCCTAGTGGTATACACCCTAGGGGGCTAGGCACCTCTTTTTGAGAGGTCCTGGGTTAAATTCCTGGTCAGCCTAGCTAAGTAGGAAGATCCCATGTGACATGGCAGTGACCTCATCGCCACATACCATGCCACCTCAGCACATATGGGACCCAAAACAAAGAGTGCACATCTCCTAAGATGGCACTATGGAGAGAGAGTGATCCTGAGGCAGTTTTCTAACTCTTTTCCAAAAACATTTCAGCTATCTTTGTGAATATGCATTCATATGTGACCTGAGTTGCAGTTTCTGTGAATATCCTATCATCTTTCACTGTTTACACTGCAGCCCTTCATGCTTTGATCCTGAATCCTCTTCTCTTTGCATACTATTGGCTTGGGCTATCCTGGAGTGACTTGGAGTGGCTGTATTTCATCAAAACAAAGCTTTTCATCTCCAAAAACAAGCAGCAGGAAACCCTACACCAACAGCAAGCAGCAGGAGAGGCAAAACACAGTGCTGAAAACACTAAAACCTTTTCTTGACGGGCAGGGGCCCCAACAAGGCAAGACAGCGTACAGCAGCCACAAGACCCACCACCAGGAAGGGTGGGGGACCACCCCACCAAACCCAGCAGCAGACCCCAGCCAACGAAGGCGGAGCAGAACGCCCACAGGACCACAACCGAGGCAGGCCAAGGATGGCCCTAGCCGGGCCAGCACCAGTCCCCGGCCAGGGAACGGGCGGACAACCACCTACGGGGCCCCCAGGAGGAAGCGCAGGGGACCACACAACGGACACTAGCGGCAGGCGCCGGGCAAGCAAAGCAGGGAGCGGCAACCAGAGGACCCACGGCTAGGGTGGACAAGGCACCACCCACCCCGCCAAAGCGGGCAACAGACCCGAGCCAGACAACATACGGGGCTGCACCAAAACAGGCGAAGGACGACCCCCCACCACAACCACTAGCGGCCCACAATAAGGTAGAGCCGGATACCATACGCACAGGACCCCCGGTATGAAAGGCGACGGCCGAGCCCCCCCCCCCCCCCACGGCCAGCAAAAGGTCCCACCGAGGAACCAAGGGGGACAACACCCACAGAGCCCACCAGCCCGCAAGGTGAAGGGGCCGCCCCAGCCTCAGCCCACTGCCAGGAAAGGCAGGGAACAGCACCAACAGGGCCCAACGCCAAGAAGGGCGAGGGACACCCCCCCCCCCCCCCCACGGCCACCAGCAGCCCACAACCAGGAAAGGCAGGGAACAACACCCACAAGGGCCTCCCGAGGACAGGCGAAGGACAAACCTGCACCACAGACAACCACAAGAGAGGGGGGGGACTAGAGCAGCAAAACCGTCCGCTAGAAGTGGCGAGGAACCACCCACCCGACCAAACCTAGCAGCAGGCCCTAGCTAGGAATTGCAGGGCACTGCACCCACACAACCCTCCGCCAGGATTGGCGAGGGACCACCCGCCCCCCCCGAAGAAAACCAACAGCCCCAAACGGGAAAGACAGGGAACAACAAACAAAGGGCCCACCGCCAAATGGACGAGGGACCACCCACCCCAACAGAGGCACCAGCAGGCCCCAGCCAGGAATGGCGGGACGCTGCACCCACAGTGGCCTCCGCCAGGATTGGCAAGGGGCAACCCACCCCACAAAAGCCAGCAGCATGCCCCAGCCAGGAACCGCGGGAAATAGCACCAACACCTCCCTCCGCCAGGATTGGCGAGGGACCACCCACCCCACAACAGGGAGCAGCAAGCCCCACCCAAAAATGGCAGGGAGCAGCACCCCCGGGCCCCTCCGCGAGGATTGGCAAGGGACCACCCCACCAAAGCTCAGAATCAGGCCCCAGTTAGGAATGGCGAGGAAGTGCACCTATAGGGCCCTCCGCTAGGATTTGCGTTGGGACCACCCAGCCCACCAAAGCTAGCAAAAGGCCCAAGCCCGGGAGGGTGGGGAACAACACCCACAGGGCCCTCCACCGGGAATGGCGAGGCACCAGCCCGGCAAAGGCTGCAGCGAGCCGAGGACGAGAAAGGCGGGGAACGGCACCAATAGGCCCCTCCGCTAGGATTGCCAAGGGACGAGCCTACCAAAGCCAGCAGCAGGCCGCAGCCAAGAAAAGCGGGGACCAACACCCAAAGGGCCCTCCGCCAGGAACGGCAAGGGACCACCCCACCAAAGGCAGAGGCACGCCCCAGCTAGGGTTAGCGGAGAGCTGCATCCACAAGGCGGGACCACTCCACCACAGCCAGCAATAGGTCCCAGCCAGGAACGGCGGAGAACCCGTACCCGAACACACACGGCTCAGGCTCCGGGCAGAAATGGCGGGGTCAAGATGAAAACCCATACCCAAACACACAAGCCACAGTCCGCAGCTAGGAAAGGCGGGGTTGAGGTAACACCCGTACCTAAAGACACGCCACAAACCCAGGCAAGGATTGGGGGGGTTACGGCGAAAACCCGAACTCAAACACACACGCCACAGGCCGATGCCAAAAAAAGTGACGTCCAGGCGGCAACCCATACCCAAACACACAAGCCACAAGCCCAAGCAACGAAAGTAGAGGTGAAGTCAAAACCGATACCCAAGCAGACATCGCAAACCCTGACCACCAATGGCGCGGTTCAGGCGAAACCCATACCCAAACACACACGCCACCAACCCCAGCCAGCATTGGCGGGGTTAGGGCACACCCTGTACCCAAACGCACACACCACGAACCCCAAGTAGGAAAGGCGGAATAAAGGCAAAACCCGTACCCAAGCACACACGCCGCGGGCCCCGGCTAGGAATGGCGGGATGAAGGCGAGAACCCAAACCCGAGCACCCACGGCACCGTCCCCAGTGTAACAATTTAGGGCTGCCATTCATAGTAGACAGTCGCGGTTAGCTGCAGATGTTCGTGACATCGCGTGGTCCATTACAGTGGGCTGCAGAGGTTGCATCTTTAATCAAAGTTGGAGCTGAAAGGAGCGGACATATGTTGATATGTTGATGTCAGTGTTCCAATCAAACTATAGGTTGCAGTGGCAGTTGCGGATCGGTCAAATAGTTATATATCAGAGTTGATTCCACATGTCCTTTGATGCTCATTGATCATACCTGAATGGTAAAGCATTGTAAGCTACATTTTAAGATTTGTTTTCCATTGACGAGTGTATGCAGTCCCGATCTTGTTTTGTTATTTTGTGTGGTCATCCTTTAGCACGGATATATGATGGGTCTATTAGAGTTTCGGTCTTCCGGACTTTGAAACCATTCAAGAACATCAAGACTCTTTGTGGTATTGTGCCTTGCCTCTCTCCTTGTGGGCCAATCGAAGATCATTGTGGTTAAAATCAAGCTTTGGGGGAATATTGCGAAAAATTTTGGGTTTCGAGCTCGTGGGATTGAAAACTCTAATCTCCTTCGTGTATCCACACCATGCCGGCAACAGGGGTGTCCGCCCAAAGAACCTTTCAAGGTCAGAGGAGTGTGAATGCCGCGTGGAAAAAAATTGCCAACACGATGGACATAGGTCCAGCCCGTTACGCAAAGGGTTCTGCTGCCCAAAGGGCATGTGGTATCCATTGGAAATTTCCTTCATGGTTGGATTGTATTCAGTCCATTCCATGCTTGTGTTCTACTGTAGCACACCCGCAGAACGGCCTCTGTTATCTCTTATGGGGAGATGCTTACCAGTAGCATCTTGCAGCTGGTCACAACTAAATATCTTTGTTATAAACTAGGGAACAATTGCGAGATTCGTGTCTCACTGTTGGGTTTCGTGCCCCGCGTATTGTTCTGACAAAGACTTGGGACCACTTGCAGACCTCTTGCGCCCAAACATTCAGATGTCAAATTGTATTTTGTACAAAACGGTTTTCTCTCGTACGAACTATTTCCTGGGTACGAAACGGTTTTAACGCTTTGCGGAAGCTCGTTGCACTAAAGAATGTCCCCTTGCAGCTGGGGACGGTCGCCTGTACGGTGGAATTTTGCGGCCACATCTCCAGGACTAAGGGACTGCTGGGCATTACCACGTCCTGGATGATTCCTTCGTTTCCTTCCGCCGCCTTTTGGGACGTCTCAACCTCGAGTTTCAAAGGGGGTGACGAGAAGCGCACTATGGAAAGCGACGCCGCCCGAAAAGGTCTGGAGCCTATTTGTGCTGTAGCACGACGTGTGGTCAGAGAGCCTGTTTTTTGAACCCGCCGGAAGGACTTTTTCTACCATATATTGCATTGTATAATGGCAATTGGCAAAATTGTGTTCCTTTGGGTCAATGTGCAGCTACCACTGCCTTAGGGACAACAGGGCAAGCTGCAAAAATATTTTACGGTAGCTGGTATTCATTCACGGTAGGCTGAGCTGCCTCCCCGGATGGGGAGGAGTGTCAACGGCTCTTTGTGTGTTGGGGTTTCATTGCGGTGCTCATGGGGGTCGATGATAGTCGTGTGAATCAAGCTGTCACCAATATGGGAGTGTCCTTCGTGCTCCGTACTGCAGCGATACCCAGGACCCCGTGACCACCAACGTGAATGTCTGACCTTCTCCAACCCTCATGGGAGCATGAAGTCCCAATACATTCTGCATTTGCTTGGGAATCGCTTGTCCGGAAGAAACAGATGTCGTTCTTTAAGCTTCTCAATTGCATACATCGATCTGGAATTTTAATACTTTTATAATGGTGATCAAAACTTGCTGAAAATCGATGCAATTCCATTATTATCACCAGTTTCGTGATCTCTGTGGAATCGCCGCCCGTCGTCGCCTGTGCGCGGGCTTGCCATTGACTTTCCGTGGCGAATTTTGTTTAGGGCTTTTCTCTTGAAGCAATAAGGTTCCAAAAGATGTTAAGGGCTGGATCTATAGGGCTTTTGATGCACTTTGATATAGCATATTCACCGGAATTTTTCATCCACGTGTCTTGGAGAAAATCGATACCCAAGGTTTTATGAGAAGCGGCCGAACTCATGGTTATCACTAGAAGTTCGTTAAAAACCCAAGATCTCCCCCCTACACCTCTCTTCCATGCCCCTTTCACATGGGCACATCATTTCCTATGGGGAAGCATCTCACAAAGCTCAGTTGGGCCTTGGAGTGGTGTCCAAAACCCAACTTTTTTCGTAGACAAACGCCAACTTTGTGTACTCGTGAGGGGGTAAGCCAAAAACTTGCCACATTGCTCACGAGACCAAATGCCCTAGACAATTTGCAAACTTGGAGCTAACTCAACGTTGGCTCCACACAATTCAATGCGTATTGATTCATCGTTGGCTAATTTTACGCATATTTTCGAGATTTTGGCCAAAATGGCCGTGACTGAGTGACTGACAGCCCATATATATTGTATATATAGTGGTATATAGTGGCCGGATGTGGTGGCAATGTAGGACAGTGCCAATGACAGGATCCATGTTGCTGATGCTGCTTGCATTATTTCTGAATTGACTCAATGGTGCAGACCCACAAATGGAGCACCTTTGAATGGGGAAAGCATCCAATAATATAAACGCCTCCGTAAAATGTCGTACTCAGAGCCGTTGACGAGTTGGGTTTCGAACCAAAAGATTATGTAAAGTAGAGACCTTGGACCACATCGTGCATTGCTTGTTTCATTTTTCCAAGCTTATTATTCTGTTAAACAATATTATCTTGTGAGCACATGATGCATATTTCTATTTTGCACAAGCGTTCATATGCATATGTGTTTGCTATGGGATCCAAAAGACGACGTGACCATAGTAACTACATTTGAGAACACTTACTATGGGCCCTTCAATTTAGCTATATGCCATTTTATTCGGGCCTTAGCGCATCATTGGTATAAATGTCCCAATATTGGCATTTTTGCACTCTTTTCCATTTTTCATGTGCAACAAAGGTTGAAGTGTTAAAAATCCTTTTCGAATGCTTTGAACCCAAACCTTTGTTGCTGTTGGGACATGAGGACTCGAGCAACATCCATGCAAAAGCTCGGAGTCCATCTCTCTTGGGGTTCGGAGATACAAATTTTGGAGTGACCACTTTTTGGACCATTTTTCACCTTTTTGACCAAAATGGTCCCTAGCTCCATCTCCCCCTGATTTCAGCCCCAGGGTTGTGTGCATACATTCCCCAATGTGAAGGGTGATTTGTAAAGAGTACAAAAGCCCTCCTCAAATAGGATATGTCCCCATGGTGGTATCCGGTGTCCAGACCTTTGTGTAACCCCCCCCCCGTCCAAGCAACGGAAAATGACCAGAAATTGCCAGAACCAACGCCTAGTTTTGCTTAGCTGGTGTTCTGCCTGCTGTCTGTACCGACACGGCCTGTTCTGACTCTGTACTGTCTGACTGTGGTTCGCACCAGAAAATACAACAGGCTCACAAAACAGATTCAGGCAATGCTGCCAATATGGGGAAATGCTGCCAACATACCGTCCGATGACTGCAATATGTACAGCCAAGTCTTCAACTGGTGAAAACAGACGACATGTAGCAGTGAGTCTGTCTGTACTGCTTGTTCCCTGAACCTGACCGAACTGGCAGTCCCCCCCCCCCGGGATGGCAAAACTAAGTTACTTGCATAACTTTAGTGTTGCTTGGCCATAGAGCGGTGGAAAATCCAGCGATAGGTCCCCACCAGACCTAGCCCCCCCCCCCCCCCCCCCCATGCCCACACATTCACAGTACATTGTCAAGGATACGCCACAGATTGTCCACAGATACGGCACACAGATTGTGCTTTGCATTGTCCGCTGTGTTCCGCACAGGCCTTTAGGCTCTGTGGATGTGCTCTTGATTACCCCTTCCCTGCCAGGGCCCTTCCCGCACCCTCCTCCGCTTAAGGCTGTCACTCACATCCATGCTGAAACCTGACAACGGCCCCCACTCTAGTGTTGCTTGGCCATAGAACAGTGGAAAGTTCAGCAATAGGTCCCCACCGACAGACCTATGCCCTCAATCAGCAAGTATCACGCGGCGGAGCCGCGACACACATTGTCCCATCTGTCCAGCGAAGTGCCACAGCTCATCCTCGGATACGGCGCCGGAGGCGCCGCCACAGTTTGTCAGGATAGGTCAGGTCGCCCTCCCTACCCTCAGCAGGAACTGGGTTGAGCTGGCTGGTACCTCCGAAAGAAAAAACCACCCCCCGTGTCGACCACCACGATGAACCCCCAGCGGCCCGCCTGCCGGGATTCGAACCCACGACCCATGACGTGGGAGACAAGCGTGTTTCCGATATGCTATTGCCCGATGTGCTGTGTAACAGCCGTTCTAGTGTTGCTTGGACAAAGGTGTTGCCGATGCGCCGCAACTTGTGTGATACACGTGTAGACCGTCCTCAGGGGGTTTGAAGTGGAGATGGTGGCACACAAGCAAAGGGCTGACATGGGCAATAACACACTCATAAGCAGCGATTATTGGGGACCAGTCTTGATCAAGCTATAACGCACCATGAACAGCACTGTGCGGCAGTTACTTTCGTGGATGCAGGTGGTGACCTCGGGGAAGGTGACGATAGGGCAGGTGATGGTGAAGGGGAGGGGGGTGATGGCGAACGGATGACGAAATGGATCTTCTCCAACGATGCACAGTCATGTGTTATAGTCTTCCCATCCCGCTCATGCTCAGTTGCCAAATAATCTGCACCTCTGGGAGAGGGACCAGTGACAACACCGCGACTTTCTGCACCAGTGGACTGTGTGTAGTACAGCGGCCAACTGGGCTTTATCCAAGACATGGTGTGCCATTACCATTACTATTACTGTGTACCAAGAGGCAAAACACACTACAAATGCCCTCTTGGCCAACAGAGCTGCCTGGCGCAAAATATGAACATCATGTATCTCAAAATTAAGGTATCAGGAAGCACACATGGCACACAGTAGAATCGAAAAACACACCGCCAAAATCAACGGTGCAAAAATTGACGGGACCAACGCCTAGTGTTGCTTGGACTTCGGTTTTGCTTGGACAAGGGGGGGGGGGGGGGGTTGGTATGTCATTTGCAGGTGTCACAATTTGGAGAGCAGGCAAGAGTGGTTAATACTTTTTGTTGAGCTGTTTTGTGAAAGAAACCATGCAATGCGCTGATGCTGATTGAATGGTCCAGAAAATGAACTCTCCAAGGCATCTTGTACGAGCCCCAGCCTCTTCTCACCAAAGGTCCTCATTGCTCACCATCAGCATTCAGTATGGACGGTATCCCGCACAAAACTCAGCCAACTAGAAGCATTCACCGTCTCATTTTTTTTCCGGTCGGAACTGAGGGCTTCCTTCTCAGTTGTCTGAACGCCTGACCCCCGAACCAGGGCCGAAGCTGGCCATGTCAGTCCGGATAAATTTGTGGTGCTTTTGCTTTTGCGGCAGCACTGTGGTTGGGTTGCAACGTTGAATCCATCCAGACACCCAGGGCGGTCCTTAATGGGAAAAAGAAAAGTGTTCCGGTACCAGTTTTCCCAAAAAAGCCTGCGGGCACTCCATGTGCTCAACCATGGTTGGTGGCGGTTGGTGGTTGGCGGTTGGTGGCGATTGGCGGTTGGCAGTTGGCAACTGGCGGTTGGTGGCGGTTGGTGGTTGGTGATTGGTGGTTGGTGGCGGTTGGCAGTGGTTGGCGGTTGGTGGTTGGTCGCCGCTGCCGGTTGGCGGCGGTTGGTGGTTGGCGGTTGGCGGTTGTTGGCAGTTGATGGGAGTTGGCGGTTGGCGGTTGGTGGTCCCTTGGGGCGGTCCTTAGAAAAAAAAAATCTGGTTCCTTAAGGACCGCCCTGCAGACACCCCAATTACCCCTTGGGCCCTCCATGCGCCTCTGTACTGGCCATCAGCCACTGACATCGTCAAACCTGTTTCTGACATCCTGTGCAATGGCTTGCCTCGTGTCCTGTGGGTATCCGCCCCAAAGGGCCACCGTTCCAGGGGTGCAGATCCCCTTTTGATGTGCAGAAATCCTTTACCCTGTGCTTTTTTTTTGGCTCAGACCAAGATGAGCTGGCGTAGCCTGCTCATCATATGGTACTCCAGACAACCTCTCAGAATTAAGGTTCAGAGCTGTCCAGTGCTACGATGACCCACCCCACAATGTCTGTGGTAGCAGATCTGACACGTGAAATCTGACTTCTGAAATCCTTTACCATATGCACTTTCTTGTGTTGCGGTGCATATCACTCTTGAATGGTCAGGGTTTCTGGTGGTGTGCTACCACTGCAGAGCCCCATACAGAGTTTGTACGCGGTACATGGCACCACAGTATTTTGCACGTTGTTGTTGCTTTTTCGGGGGGGGGGGGGGGGATGACAACAGGTTTGGAAATACCCCGCATGATCCTGACTTCATGCCAGACTCAATCAGTTCAACACTGCTTAACTGTTCCTCAATCACAAAGTGTTCTGTCTTGCTGCTCTCGCAGCGCAAACCAGATCAGCACCAAATGTTGCCTTGAGATCACCGCTTGTACACGATGGCCTTTGGTCTCGAATGGTCAGGTTGCAATGTCCGCATTGGGCTCTGGCCGCGCCTGCCCCACGGCTGTCGTCAACTTCTGTCCTTCATGCCGTCGCACGGCGCTTCCACAGTATGAGTTGAGACCGAATGTGGCCTTGGGGGCCATGAGCAGCGGATTCTGAGCTCGCATATACCCCTGTGACACAGGCATATGGTCATAGCTATGAATCTCAGTGCATTGTTTTGACTTGCTGCACTGCGGCGCAAACCAGATCAGTGCCGAATGTTGCCTTGACTTCGCCGTACACTACGGCTATCGAATGGCCTTGGGGGGGGTGGGGGTCCTGACCAAGATGAGCTCCAGATATCCCTCGGAATCAAGGTATGGAGCTATTCAGTGCTGCAGTTGTCTCACAGAGCAATGTGGTAGCAAACTGTATCTGCCATGAGGATGAGCTTTTTTTTGTCCGGCCTGCATACAACTCTGGGATTGGTAACCCCCCCCCCCCTTGTCCAAGCACACCACCATCCGTGGTACCGAGAGTGGTAACATCAGCCATGGCTGAAAATCACACCAAAACAGACAGCATTGGGTTGCAGTTGCAAATGGAATGTTGGTATGAGCAGGATGAACTACCAAAAGAATGATCCAGCACCCCTTTCCCTCTACAATCAAAGCACAACCCCATAACGTCACATTTCTGACCATAAAAACCCTGGTCAGAAAAATCCAGAACGGGCTCATGTGCTTGGACAAGGCAGTGCTTGGACAAGGGCCATGAGGCAACGGAAACTGGGCTCGCATACGCCCCCGTGTCACAGGCGCATGGTCATAACCACATTGTTCAGTGTTTTGCTTGCTGCACTGCAGCTTGGACAAGGGGGGGGGGGGGGCAACTGTGGTGTTTCAAGACTTCAGAGGGCAATATTGTGCTTGCTCAGATTCGGAGAGTGTCCACCACCGTTGCACGCATTGCATGGGGAGGGGGGCAGGAATTCAGTAGTTGAACCTTGCAGTTTGAGCATGAATCAAATTTGTCCTGGGTGGCACAGAGGGGATGGCTGCACAAACAACAACAAGGACCTGCACCTGCACACATCACAGAGACGTTTTCAATCCCCGCTCGTGCCACCTATGCCACAGCTCCAAGCAACCTCCTCCCCCTCCATGTCCTCACCATGATGGCCCAGGAGGCAAGCTGTTTCTACCCCTGTGCCCCATTAAAGCCACAACATGCCAGAGCACTCAAGCAATTTCGCCTCTTTCTTGGTTTGAGGCTCCGGTCCCCCAGAAGAATAGGATCTCCAGCACAAAGAGGTGGTCACTCCATCACTTTGCACTTGGGTCTCTGCTAACAGTCCAGACCCTGAAACATGTGCACGCGTGCGTGCGCGCACACACATGCTTTTATGCCAATCTGTGTACATCTTGGATCAGGGACATACATCAGGCTAACACCTGCCATGGCAGGTGTCGGCAGGTGTCAGGAAAAGTTTTGACACTGTGGACACTGGCTTGGCTGTCCAACATCACAGCGTGAAGATGAAAATGTTTCACCTCTGATACCTCAGGCTCCTTCAGCTCTTGGGGCTGGGAATTTGCCGATGGGCGCTGGTTATCCACCAGATGGCCTGGTTTTAAGATTGGAAACATGATCTGAAACCTGTACAAGTTAGTATAGTATGGTATCAATGAGAGTAACACAGTGAGCAACTGCTTGCATGCACACCACACAACCCGGCAGGTGGCGGCAGGTGTTTGGCAGGTGTTGGCAGGTGTCAGGAAAAGTTTTGGCAGGTGTTGGCAGGTGTCAAGAAAAGTTTCGGTAGGTGTTAGCTTCATGTATGATCAGGGAGGAGCTGGAAGCTGTGAATAAATATGTTAGTCAGCCTGTCAGGCACACAACATCATCCAAACTCTCAATTCAACTAAATTGTAGGAGCCCGAGGAACATAGAAAAGGGGCCGCGGGAGGGGGGGGGGGGGGCAGAAAAGGCCATCTGTGCATGCTCGCCGTATTACCGTTTCTGCGACTTACGCGTGCGCACCCCTTCATAGCCATCAGCCCAGAGCTGGTGTGGTGCCAAGCAAAAAAGCAGCATCACAGTCGCTGGCTTGTTCATCGAATGGGGGCGAGATGGCCAGCACGAGGCACAAGGGAGGTCCTGGACTCGACTTCTGCCCCCCAATCTAAACGCCCTTTGCGTCCCGTGGCTTCTTGGTGGAGTTTGAATGTGATTTGTGTCCCCTTTTGCCTTCGAAGAGGTGCTGGAAGTTCAGCCAGGCCTGTTTTGGAGAACAAACGAATATTGCACTGAATTCGGGCTGAGGAGTGCATTGCCTTAATGTTTGCTTAAGTTCTGCACCTGCTCCTGTTTGTCCTTTCACCATGCATCAATCCTACTAAATAGGGCCGTAGGAAGGTACCTGATGCAGCAAGGCTGCAGCGTGTGCTCAACTGCACTGAGAGGCGGGGCCTGTATAACACCAAAGGTAATGGCCCGAATCAGGGCCAGCTGCAGTTCGTGCTGCATTGGGCCATTGAACAAACACATGGCCTGACAGGGTGGGACCGAACATTGTTCAGTGATGGCCCATTTGCATCCACAGCGCAGAGCCAATCGCAGTCCAGGCCGGCTTTGAAAGACGCGATGATGTGCAAAACACCAAAACCACCATTTCAGCAAACATGTGCAGCGGGAGAAGCAAGCTGTCGCGGCACAACTCCAAGCATAATCTGCAGGCTTTAACACTGAGCTCATGCATCCAAAGCAGCATTGGAAAGGGGTCTCCGGTTTTAGGGTCCTTCGGATGAAGAGTTGTCCAATAGTCCAAAGCGGCTGGTGGAATTGTTCTGGTTTTGCCTCACAGTTATTTTTCAAATTATTTGGTTCGTTGTGTGGATCATTCCGCGGAGGGGGGGGGGGGGTCCACCTCCCATATGATCACCTTCACCTTTCACCCTTCAGACGGGGAACCCTCACCGCTAGCCCCAAAAGGCAAGCATGTCCAGCTCTTCAAGATGAGGCGCCAGGTTGGCAAGGGGTTCTATTTGGTGCCTGTCAATCAGAATGAAAGCAACTGAGTGGTGCCTGAGTTGTGCACACGAGGAGAAAGGCTTTGTATTGTCATGTTTTGAGGGTTGGGGTTGGCTCATGTCTGCAACATGCTATCTTTGGTACGTGCCGCGTGATAACACGGGCTTGTCCAAACATGGACATGTTTCCGCACTTTTGCCCCCTGAACCAGAGCCCCGCCCGTATTACAACGAGGGGGAAGGGGTGCTCCTCACTGCGAATGTTATGCGACGCATATCGGGCTTCTAGTGCAGTTTTGCCCACGTTCTTTTGGCACAGAGTCAGAATGTGATTGATCAGATGATCCCTCTGGGTGGCCAGGGTGTGTTCTTGCTTTTTTTGCAACAGTTGCAGACTGCATCTCCGGATGTTGTCCCTTGTGCTAGACCTGAGCCTCCCGAACTTGGGGTGCTTTGTGCTGAGATACAACAAAATTTGATGCAGGGCCAATGTAGCGCCAGAGGGAGCGTTTGCCCAGTGTGTGCCCAGCGTGCTATCTTTGCACCAAGTACCCCCACTTTAGCACCAGTTTTACCCTCCAACAAAGGCCCTCCAAGCAGACCAGAATCAACCCCAAACCCTTCCCTATATAGCACACAACACCAGACATATCTGTATATTCCCACACATGTGACATGCATAGTGCCTAAGAACCAGTTTTGTCCTAACAAAGGTGTGGTTCAATACACTCAGAACAATAATTTTCATTACATTCACCACAACTTGTGGTGTGCTTCCGGCAGCAAACCTCATCCCCTCCATCATCTTGTGTGGCAGCTGAGTTGCTTGCAATACACGAGGGGCAAACATGTTCCCATGGTCCATACAGGGGGTGACAAACCTGCCTCCAACTACAAAATTGTGCAAAATGTGGCACAATACAGCACATTTGGAATGCCACACTAGGTATCCCTGACCAAACCCAGATGTCACAAAAAAACAGAGCAAACAATTACTCAATTTTCAATGTGCGCCATGTACATCATGATACGACTGTTGTCAGGCCATCAAAGTCTCCCAACAAAATGCACAATGGCATGCACTGCCATCTCGGGGTCTCCAAAGTAGAGAGGAATCAAAGTGGCTACATAACCGCTGCCTTCTCAGATCCCCAGCGGGGAGGAATCACAGCCGTTGATTAGTATCCTGTTGGTCAGTCCGCGATGTGTTAACATGGGATGGGTATGGACCATCTAGCACGCGAGGTGATTTCTTTGAATTTGAGGTTGGGGGCCATGATGGGGCATATAAGAGCCGGGGATTACATAGCGACATTTGATTGTGTTTGTTCGACCTTCTGGTCTTCGCGATGGAGACTGAGAAGGCAGTGGTTATGTAGCCATTTCAATTTTTCCTGGCATCTTGGCCTAAAAAGATCCCCAGCACACACCCAGCGCGCAACCAGCTCACTAATGTCCCCTCTCAGCTGCAGGTACCACAGCAATGTTTCAGCAGCGCCTTGGACTGCTAACTCAAGTCCAGTGATTCGATTTCTACCAGACCTCCATTGGTGATATACTGCAGAGCTGCCAGTGCAGCACTCTTCTCGGCGTTCTTCTTCACACTGCATGGCTCGCCCTGAAATGTGAGGACACGATCGTCACGTTGCATGTAGACTGTGGCCTGGTAGGAGGCCAGCCGGGGTCGCTCTGACAGTCTGACGGTGTCATATGCCACGATGAGGTTTGGGATTTTGTGCTGCAGCTCGTTCAACAAACTCTTGGGGTCCTTGTTGGGCAGCCAGGCCTGCATCATGGGCCGGGACGGCTTTACAGGCTGGGGCCTCAATGGGACAGCGGGAATGATCACTTGGGAAGATGAAGCCACTGTCGGCATCCTGGACGCTGTATTGTGGCTCCACTCTGCGCGACTGCTGGCATTCCACGTGTGAAGCGTAGATGCTGCCAGTGCCAGGGGCGTCGGGTTGTTGTACACGTCTAAATACCCTGAGAGAACCATGTCCATAACGGCAACGTAGACAAAGAACCGCTGCTGGACTGATGAGCTCCCAATGCTCTTGCACTGCTCAGGGGTGATGATGTCCAGTACGGCCCGGCCTGCCCAAGCAGTATGCACATGGTTCGTGGTGATCTTGATGGGCCCCTTTGGGGAGGGATACGTGACCGAGTGGAGCACATCAATGCAGCTGTCTTGGTCCCGTCTGTACTGGAAGAACTGATGCCTGCCGGCACTCCCCAAGTGCGCATCCTGGAGGACGGCTCGGCAGTATGACAAGAGGAGGCTCAAACAGTTAAAGATGTCGACCTTGTGCCCCGTGGGGTGCTGGTAAGGGTACGGCATGTAGTCTTCAGGGCGCACGTCTTCCGCCGTGATCTTCAGCCCTGCCATCTCCGGGATGCAGGTGTCGGCGATGTCCGTGGAGGGCTGGTTCTGAGCGACGGTGACGTTGCCGGTCATGTCGATGGAGGCCACCACGTCGCACCCGGGAATGCCAATGGTCATGTGGCGAGGGAGCACAGCAATCTGGCACCCCTGGTTCAGAGTGTTGGTGGCTGCCATCTCTTGGGCGATCGTGTGGCCGAGCTCTTCGTTGATCAAATACACCAGCAGGGCCCCAAACCCAGGCTCTTCGACGAAGATCGTCATCGTCATACCCCCCCTCCAGTCCAAGGACTTGAGATACGCCAGGAAGCTGTCCAACTGGTTTGCCGGCACCACGATGCCCGCCGACGCCTGCTGCACGTCTCCCGAGGGCTCACCACCAATTTCCTGCTCCTTGACGCCAGGAAAACTCTTCGGCATCGAGTCCTCCGGGCACGACGTTGCCTCACCGACTTTGACAGTCGGCGGGCGCCTCTTCCCCAACGAGAACAGGTCCACGAACACGGGGCGCTGGCCCTGTGGGAGCAAGCCCCACTGCAGACTGATCAGCAGCACGCTGGCATACAGCTCATCCTCCTCGAAGGGATGGTCGAGGAGCAAGCAGGCAAAGCTCTGCAGCTGCACGTGGTTGCTTGTGATGGCCTTCGTCAGATGACTGATGGTCGTAATCGTCGTGTTGGGGTTTGGGCCACAGAACTCGTCAGGCGTCCGCAGTTGATGCTCTAGCAACTGCTGAGCCCGCACTTGCCCTTTACAGCATTGCTGAAGCTGGCAAGCGTACAGCGTCACTGCTGTGTCGAATCTCACAACCACAAGAACCTTAGCGCTAGGAAAATCGTGCAGCACCTTGCTGACCGTCGCAACTGTAAAGACCAGCTTTTGTGCCTCCGTTGGGCATTGTGGATTGCTCAGTGCAGGATGTGGATGGCTGACGAAAGTCTGAGGTCTGTCGGAGGCACCCAGCTTTTTCATGGGGCCGCTTCGCTTCTTCGCCGTTCACCCCAGGAATCCAAAAAAAAGAACATACACTGAATCAGCAAATGTAAACATCGAAAACAATACTTGGGCTCAACAGTGGACTGAACTCTAGTTTGCTTAGGGCAAATGATGTGCTCGCGATGCTGATAAGATCCTTGTGGCAGGAGCTACTGGGATGCAAGCACTGAAAGGCAAGGCATCTCAGAAGGAGTGGGAACCAAGGATGAAACGATTTGGGATATGGGGGTAATGCAATTCAATGAGGATCAAAATGCCGCAGATGTGTACATGATTGATCCATCCGGGTTCTATGCATCGTCTTGCCTCAATCACTTGGTTGGAAGATATGGCTTGTGTCCTTCGTAATGCGTCCCATTTCACTTAAGAAAAAAAGTGCTCGCACCGTGCATACATCATGCTTGTACCAACAGCCCCCACACCCAGTTCAGAGGGTGTTGCTTGCATCTGACCAGTTGCATTGATGCAGGAGGTGTCGCCAGTGGTTGCCGTCATGCACATCTCTGCATGAGCTGTTTTTGGCCGTTGGTATTCAGCCCAATTAGTAAGACCTAGTAAAAATCAAAACTAACCAAGTAAAATCTGGAAGAACCCCGGTAAAATTTTTCAAAAAGGGGTTTTCAAAAATTCTATTGCCTTCGGCAGTGCACCTCGAAGAGAGGCTGAGGGGCCTGACAGTCAGCGAATCAGTCAGTTAGTCAGGCCAGCAGTCAGTCAGACAGTCTGTCGGGCAAGCAGGCAGGCAGACAGAAACACACAGTTTGGGTTTTTTTTTCAGTGGCAGACTCGGCTTCAAGCAGTTGGGAGAACAACTACTGCAGAACGCGCAGTGGTCTAGTGGTAAAGCAGCCGACCGCAAACCTGCAGGTCGGTGGTTCGAACCCCAGCCCACCGATTGCGGCGCCGGCGCCGACGAAAGCCGGCTGGCCGGGAATTGGAACGGCGACCTATAAGTCTGCAGTCGGCTGCACTACCATTGAACCGCTGCTTATTCTGACAGCACTGGCTCTCCCCACTGCTTGAAGCCTTCTGAGCACAAACTTTTGACCCCCCCCAACCCCCCCCTCAAAAAAGTGATATCCAGTTAGGGGATAGAGGCCTCAGAATCAAAAAATCCATTGGGGGATTGTTTTATTGGGCAAAATAATGATTTTACAAGGGGTTGGACATCAAATATCATGCCTTGAGGTATGCTACGCGAATGAAAGGGGGGGGGGGGGGTATACGACGCCCGCGCCTGCGCTTGATCTAACAACCTCTCTTCGAGGTGATTCTATTGCCTTCGGCAGTGCACCTCGAAGAGAGGCTGACAGTCAGCCAATCAGTCAGTTAGTCAGGCCAGCAGTCAGTCAGACAGTCAGTCGGGCAAGCAGGCAGGCAGACAGAAACACACAGTTTGGGTTTTTTTTCAGTGGCAGACTCGGCTTCAAGCAGTTGGGAGAACAACTACTGCAGAACGCGCAGCGGTCGAGTGGTAAAGCACTCCACCGCAGCTGTGTGGGTCGGCGGTCCGGACCCCAGTCCGCCGACCGCGGCAGCGGCGCTGACAAGTCGGCTCCAGGGAATCGAATCGCCGACCTGAAAGTCCGCGGCCGGCTGCATTACCATTGAACCGCTGCTTATTCTGGCAGTACTGATCCTGCCCACTGCTTGAAGCCTTCTGAGCACAAACTTTTGACCCCCCCCATCCCCCCCACCCCCCCCCCTAAAAAAAGTGATTCCCAGCTTCAGGGGATAGAGGCCTCAGAATCAAAAAATCCATTGAGGGATTGTTTTATTGGGCAAAATAATGATTGTACAAGGGGTTGGACATCAAATCTTATGCCTTGGGGTATGCTATGCGAATGACCCCCAAAAAGGGGGGGTATACGACGCCCGCGCCTGCGCTTGATCTAACAACCTCTCTTCGAGGTGATTTTTTCACAAAATTTCATGAGAATTTACTACATGCGTAAAAAATTGTCTCAGGGGGAGGGAGCACTTGCTTGGCGCACCGCGCGCAACTTTTGCAGCGAGTACACCTAAAATGCCCTGAGTTTCACCCCCTCTCAAAATGACCCCTTAGGAGAATAAACACTTTGGCCACAAAAACTGTATCAACACCCCTCCTTCCCACACATAGCACAATCAAGAGCAAAACACAATTGGCATCCACTTCATAAACTTTCAAATGGCCCTTGTGGCCCTTTGAGTTTCCAAAGTACACACACAGGTGCCTAGTGTGAAAGGACAAATCCAAATGATAGCACCACACCTTTCCCATAGATGTTGCCAAATAGCCGCACAGTGCGCGCATGCAAGCATGCGCGCAAGCATGCGTCAGGTGCTCGCCCCTACAATCACCTCAACCATCGTTGAGGGTGGGGAGGTTAGGGTCACAGAGAGCAATGGCCGGTTCTCATTGATTGAATGCCCCACAGGCACGTTCAGCCATTAGGGGGCGTGTGTGCACAGCGCGGGCACAACGCGGGCACAGTGCGCATAGCGCGGGCACAACGCGCACATGACAAGACGAAATTGGGGATATTTGCTACAATTGGCAATATTCTTGCCTATACAAACCATACTACACCCCCACAACGTTGGACAGCCTGATGTTTCACCCCACCCCCAGCACAAGAGATGCCAGTGTACCCAGCCACAGCAAAGACACATGGAAAAAAAGGCAAGAATAAAATTTGTCCTTAACTCGAAGTGTGAACGCCGCACTCCCCTTCGCTTAGCATACGTACAAGACATGCATCACTCGACATGGTGTCCACATCCACAACCTCCTTTCGGCTATGTACAGCCACACGGCGATACTTCTTGCTTCGCGGTGGGATTTCTGTGCTGCCGGCTGATGAGGAGGACGAATCAGAACTATCCCCACTTACAGTAGAGCCACTGGATATGTATTGGGTGAATCTCGAAAAAGATACAACAAACCTATAGGAAAGGATGCACAACAACACATACCAATGCACTAGAAATGAGGGCAAAGCATGCATGCAACTCATATAAATGCATCACAAGGCTCATTGTTACGGGTACTCGGCACTACTATGCAGGTTGGGCATGGTCCTGTACAAACTTTGTGCACAGCGCGCAAAATGCCCCCTTAGTCCAATATGTTGTGCGCAATCCATTATCTGCCAACAGTTATGAACATGCCAGCAGCTATGAACAGTGGGCGTATCAGCAAAACCAAAGGCCGTTCGTGTCATGTATGGACAAAATCAGTGTGAGACCTTTTGTTTGGAAACTCTTCTACCTATCTTGGCACTCCTTAGGCCGGAGTAACCCGACGCAAGAAAATGCATAGGGGCAGTTGCCGGATGTCCATCCAAAAGAATGCAGGCCACCTATAGACTCGCAGACTACCTTAGGACAGCCACGTTTCGCTTCAGTGCTAAAACCATCAGAGCTGACTGCCCAGGAGATGGTTGAAGCCATGTCAGCATTTGACTCACTGGAGATAGCAGCATCGCTCAAGGCTGTTTTATTTGCGTCATCAACTAGCTCCAAATTGATTGAAGAACGAAAAGCTGTAGCTCTGTCTGATGCAAGTGGAATGGCAAGAGGCAGGAGGTGTGGTGACGCAAAAATCAATTCGCTGAGAGACCCTTTGATGGGTGGGGGTGAGTGCGAGCACCTTAGCATGTTTGCAGGGTGGCGAGAGTGTGCAAGAAAAATCAGCTTCTTTGCGGGGGGGTTGTTGGAAAGGATACAGTGGGTGTAATTATCCCATCGCAGCTAATCTGTCTGCTTTGTTGTTTCCTTCAGTTGATAGATATGAAGCACTTTAATCCACTTTACCTCCCTGTCTGGTCTCTCAAGTTCAGTGAGGATCAGTTTCCAAATGGGTACATTGCTGACAGGGCCACAGGACTCGGTCCAGCCTTGAACCTTCCACCATTTTGAAGCACCTGGACACTGAGCAGGACATATGCAGAGTCCAAGCAAATGGCGATTTTACCTGTTGGATGCAGAAGCAATGCACATAGATCAGCTGCATTGCTGGTTTGTTTCATTTCAACAGGCATGAACGCTGAAAGGGATGATCCGCTGCTCGCTGAAAACACCGTATCGACCCAATCTGCCTACACCCTCAAATTTGTTAGACGACCCATCTGTGAAAACCAACACAAATCCAATCCCACATCCTTTGTTTCTTGTAGGATGGTTTCCAGCTCTTGGGGGGGAACGTTTGCTGAGTGCGTGCCTGGCGCGCTACTTTTCTATTAACTATCCCAACTTCAGCCCCAGATTTACCATCTCATGGAGAAGCCCCCCAAGTAGACCTCGTTGGACTGCACACCTTCCCTACAAAGCACTTGCATGATAACGCACTAGCTGTGAATTCATCAACTCCAAATGTCATTTGTATTGTACTTAACAAACAACATTGGTCCCACAAGTGTGGGTGTCAATACATTCAGCACAATAGTGCTCTTCACACTCACCACAAACTGTGATGGTGGAACGCTTCTGACAACACAACACACACACTTCTGCCCTCATCTTGTGTGGTGGCCGGGTTGCTTTTGGTAGTCCAAAGATGAGGCGGGACGTGCTCCCATGGTCCATAGGGGGGGTGACGCAGGGTCCCCATGGTGGGGAGAAATCAATATGGCTACATCACCCCTACCTTCTCGGGGTTCCCATGGTGGGGAGAAATCAACCTAGTAAGGAGTGGATGTGGTGGAAACGAGCAAAAAATGGATGAAAATGGGTGAAACTGGGTGAGAATCCAAATACACATCAAAATACCCGTTTTCAAACAAGAATAATGTCCATAGTATCACAAAGTATGGGGTTCTAGGACGGCTAGACGTCCAAATAGTTGCACTACGTGCGCACTGCACTTAGTGCACCCCCTAAAAGGTCACCGGTGGGGCACGGGTCAAAAAAGATGACCGGCGCGCTAACACTCCCCCTAGGGCTTCTTGTTCTTTCCCTTTCTGTCTCTGTGATGCTTTCACCACCCGTTTGCTTGTGGCGGCGTGGGTGGCTCAAGAGCACGGGTGGGCCGTCTCCTCGCTTTTGTACGCGACTCCCCCCCCCAGTAGAAGTGGGCCGAAGGCCCCCAGGGGGGGGGGGGGGGGCATTGGAGGGGGGGGTTCAGGGAGGGGCGATTGGGGGGGGGGGGCGGTCAGGAGGGTCGGTTGGGGGGGGGGGGGTCCAGGTGGGGCGATTTGGGGTGGTGGGGGGGTGTGAAGCAACGGATACTCAGCTACCATATGACCCCCGTGACACAGGTCATAGGTCATCGCCAACAACATTGTCCTGCTGCATTGCAGCACTGTTCCCCCCAATTCCCCCCAGATATCCTGCACTGATTTTTGGTTCATGACACATTCATACGCCTTTTTTGCTCCCTTGGACGCCTTGGCGTCTGCGTGTTCATTGCCCGTCACCCCCACATGTGATGGCACCCACAGAATGTCCACGCTGTCCCCCAGTAGCTGCCATTGCCCCCACAGGTCCTCCCACAGGTCTGCATGCGCCAGTGGTCCTCTGGACCCCACCCACTTGTGCCTGGACCACTTGTTGCATTTTCCTGTTAACCCTTTATACACCAGTTCCGAGTCGGTCACCACCAGGAGAGGCCGACCTGGACATTTGTGATACACAGCCCGAAGGGGCGCTTTCAGCTCCGCTCTAGTTATAGATTGCCGCTCTGTGTTCAACAGCGGCAACTCCTCATTGCGGACATCATTGTCCCCAAACCACACACCATAGCCTGCATGATGCACACCCCCTGTCTCCTGCTTGGACCCATCGACAAAAGCCACATCCCATCCTTGCTGAGTCTTATTTTCAATGCGCTGTAACAGTGCCGGCAAAATCGACTCCCATTTGGCCTTTTTTGGTACTTGTATCCCCCGTCCTCTGACAACCGCACCCTGTGGCTGCATGGAGGGAAATGGTTGATCGCGGTCCAAAAATTTTCTGAGACAAGTGCACAGATGCCTGGCCTCTTGTCTCACAAATGACGACTGTGGCGCTGATGCCCACACCTCTACAATTGTCATCCAGGCTACCACAAAGTCAGGCACTGCCACCGACAGTGATCTAAATTTTGCATCGCATCGTAGGACCCACGACGCTCTAGCCGCGGCCCATAGCGCCAATCCCTGTGTGGTTCGCAGCTACAACAGTGGCTGAGCCACCAGCAACGTATCCATGGGGCACATGACCCCGTCGCGGCCCCAAACCGGGCCAAAGGCTTTACGCACAATATCAACGGCCACTGGCCAGAATTTGCACGCCGTAAGCACATGCTTGATGGTTTCCAATACAGAGCATAAAATGCAGTTGGGCTGATGATATGCGTGCTGTGTGCGCGCTCCCACTGCTAGTTTTTTCCACGGCGCCCTTCGCATGAAATCTCGTTGCGCTCCCGGCAGCTTGAGTCGCGCTAGCTGTTCCCACACCTCTGGCTCCTGCCGCTTTTGTGGCGGCTCCAGCGGGCAAAGCACCGCCAGCATTTTTTGATTTGGTTGCGCCCACTCTCTGGGCAAGTCCTGCACCGGTAAAGCAAGAATTTGCGGTATCTTTGTCCGATACACTGGCGCCCATGTTGGGGGGAGTTTCACCGCCGCCTGCAACTCTCCTCCCTCCACAATTTGCGCCAAAGTGCTTATCCCCTTTCGCACGAGACTCGGAGAGTAATAGGTATGCCCCAATTTGTTTCTGAAAAGCACATTGTGCCACAGTGGCATGTTGCTGGGTGTTCCCACCAGGGGCGGGGCCGCCGCCCGCTGGCGCAACCGCGAAAACATGTGCACCGACGCTTGCAGCCACGTTCGCGCGCACATTTTCACCACCGCTAGCTGCAGATATGGCAGGAAGGAGGGTCTCAGCGACAGCCCAACCGAGCCCGCCCACTGTTCGAAGTCCGCTACCCAATGTCCTGAGAAGCACACTTTATCCTTTAGGACAGTCTGAAACAAGCGCCCATATTGAAATCGCACCCAGACAGCCAGTGGGTACGTCCACACTCCACCCTGGCTGTACGGCAGAGCCAACATTGCCGGGCTGAGATCCCACGTGGAGATCCCCAAGGCAATTTTGAAAATGATATTGAGAGTCGTCAACACTTTCTGCGACGGCTCATACGTCATACACCTGTGCCGTTAACTGCACCACAGGCTGCACCCAAATCTTGTAGATCTCTGCACGTTCTGAAAGGTCCAATGGTAGTGTTTTTAGAAAAGCTGCCCTGGACTTCATTTTTGCCATGGGGCCTGCATAGGCCTGCTCTGCATTCACCTGCCCGATTAAAACACCCAGATATTTGACTCTTTCCCGCACCTCCAGTCCAACGTAACGTTCAGGCAATGGTCCGGACACCCGTTTAAGTACCGCAAAAGATTTAGACGGATTGACATGTAGTCCCGAGTACCTCCCGAATTCTCTCAAAAGACGCATAGCTCGCTCTGCCTGCTCCATAGCTTCTTCATCCCCCCCAGGTATCCAGATCAGCAAGTCGTCCGCATAAAGCATTAGCTGTGCTCCCGGACACCGTGCCCGGAACTGATACACCAGAAAGATTGTGAGTAAAGCAAAAATTGGTGGGGATAGTGGATCCCCTTGTCGTATCCCCGACTCCGGCACCATGGTAATGTCAGGGACAACACCATTGTCCACACAGAACTGCACCTCCCCCGACAATGATTGCACCAGTAACCCCGTTATGTCAGCCGGCATTCCCAAGAACTGCATGCCTGCTTCAAAGAAGCTGTGTGAGACTGAATCATAAGCTTTTGCAAAGTCTACTGACAGAAACGTGCCCTCTGTCGCCGAATGCCATAAGCCTTTGGCATTGATTATGTGTTGCAGCATTTGCCTATTTTTCAAAAAGCCCTTTTGAGCTGGCGGGACAGCCACCTGTAATGCGTCTTCTATGAGGACCAGAATGGTTGTAGCTATCCATTTCCATATCACTGTCTGCAAAGCAATAGGTCTCATCTGGTCAACTGTGTCCGCAGCCCGACCCTTTGGTATATTCCGCTGCAAGCTCACTAGCCATTGCGCCGGAACCTGGCGCTGCTGTAGACAGCTCTTGACCGCCATGGTCATAGGGGGCACGAACACCTCCGCAAATGCTGCATAGACCTCCACCGGGATCCCATCTAATCCCGGCGACGACCCCCTCTTCATGCGCTCGAGAGCAGCGTGTACCGTGTCCTCAGACACGTCCTTAGTCAGCTTTGGCAATGCCTTGCGCACCCTGCGCGGTATCCCCAGCCCTTCCATCCACTCTTTGCACTGCTCAACCGACTGGTCTGGTTTTTTCATGACTTGCTCCCAGAATTCCTTAAACGCAGTAGCAATGTCCCGCGGTCGTGTGCAGTACACCCCCTGTTTGTTCTTGATACCATACAACTGCCTCTTGGCCTTCAACTCCCTCAATTGCACATGTACTTTCCTCCGGCGTTCGGCCTGTGCAGCAGCCTCGTGCTGCTTGCTAAGAAGCTCGTCCTTGAGCATATGACACAGTGTGCGCTTTTGAGAGTCTTTGACCTCCTGGTCAGCATATACCACGAGCAACTGGTACGCCTGGGCTGATGTTTCAGGGCAGACCCCTTTGTCTGCCAAATACTCCCACCCAGCCGGGACAACTCTTCCGGGCGACGACAATGGCAGAATGCCCTGTATCGGCAAGTGGTCTTCTCGCGGGTTCATCCGTCGCCACAGGACCCCTTGCTCTTGAATGATTGCCCCTGCATCATCCCACCACTGAAGTACATTTTGCGAGTCTGGCGCCTGTAAGCCGTGCAAAAGGCCTCGTAGGTTGTCCACTGCTGATTGATCACTTAACATTTCTGTAGGGAACCGCTGACGCGGTTGCACCCTGCGCAGCGGTGGTTGCTCGAATTGTACCACCACTGCCTTGTGGTCGGAAGCTACTGCTGTTGTGGTGTACACTCCTTGAATATACTCCCGCAGAGAGTCTGCCACATGCACCCTGTCAAGACGCCTGGGCTTCCACTTCACCCCGGGCTTCTGCACCCACCCGTACGTGAACCCATTCGGGCGTTCGTCACACTCTCCATACAAGACATCCCACGCATCATGCAGTTTGCACTTTTCCAGTATCTGGACCTCCTGCTGCCTAGCCTTGTCATTGAGCTGTGTTTTTAACTTACTTTCCTTCATTCCTTCGCTGTCCACTCCCGGAATTATATGGGAGTTGTGATCGCAAAGTGCAATCAGTGGGGCTCCTGCTGGGCTCAATCGCCTTCCCAGTTGCTCCCATTGTTTTTGTCGTTGAGGCGCATCGTGATGTAGATGCCCCGCCAACACTTGTATGGAGTCCCCCGACACATGCCTGAGCACAGCTACAATGAGCCGATGTCCAATGTACTCCGCCGACTGCAACTCCCAAACTGGAGTCCTCCACATCAGCAGTACCCCAACACGCATGTTAGTCGGGGTCGGCACAGCTGCCAACCCATACCCCCGCTTCTCCGCCAACAGCTTTTGAGAATGTAGCACCGGCTGCGTGGTGATATGGTGCTCCTGCACTGCCGCTATGTCCACATGATGTTGTCTCAGCATGCGGATCAACAAAACTTTACGCATTTCCGTCTTATCCGGTGGCTTCCTGTGCCACCCATTGACGTTGGTGGTTACCGCCGCCCAACGCCGGCTCATCAAGGAAAGGGAAATCATCGCTTTCGCTTGTTGAACTTCAGATCCACATCACACTCCATGGCTGCCGACGACGCCACTGATGTTGAGGCACCAGACGACGCCACCGAACTGTAGCTACGCGCCGAGGTCACAGATGCATTACTGGAACCGGCTCCCCCTTTGCCTCCTCCTTTGCCTCCGCCCTTGGGATTGCCTCGCTCCCTACGCATGGCATACTCGGGTTGAGAAATGACCTGCATCAGAAAATCTCCTTCGGATCCCCGAAATACTGATCCCAGAACCTTGGGCGTTTCCGCCTGTGGTACACACACTTTCCACGTGAGGGTGCGTATCTCACCCACTGACCATCTCATGCGTCGTACAATAAGATTCTCCACTTCAGAGGTTTGCAAGATCGCCATGATCGCCTTTTCCCCCCACCATGGTGGCACGTTGATCAGGAATAGGTTGTCTGCCGGTCCCCACTCGGCTGGCGGCTGTATGTAGGTGTCACCTTGGCCAACAAACTCTCCTGATCCTTCATCCTTGAACTTAAGACCATACTGTGAGGAGCACTTGTCCAACTGTTCCACCAGCACTTTGTGCGCGGCGTCGGATAAACCCAGTCGAACTTTATTGTACCCGACCACTTGAATAGCCACACCCGACTGTGCTGCCAAGAGCCCATTGGGCCGGAGCTCCCAAAACAGCGATAGCAGATAGGCAAACATAAACGGAACGTGTTTCTCGCGTACCTCTGCCCCAACGTATACTTCAAATCTTCTCGGGAGTTCGTCCACCGCGTCCCCCTGGTACCACTTCAGCGGCATGATGCCAAACCTCACTCTATTGCCATACAGCCGTACCAGCTCATGTGCATGGTCCAATGACAACTGGCAGAACAAGTACCTGGACTGTCCCGGATCTGCCCCAGGAACCAGCACCGCCTCCGTTTTCTGAATAGAGAGACAGTCGAAAAGCTCCTGCTCCCGCTGAACATGGTACTGAAGTACCATCATCTTCTCTTCCTCCTTCGGCACCTTGAAAACTATAACATTTGGCTCATCCCCCGGGGCAAACATGCGAATTTGCCGGAATTTAGGCTAGGCACGTGTCAGTCTGCTCGCGGCCGTAGAATGTACCACCAAGACTGAATACTGCTGTTTCTGGGCAATCAGAGGCCTGTCCGCCAGCTGTAGCATCGCTGGGTTGGCCGTCACACTCTCTTTGACAGTCAGAGCTCTGTTCAAGAAGACATCTGGGTTGTCTCGAACTCCTTCAAGCAGCACCAATGAAATTTTTCCCACAGCTCGCAAATTCTCCGTAAGCATAGTGACAGCTCTGTTTACACTCGTCGTCTCAGACATATGAGCGCATATGACAATGTAAGGCTCCTGGCCCCGGAAAGCTTTTTGTACCATGGCGATATCAGATTTGAGCAGGGATGACAGCTTGTACGACGGAACTGTGTCCGTGATGGAAGTACCAGCCCTCCGGAAAAACCTCTTCTTGAACAAAATAATCAGCATCATCAATCCCAGTGAGAGTAGCAAGCTGCTTGCTATCCGTCTCCACGAGAACATCGTCTCCCTAAGTGCGATCCATCACTCGGGTGTCGGCACTGGCGCGGCCTGTGGACCCGGGCGCTTTCGTCGCGGCTGTACGTTTCATTCACCCCACACGGGGTTGCACATGGCAGAAATCATACAACCGAAAAAAAAAGACACTCAGAAAGTGTCGGGGGTGGTGGGGGTGGGGGGTGGGGGGGGGGGGCACAGGCTCCCGTTACCTCCCCTTGCCCTCCCTCTAGGGTGAGAGCTAGGGCTAGTGTTAGGGGTAGGGGTAGGGTTAGGGTCACCGAGCTGGTGGAACCAGTCTTGGTTTTATAACCCTTTTTAGTGTCTAGGGTGGACCTACCAGGTTTAGCAAGCAAGCAGCAAGCAGCAAGCAGCAAGCAGCAAGCAGCAAGCAGCACGCACCAAATGGGAAAAAATCAGAACTCCGTCGTGGTGCTTAAGATTGGGGTGAGATTTTGATGGATGATACCTATGGGTGTGAAGTACAATCGCACAAAGTTTGAGCGAGAAACTCAACGGTGGCGGCCGGGAACGGGATTCGCAAATGGCGGACCTCAGTTTCAAAAACTGCAGTTTAGGGCCAAAAAACCATTTTTGGGCCAAAAATGCCCTGGAACACATTCAAAACGGCCAAGCGAAGGGAAACGGTGGGCACACTCCACGTGCGGCTTGACTTTCCCGTCTCAACGAGCTCTATGCGGCCCTCTAACTCCATGATATGTCCCGGAAAAGGCCCAAAAAGGCCCCCAGAAGCTCCAAATGCCGACAGCCACAAACCAAGAATAGGCCATATCTTTGGCTACATGGCTCAAAATGAGATTCCGAGGGCACCTACTCCACCCGCAACCCCCCACTTTTTGTGGTTTCCACACCTGAGAATTGCCCAAACGGACACCTAGACCCCAATACCTAGGCCCACTAGGCTGCGGCAAGCTGCAAGCTCAAGCCCAAACAGGTGGGTGCCCAAATGGGTCAACAGGGTCCAGTAGGGGCAAAAAGATGACTTTTCTCAAAAATGATCCTAGACCATGTGCAACGCTAAAACAAGTGTTTTTGGACCGTTTTGAGCTTGTGGTGGCCCATTTTGGTCCTCCGAAAATCCCAAAATGCCTTGAAAATGGGCTGTTTTGGGACCAAAAATGGGTCAAAAATGGGTCAAAAACGCATTTTTCCAAACCTCATCCTAGATCAATTGGGGTGCACAAACGGGTGAAATGAGCCCATTTTGAGCCCATTTGGGGGCATTTTGGCCCCTCACAAGTCCAAAAAAGCCTTGAAAGTGGGCCTCGTGGTGATGGGGTTCACTTGCAAGCTGATTTCACTTTGTCAAGAGCCATCAATGTGTGAATGATTCTTGACGTCCCTCACCAGTCATTGCTGATGTTCCCTCCCCCACCAGCTCGGTCCCAATATTCAGTCTTGATTAGGGTCATGGGTAGGGTTAGGTGTAGGGTTAGGGTCACCGAGCTGGTGGAACCAGTCTTGGTTTTATAACCCTTTTTAGGGTCTAGGGTGGACCTACCAGGTTTAGCAAGCAAGCAGCAAGCAGCAAGCAAGCAGCAAGCAGCAAGCAGCAAGCAGCAAGCAGCACGCGCGAAATGGGCCAAAATCAGAACTCCGTCGTGGTGCTTTGGATTCAGGTGAAATTTTGGTGGATGATACCTATGGGTGTGAAGTACAATCACACAAAGTTTGAGCAAGAAACTCAACGGTGGCGGCCGGGAACGGGTGTCGCAAGTGGCAGACCTCAGTTTCAAAAACTGCAGTTCAGGGCCCAAAACAGCCATTTTTGGGCCGAAAAAGCCCCGGAACGCATTCAAAACGGCCAAACGAAGGGAAACGATGGGTACACTACACGTGCGGCTTGACTTCCCCGTGTCAATGAGCTCTTTGCAGCCCTCTAACTCCATGATATGTCGCGGAAACGGCCCAAAAAGGCCCCCAGAAGGTCCAAATGCCGACAGCCACAAACCAAGAATAGGCCATATCTTGGGCTACATGGCTCAAAATGCGATTCCGAGGGCACCTACTCCACCCGCAACCCCCCACTTTTTGTGGTTTCCACCCCTTAGAATTGCCCAAACGGACGCCTAGACCCCCATACCTAGGCCCACTAGGCTGCGGCAAGCTGCAAGCTCAAGCCCAAACAGGTGGGTGCCCAAATGGGTCAACAGAGTCCAGTAGGGGCAAAAAGATGACTTTTCTCAAAAATGATCCTAGACCATGTGCGACGCTAAAACAAGTGTTTTTGGACCGTTTTGAGCTTGTGGTGGCCCATTTTGGTACTCCGAAAATCCCAAAATGCCTTGAAAATGGGCTGTTTTGGGACCAAAAATGGGTCAAAGATGGGTCAAAAACGCATTTTTGCAAACCTCATCCTAGACCATTTGGGGTGCACAAACGGGTGAAATAGGCCCATTTTGAGCCCATTTTGGGGGCATTTTGGCCCCTCAAAAGTCCAAAAAGCCTTGAACGTGGGCCTTGTGGCACCCCGTAATGCGTGAAACAAGGAACATGCAACACTTGACAGGCACACAATAGCCGGATAGAGACATCAATTTTTTGGTACAGGTATGTGGCAGGAAGTACAATGCATTGTACATATGCATCGATTTGCTCATAACAAGAGAAAGAGGAACGGGATCGCGGTGAAGCGAAAGCCGGGCGCAAACGTCAACACGAAGCTTGGGGAGCACATTCATTCCGAGTGGAGTACGGGGTTAGGTTGCTCGCTTCAAGGTTAGGATGAACGTGGTCCAAAACAACACAACGTATGCAGTAAGCTAAGAGCGACGTGGGGGGCAGGAAAAAAAATTCACGCGAGCAGATATCTGGTGGTTAGGGGAACACCGAACACACAATGACACAAGGCGGACTTTTTAACTTCTCTATCTACCTATCACGCACAAGAGCAAATGTTGGAACTCATGCAGTCGAAAATGAATGGGATCGCGGTGAAGCGAAAGCCATTTGCAAACATATAAAACGGGAGGGGAATACAAAACAGACAGTGCAATTCGTGCAATAATGGGATCGCGGTGAAGCGAAAGCCATTTGCAAACTCAAAAGGAGGGAGGGGAAAACAAAACATGCAGTGACATTCATGCAATAATGGCATCACGATGAAGCGAAAACCAGTTGCCAATGCAAAATGAGGGGAGAGGAATACGAAACACACAACAACATGCATGCAACCCTCAATGGCCATCCCCCAACCAATTGACTTTCCTCCACCCTAGTACGCACAGAAGCATAGGCACTACCCCACCAGCTCGGTCCCAATATTCAGTCTTGATTAGGGTCACCGAGCTGGTGGAACCAGTCTTGGTTTTATAACCCTTTTTAGGGTCTAGGGTGGACCTACTAGGTTTAGCAGCAAGCAAGCAGCAAGCAGCACGCGCGAAATGGCTAAAAATCACAACTCCGTCGTGGTGCTTCGGATTCAGCTGAAATTTTGGTGGATGATACCTATGGGTGTGAAGTACAATCACACAAAGTTTGAGCAAGAAACTCAACGGTGGCGGCCGGGAACGGGATTCGCAAGTGGCGGACCTCAGTTTCAAAAACTGCAGTTTAGGGCCAAAAACAGCCATTTTTGGGCCAAAAAAGCCCTGGAACACATTCAAAACGGCCAAACGAAGGTAAACGGTGGGCACACTCCACGTGCGGCTTGACTTTCCCGTCTCAACGAGCTCTTTGCGGCCCTCTAACTCCATGATATGTCCCGGAAAAGGCCCAAAAAGGCCCCTGGAAGCTCCAAATGCCGACAGCCACAAACCAAGAATAGGCCATATCTTTGGCTACATGGCTCAAAATGCAATTCCGAGGGCACCTACTCCACCCGCAACCCCCCACTTTTTGTGGTTTCCACCCTTCAGAATTGCCCAAACGGACGCCTAGACCCCATACCTATGCCCACTAGGCTGCGGCAAGCTGCAAGCTCAAGCCCAAACAGGTGGGTGCCCAAATGGGTCAAAAGGGTCCAGTAGGGGCAAAAAGATGACTTTTCTCAAAAATGATCCTAGACCGTGTGCGACGCTAAAACAACTGTTTTTGGACCCTTTTGAACTAGTGGTTGCCCATTTTGGTCCTCCGAAAATCCCAAAATGCCTTGAAAATGGGCTGTTTTGGGACCAAAAATGGGTCAAAAATGGGTCAAAAACGCATTTTTCCAAACCTCATCCTAGATCAATTGGGGTGCACAAACGGGTAAAATGAGCCCACTTTGAGCCCATTTTGGGGGCATTTTGGCCCCTCAGAAGTCCAAAAAGCCTGGAAAGTGGGCCTGGTGGTGAGGGGTTCACTTGCAAGCTGATTGCACTTTGTGAAGAGCCATCAATGTGTGAATCATTCTTGATGTCCCTCACCAGTCATAGCTGATGTTCCCTCCCCCACCAGCTCGGTCCCAATATTCAGTCTTGATTAGGGTAGTAGAGCAGGCTGAGGGTTGGGGTGGGTGTCAGAGGCAAGGTTGCGTTCAAGTATAGCGTTGGGGTGCTCCACCGCCTGGGCGGGGAGGGATGCTATGTTGGCAAGGAGAATGAAAAAAATTTTCGGGCGCCTTCGGCGCCACCATATGTATGGCCGGTAGCTATTGACCCTTGATAACTAAGTGGGCCAGGAGGGCAGGGAGGGGGGGGGGTTGCGTACCCAAACCGAGGAGACGGCCCACCCGTGCTCAAGAGGAAGTTGGGGTGGCACTGTTGTCTTGGACATATTGTCTGACAAAATTCGAGTATATTTCGTAGCATTGATGAATGGTAACAGAATACCTTTCCACATTTGGAGGAAACATTTTTCTGTGGGCCTGACATCTGGTTGACCCGGACTGCATTGTGCACTTTCCAATTGGTGTGCACTGCTGTCCAGGCTAGGATGCCAATGGACATGGCAAGTGACTCATCATGTGTAGTCTCCAGTAGCTATCTCATCTCCTATAGGCCAGTTGTGTAGTCGGGGAAGCATTTGACAAATTGTTGAAACATAGGGTTCAGGTGCCGGCGGAGATACAAAGTGTGAGCAATTGTTTCAATCGTCCATCGATTGGGCAGTTTCTTTCCATTGGTGTCCAGGCTGCCCTGTGATCGCCGACTGTTTGGCCCACAGGGTGTGTTGAATGAAATCCTATAGGTTTCCTGGTAGATTGCATCGGTTGAAGCTCTGCCAGACCTTGTTTGCTTTGAAAATCACAGGGATAAGAAAGATATGCCATCATAGGTGGGCAAACACATGTGGACCCTTGTTCAGCCGTTGGAACAACGGGATAGCGATCTGGTCGAGGCAATGGTGGTGGAATGTTTGAAGATGCAAGCTGTGCAGTGGCCTATGGATAGATCGGTCTCCAGGTGGGTGCAATACACGCCAACAGTGATTTGTCTTCCACTGATTTGTCTTCTAGTAGTTGGCCCACAGTGACCATCTGTTCAACGTTGGGCAAAAATAGGTCAGCTGTTGTTCGTTTCTGAAAGCCATGTTGTGCGAAAAAGGGGTGTCACAAGCAAGCATAGTTAGTGGTGGCAAGGGTAGGCATTGCCGCAAAAGGGAGAAAGACCGCATGGACCATGCAAGGTATGGCATCTGTTTCCATATGAAATTGCTTCCTAGCTGAAATTTTTGCATTGAGTGACCTTGAAATGTAATGCCATGCTTTTCAATGAATAGCTATGACACCGTGGCAACGTGCTAACGTATGGAATCATCACTTCTCATGAAATGTGAGAAAAGCACCAAGTGCCGATGATAGAGAAAGCATTAGGACCCAGCAATGAAAAGCCCCTTGGTCGACTGGCATAGAAAAAAATAGGTTGTGTAATTGTCCATGAGGTCATGTGCAGCGCGGTCCAGTCGATAGTCCTAATCGAGGAAATGACTACTTCCGTGGGAAAAACTACATGAGTTGGATAGACAAGTAGTTGCAAGACCCACATGTTGAAAGGCGTCACTCTCTCTAATATTTGTAGGAATTGACACTAGGGTTAGTGTTGGCTCAATCATGGTCGGTAACAGATACTGGATGCCCCCGCCCAGGCAATTCCAGCCAATGTTCTAAGTGTCAGCAAACAATCAAGCTGCTATGCTACATCCAGTTGCTAAGATACAACTTGATATGGACACAATAGAACCTATAAGGCACTGATGAGGACCTTCATGTACTTGACAACATAGCCGACTAAACAGATAGAACATACACAACAGGGTGTAGCCATAACCTGTCGACGGCCGTCACCCCCGGTATCCCACCGGTAGGCATTAGGAAAAAATTGCAAAAAGAAGAGACCCGCCGGCGCCATTGTCTCCATGGCGTGCATCGAACCTACGCCCTCCGAGACGAAGCCCCCGTGCACTTCCAGTATGCTATGCTACCGGTGTGGTAAAATAACCCATACCCAGCCAGGTGGGGTGGGGGTGGGGAGCAGTGCAAAACATTAATATCCTACCTCCTTTTGAGTGAGGTGATGCACAAATCACAATTTGATGAGAGGGCGGAGGATGGTAACGCAATCAAAAATTGCAGCTACCGGGTGGTCTACAACCACTTACTTGAGGGTCAAAGGTGCACAAAATTCAGGGGAGGGCTGACCAAAACTACTTTCTTTGAGGGTTTTGAGTGTGACAAAGTCCCAAAATGATGTGCCTTGTGCATGCAATGCGCAATATAACTGATTCCATTGGATATGTACACTCACTATAAGAGCGCAGCGCTCTCTCTATCTGGAAAACCGATTATTGCTGTTTTTGGTCCCGTGAATCATGATGTGCCAAGCCCCCCAGTGAGCTTGGCTCGTTGGCAGCATGGCCATATACTCCCTACCTACATGCTACTTACTAACCCATCCACGTTGCATGTTGTTGGCACTCCTTCAACCGTGCCCTATGTGGATTTTTAGGGCCTCCAAAAATTGATCATTTCCCCATAGTTTGTTCCAACATGTTACGCGGTGTGCGCATGGTACGGCACACAGTGCACGTACTACTGCGCATGGTACGGCACACAGTGCACGTACTTCTACTGGGCTTTTACGGACCACAGCATTGGCCACGCAACTACCTTCCACTGTGACATCATAGCTGCAAAAAAAAAGGACTCATGGTCTGCACTCAATGTTGAAAAAAAAATCCCTAGCCCACTTGATCTCAGCCATGTGGAGGGTGGGGGGGTCCTTGGGTTGGCTCAGCCACAATCCCTTGGGTTATGTATGGCATTGGGTATTGAAAGAATGGTCGGGTGGTACCTCTGCATATGCTGCGGTGGGCCACTTTTTTTTCAAAGAGATCCGGTCCTGAGCTGGCGGTGTGGTATGGCACCCTCTGTCTATGCATGTTGAATGCACACATTCGTTGGAGCTCCCGCGGCATCCACTTGATGGTCCACCACGTGGAGCACCCCAAGTTTGGTGTTCTTGTGATATTGCGGAGTGCCATTAAATTCTTGCCGTGATACCGCTTCTTGCCAGAAATTGTTCCCAAGCTTAATGTCTCACAACACTTTTTTGGAAGCTACCCCCCCCCCCCTTGCGCAAGCACGGCCGCGGTCCCCCCAGTCAGGCCAAAACGGCGGTTCAACGCCCATCCCGTGCTAGGACAAGGCCGTGCATGTGCGTGACACATGTGACAGCCAGACCGGGAATAACATTGTTAGCCAGGGCTGAAAATCACATTAGAACAAGCAGCATGGGGTTCCAATGTGTAGTGCAATGTTGTTGTGAACAAAATGCGCCATCACAGACATGAATGAGCCCCTCTTTCCCTGTACAAACGCTCTACAGACACCCAATCCTCCATTCTGGACCACAAAAACAGCGGTCCCAAAATTTCCTCAAAACGGCGGTTCAACGCCCACCCCGTGCTTAGACAAGGCCGTGCATGCGCAAGGGGGGCGGGGTACCACACCCCAATAGGGATCACCAATGAAACAAGGCAAGTATTTTTGAGCTAACAATGGGGCAAGTCGCTAGGTAGGTTGTGGGTTGGCAACTTTGAAGGGTGTGATGAGCCACACTTTGAGTGCGTGGAAGAAACTTGCCTTGCCTCCAACTACCGTCGCACACAAATGTCTCGGATCATGTTGTGCACACTTGATGTTCTTTTTGGCAACGCATTTGTAGTTGTGCGGCACTTGTTTGGAATGGAGGTTGGTTGTCAAGGCGCCAAGGTGTCCTGTAATTGGGTGGCCTTGGCATCGGCACACACTGCCAAGCGAGGGTGTGCTTGCACAAAGGGCACCGCTTGTATGATGGCATTAGCATGGACAAACAGGTTGAGCCGAGAGGGTGCCGCAATCGCACCGTGGACCACACCACGCACTGTAGTAGGTTTGTCATCTCCAATGCACTACACCCTTTTTATCAAGGATGTGGTAGCCGAAGGGGTTTGCAACAACGGTCGACTCCACTCCAAGGACCTTATTCCTCCTGAGCATGGGCTGCAAGTACCACAAACTCGGTGGAGACGCTAGGCGGCGGGGAGACACAACACTGTGAGGCAAGTGACTCCGCACAGGCAATGGGAAATATGAGGTGCTACACTAGGCGATCCTAGTAGAGTTGGGTATGGCTAGAGTGCTCATATCTGATAGGTATGCACTTCGGGAAGGACAAGGGCCCACAACAGTGGCAGGCACGCACTTGGTGGCTCTCACATAAAAAAACATTACTTCCTTGCTTCAAGAGGTCACCATTCATTGTATGCCCCATGCAAAGGCCAGATTCAGAGGTTTTTGCTGCCAACCCCCAACCCTCCAATCGGGTTCCAATTGGGCAACATCAACATTCCCTGGGGTGGTAGGGGTGTAGGGTCTTAATTGAAAACAGACCGGAGAAGAAAGGTATGTTCACCGACACTTTCTTCCCCCTCCAAACCCGCTGCCAGCTTCGCTTCCAAACCAGCTTGCAGCCTAAACATATGGAGCTGCACCCGCCACCCACCTTACGATGTATGCACATATATCTGCATGTTGGACTAAACTGAGAGCAACACATTCGATCCAGACCAAAAAAAAGTGACACAAACTAAGGACCTAAAAAATTGAGGTTCCAACAAAATACAGCTCAGTTACCAAGCGATGGTTCAATTGCCAGGTGATTGTTGGAGGTCATTGGGCACAGAGGGTACACTGGTAATTTTGAAGAGGGGGGGGGGGATCTGCCTTTGAGGAACACTTTTTACTTAAGGTATAGTTGCTTGGTTGCCACCCATTTTTGAGGTTTAGGGGGGCTGGTGTGGTGTGTCCGATACTCCCAATTGCCACGAAGCAACATTGTTGATTTATTGGACCTCTCTTGTACAACGTGTCATTTGACCAGTTGGTGATGGAACCCTTTTTTTCCCATGATTTTGGTTATCATTGTTCAATGTTCCATCAAGGTGACACTGCGAGGTGGCTTATTTTGTTTGACATGCGTTGGGGGTGAAGGTCAATATTACAGGTGTAAGAAAAAGTGGCGTGCATCACTACTCTCTTCCATCATGTTCATCATGGTCAACAAATCTTTGCATGTGATAGTTTGTTTACTCTGCAAGCTTTGGTGGGAGACCGCAATGGGTTTTGTGGGAAATCTTGCTTGGGAAACTGTGGCATTCAATTCGAGAGCCTGCAGAAAAAACTGGGATTGGGAGGACTGGGTCCATGTAGGGCACAGGGCAGGAAGGATTCCACCTTTTTTTTCTTTACAGACTAGGATGGCTGAGGCATTTGACTGGTTGGCATTCAAGGTACCACATGCAAAACAAGGCTGCACACACAGGCTGACCAACAACTATCATGCAAGAAATGGTCCAACAGGCAGTTCAGTCCAACACATTTCATCCCAATCCCAGCCTCAAAAAAAGAGAATCTAAGATGGTTGGAGACTGTTCGGAACAGCTCGCAATTCTGGACAAAATGAGCCGCCCCGCCTGCATGCAGACATCTGATGGGGTGACTCTGTGTACATGCCGGGGATTGCTTGAGGCGTGTGCACGGGGGAATGCAGGGGAGCAGCGATGTGTCAGCGATGCGCCAATATGCAGACAGATGAAAAAATTACACGTTCCATTTGCTTAATTGCCATAGCTGCTCACAACAAATTCTATCTGACTGAAGTGGGCAAACGTGCTCGATTCCGAAATTATCCTTCCAATGTGCATTTCACATTGGAAGTTCACATTCTTGCAAATTGCACAATCCGCAGACGTGTATTCGCGTGTTTGGATGGCCTACATAAGGATTGTTGCCACCTGGAGGAAACACATTCGTATGAACGTGCAGTTGTCCAAGTTTGGGCGCTAAAACTCTGAAGACAAAACATAACATTAAAAACAGGACATTCAAAGCAGGGAAAAAATATGCTCAGGTTTCTCAGCACCCACACGTGGACGGCCATAGGCCATACAGCCCTATGTGACGCCATCAGCACAGCCAAGGAGGTGGCCATGGGTGCTGGGTATGGCAGTCAATGACTTGCCCCCCGAGAGCCCCTGACACCCATTGTATGGCATGGCATACTAAGCACACTGTGCTAAGCTCGTCGGACTGGCCCGACATGCCAAACACGCGAGGAGGCGCCATGTACAACAGAGTTGCCCTACCATCCTGCTCATGATGCATGACAGTCATCAGGCAACAAAGATCTCAGCAGCTCATTGGTCTGACACCGCCGAATAATGCTCTCGGGAGTGGCTGCATGGTGTACGCCTGCTGTATTCCGGAATCGCAACCAATCTGTCCGCACTCAATCCCGGGCACAGCGCGCACGTGTATGCACCGTGGTACACCACCCCTGTTGGGACCAGCTCCTACAGGACCCCCAATCCAGGGCACACACACACACACACACACACACACACACTTACTTCATGAACAAACCGAACATAGGCAACACAAGAGCCAGCTCAGACACACTGTGCCCACACCGTGATTGTAGTTTCGACCTCTCCTTTTTCTTGGCATTCTCCGCATAATTTGTACAACAGCAGAGATGCAGTGACCTACGGGACACACCCCTGCCAGGGAAAGGCTGTTGGCTAATGATGACAACACAGTGGGAGGTAAACGCTCACCGTGTGCCCTTGACATTCATCATTATGACAATTTGTGGTCTGTCAGCGGAAACAGACAGTGCCTTTTGGGATTAACTGTAGGGGACCTGTTGCACACCTTCCGCCCAGAGTCACTAGAGCTGTGGGAGAGCAGCGGCAACAACAAATTGTCATTACTTGCATATTTGGTGAGACCACGTCCCCTTCAACTCCTTGCCCTTTGTAAGAACCAAATGCAGATCAGGTTCACAACGAGCAAGTGTCTTGTCGCCATAAACGGCTACACTTGTTGCATCTCTAGCACTAATATTATCACATGGTCAGAGTGCTTTCCTACCTTGATAGAAAACGCACTTGGCAGTGTTTTCCGCTTTAATTTATCATATCCCGTATCACAATTAACACTGTTTGATTCTCTTGACTTTATGGTTGGTGTTTCTGGTTGATGAAATAACAGTTCTGCAATGCGCACCACGGGGCCAACTACAGGAAACCAACAGCACCTGGCTGTTTTGATGACGGTAATAGTTGTGTTCGGGTGAAACACAGCCCAGCTGTACTGTTCCGCGAAGGACAGCCTGCATAAGCACCTCTTGTAACTGAATTTCAGCTGTATTGTGTCCAGCAAACTTTTGGTACTGCAACACTTGTTCCACTGAGTGTTCGCATGTCACCATCAGTTCACCAGTTGTGGAGACAAGCCCATGTCCTCTTCTCCTGGCTGGGGTAAGGAAGGTGGCCATAGGAACGAGTCTGCAGCCTGACTCGTTCCTATGGTCTTCCACTAGTTTTCTTGACAAGCTGTTGCGCAGAAATGTGTTGTGTCCTCCAGACTGCAGCCCTTGTGAACCCTCGGAGAGAAACAAGAAAGGGCTGACCACTGTCCTGTGAACCATCAATTGCTGTCAGTTAGCCAACAGCAGCCTTCGGGTTATCAGGGTGTCCTTCTTAAGGACAGCCCTGGTACTCGCGCGACTAAGGAGCTGACATCTCTGGGAGCCTGGCCCGCATTTGACGAAGGCATCTCCCAAGAGCCATTGGGTTGCAATTGCTCCAAGAAATGTTTGGTTTCAGAAAACACAAATCGGCACGCATGCAGCTGTAGGCTGATCTGCGTACGTGGCTTCAGCACCCCCAAGAAGGCCATATCACCATACACATGCACGAGGCATGAGTTCATGCACTCTGCCATTATCCTTTTCCGCAGGCTCACGTTCCTGGGCGTGCGACATGCATGGTGCGCTGCCCTCAGGTGAGGGTCTCATCTATGTACAAGAGACCCACAGAGATCACACAATGGGTCTGGCAGGGAAGGGGAGTATTTCATCAGAGACAATAATGGGTCCCAATAAAATAGAGGTGTTTCTTCAGTAGTTGGGCGGGGGCAACAATGGTCGATCTGATTCACTGAATGTCTCCGGGCAAGGCAGTTACGGCCCATCTGGTCAAACAGGCGCAGGTTCTTCCTGTTCACAGAAGGGGGGGCAAAACTGAAGACCCATCAAGTAGCCTGCAGTGTTGTGGTTGCCACTTACAGAAAGATTGCGGATGCAGAACTTGACTGCGCTCTGCTGCATAGTTTTCCGCATGTCAGCAGTATCCGCTTGCAGCCGAGGCCTGCAAGCACTCTCTCGCCGGAGTGCAACAAGAACAAGCGGTTATGGCGTGATGATGGGCTGCCTCAGTTCATCAAAAGCCAAGGGTCGGAGTTGAATTTTCGGACAGAAAACCACGTGAATGAGCGCAAGTGTTGGCAAAGGGAGGTCATGCTACAAAAGAAACTGCTGTGGATGCCAGCCTTTCGCGATCAGCTGCTTTGGCAACACTCAACGCCAGGTCATTGTTGTATTGTCCGATGCCTCCAGCGTGTCAGAGGGGGCGTTGATCGGAAACTGTGCACTCCGGGGCATGAAGCTTGGACGGGGCAAAGACCAAGTGTCCGATTTGCCAAACAGGCGTGCCAGCATCCCCTCTCCGACTTTACCCCCGCCAGACGAAGCCAAACAGCTGTTTATTCTTGCGGCTCCCACATTCAGAAAACAGTGGCAATACATGACGGCCGGCATCGTTTTGCTGCAGTGCAACAGTAACAGTAACAAGCTGCAATGGAGAGGTAGAATAGCCCTGATGCTAAAACCAGCCCGTCTCTTTGGTGGATGATATGTATGGATAGTGACTGTTCTGAGTGTCTGTTCAGGCCAAAAGATTTGTATCATTGTTCTGTTGCTGATGCAGCACTCACAGAGTATACCTGGTGCCCTCCTTGGATGTGGATGTCCAATCGCCAATTGGTATGCCATTGCTCCCACACAGGGAATGCAAAGAAGTGTGGAACCCTGATGCCCTAAACAACGTGAATGATTGCAAGATTGCCTGTGTTCCTTGATTTCCAGGATGCTGGACTCCATTTTTGCTCTTTGTGACGTTGGGTATCCGTCCATGACAAAATGAAGATTGTTGATGCTCCATCTCAGACACAACGGTCAAAAAGACTCACAATAGAGAGCAATTCAGGAGGTCATCCCTCCATGGCTGCTTTCAATCTGGGCCAGCAAGTGCCGCGCATGGCCCAAGAACAATCCCTCGCCGCACAAAAGCCCAGGGTGCTCAGGAGCCCCAGACCTTGAATGAAAGGCTTACCTTTCATGGGGCCAGTCTCCTCAGGGGCCATGATGTCAGGTTTTCAAATGACCAGCATGATCCTGACCTCATGCCAGACGGACTCACTTCAATTGTGATACTGTCAGCTTCTTTTGGGGGGGGGGGGGGGGTTGGCACAAGGCCTCGGTATCTGATTGTTTGCCTTTAGCGGCGCCTATTGGCCTCTCACCACCGCTCATTCTGACCCTCTGTGGGCCCGTTGGGGGGGGGGTCACTGGCCTACAAGACATGTCCCTTGAATACATACGCAGATCAACCAATGCCTCTCACTCAGCCCCTTGGGGGCAGAGGCAGTGCTGGGATCACTAGTAAGACACTATCCACTTGCCCCTTGGAGGTACAATGACACCTGCTACGCTTGGAGCAATGCCGCGAGTGCTGATGGGCGGTACAACAACAGGCCAGGGCAAGCCGCCGATGGATCAGGCGCCAACGGGCAGGGGGCACCCTGCCTTGGAAGCGGTCAGCGAGGCAACCAAGGGGTCAGTGGCAACCAAGTGCCCTAGGAAGGGACGAGCCCATCGCTCTGTGCAGTACTATGCAGTGGGCTTCTATGTAGGGCAAGTCATGGTGGATCTCCTTTGGCGAGGGCCCCATGAGCATGCGCAGCAGGGGGGGATGGTGCACCCATGGCGGCAATCTTCACTCCTGGTGTGGGACCCAAAGGCGCAGGCCAGAGGTCACAACAGACCCCACTGTGCAGCATGCATGGCTGTGGGGCGGGGAGTACGGCAGTATTGCTCCACGAGGTGCACAACTACACAGCGTCAGCCAGCTAGTCGCCTCACACCAGGCCACACGCCGGCAGCCAAGAGGAAATGCTGGACAACACCACCACTACACACACTCAGCAGGCAATTAGTAAGAGGCAATTAGTAAGTGGCAAGTGGTCACAAGCATGGATGGAACTCGGGAAGGCAAGTGTTAGCTCAAGAGGCCGGAACGGCACGGCATTAGCGTACAGGGAGGGAAGTCCTTCTTCTTGGGGAGGTTCTCACCAAGGTGAGCGGCCTAATCGGGAATTTGGGTCTCAGCTGCCTACCTAGCCTACCTAGCATGTGTTGTGGTCGTGAATGAGAGCTAACCCTGCTGACCCATGCTCGTGCACCTCCCTAATCTGGTTTGCCCCAGGGCGGTCCTTAACGGGAAAAAAAAAGTGTTCCGCTACACAGTTTTCCCAAAAATGCCCGTGGGCACTCAATGTGTTCAACCATGGTTGGCGGCGGTTGGCGGTTGGCGGTTGGCAACTGGCGGTTTGTGGCGGTTGGTGGTTGGTGATTGGTGGCGGTTGGCAGTGGTTGGCGGTTGGCGGTTGGTCGCCGCTGGCGGTTGGCGGTGGTTGGCGGTGGTTGGTGGGAGTTGGCGGTTGGCGGTTGGTGGTCCCTTGGGGCGGTCCTCAAGGGCGGTCCTTAACAAAAAAAAAACCTGGCTCCTTAAAGACCGCCCCCTTGAATCCATGGGTGCATACACACATAGGTATACACATTTGTGTATGTGTGTTCCCACATCTTGCTTTTAACTCTCCTAAAACGGGACATCCTGGTCAATTGTTTGCCCATTGGCCGGTAGCCTCCATCCCTCCTTTGCAATGTTTTTTCTGGGAGGTAGAGCACTGTGGTAATCAAGCGGCAGAAAACACAAAAAATGGCCATGATGGCTCATGCAACCCCCCCATCCCTCTCGAAAAAGACTTTTGTGAGTGCCCTGCACAAGAGAAGTGGCACAACATTCGGTGACTACCCATTGGTAGGGGTTGCCATATCAAACAATGGCTCACTGAATAGGGGGAAGCCATGAATACACCTATTTGACCCGCCCTGTACGCCAAGGGGTGTGGTACATTGAGAGAAAGCACACATGTACCGGAATCCTTTCTTTGGAAACATGAAGGTTGGCACGGATATAGATACCCAAATTGTCAACAAGCCTAGTGGTTTTGCTTGTGTCCTCGTGTAACTGACAATCTTGCCTGTTCATCACTTGCTACTGGAAACTCATCTTTGATGCTTTCCAGCCAACCTGGGGGCTGAGACTCTAGGCTACACATTTGTCCACCTTGTGCGACCACTCATTATGTTGCTGAGCTGTGTGTAGGCAGTATGGAGTATGGGCATCAACGTGGTGGTGGGGTGGGGCACCCACCTCAATGCGCACCAACAGGCCTGGGCCCACCCCAAGCCGGCAAAAGGCTGACCATGGCCTCCTCTAGATTGTTGTCAAGCCAAACTAGGTCTGTCGCACATAGCCCAGCACGCCACAAACACTGGGCAGTAGTTGCCAACTGCTTTCGGTTGGTGATTTGATTGATTGGCTGCAACAAAAGGTAATATTACCTTTGTTGAAGGCAACAACATATTTTGTCACCTTTGTCAAGAACTCATTCATCTTTATTTTCATTTTTTGTCTTGAATTCAATGCAACAACACATTTCTATTTTTTGCTCAGCTTGCTAAATGTCTGGGAAAAAAAATCTGAATCATCAGCTAATTCTGTCATTTTTACTGCATTCCGCTGCAATGTTGGGTAGTACTGAGCAATGTACTTTGTAACCTCAAATGTTTGTTGAATTTGTGAATGAGTAAACAATTTTTCATGCACATACATTTTTACATAGTGATACTGAGCAACTTATGTGAACATGGGGATGGATATCTTAGCGAGTTCAAAAATCTTAGCGAGTTCAAGGGGATGAGCATGGACCTGGGATTGGCACAGGGATGGACGTGAGCAACAACAACGTGGGCACTGGTGTTGGGCGCATGAACACAGCCAGAAACATAAAATGGGGTCATCTCAGGACATTTACATGCACTGTGCACAACACCATGGCAGTATGACCGAAATCTACAAAGCCACCCCTGGCGCCCCACGCCTATTTCGCAATGCGCCAATCGGTGAATAATTGGGGGAGACCGGAGTGGGAGGCCTTTTCCCTCTACGAAGTGGAGGGAAGATGTGGGATGTGAGTGCTATGGGATAGTTAAGGGCTGCGGGTGTCGAGCAGGAGGTGTCTTGGTGTGTTAAGGTCAGAGGAATAAATTCTGCTCCTTGTAAACCTTTGCTGAGCATACTAGCAAGATCCACGTTCACAGCTTGAAATCCGGGTTTTTTACAAAATGAAAAACACTTGATATTGGCTTGAAAATAAGGTCTGAAAAAGACTTCGCCTTGGATAATCATCATAAAACTCAAAAAGCACATAACAGATCAGCATCAAATTGGAATGTGTGTGTGTGGGAACTTTGTCATGATGCCATAACTCCGGCACTCAGTGGGCACTTCATTCACTCATTTAATCCAAAACCCACTCTTGGTCTTCACCACCGCTTCTGAAGGGCATCATTTGGCACAATAGTTTTATTGCGCCAAATTTTGCCTCTCCAAATTTCGCCCATTCCAACCCCCCGGAGGAAGCCCGTGCTATTGCACATGCGCACAAGAAGCGATCAGCATGGAGCGCAGGAAGAAAATGGCTCGTCAGTGGCCCAACCCTCCCTCCCCAAACGTAGTTGCATTGCAGTGAGCCGGTTGACCTAACTTAAATTTGGCCAGGATGGGGTCCTGCACTTACACTCATGATCCTCATCAAGAGGCTCCCCCCCGCCCCTCCACCACTGGAGGGATGCCACGGGGGCATTGATGCTGCAATTGTGCGCTGCAGGGCCAACATTCCCTGCTTTTACCGACAAAACTGTACTTTTTCTCGCCCACTCCTGACAGACACGAAGGATCTTCATCAACAAAAGCAGCTCAGACAAGAGACATGGCAGTGGACACTGCTTGTAGTGAACAGTATGCAACCAGGGGTGGCAGAAAAAGGTTTGTGGGAGAGGAGGGCTGTTTTAGCCACTTTTCCAGGCACCCGCATCTTCAGGGCTCAAACGTCAGGCAGCCCGAAAGGGTCTGCAAGGGGCTCGGGAGCAGGGTACGGGGGTGCCCCCACATGTACCTGAAAACCCCACGACGAACTGATCATTTTGAGGGGGTTGCAAGAGAGGGCGAGGGTGCAGAGTTAGGGTGTGCGGAATACCATTGGACCGGCGCCCATGTGCCTTGTACCCAATGACCAGTCAGGCATAGGACCGTGTGCAGGTGCATGCAGGGGGTCGCCAAACAATATATCAGCTGGCCCCATTGCAGGCGCCACCCCTTCAGGTGTGTCACGGCAGTCTGCCTTTCAGACCCCCCCCACCCCCCGCAACCCCTATGACCCCCCCCCCCCCTCTGGACAATCACAGATGGTCTTGTTGAACGCCTGGGAAATGGACGATCCAAAGGCGGACACTGTGGCCACAAGCCGCATGGGCCATTGTATGCGAATGGCTGGTCCACGTATGGCGTCTGTACGGGTACGGTGCGGAGGCAGCCACAGCTGTGGGGCACACGGTGAGAACCCAGACAGACGGTCTGCAGCCACCCAAACAACTACTGAGCCCTGCAATGCTGCCTGTTTGTGAATCCTGTTGCTGCGGACCTTCCAGTCAAACCTGTGCTTACAGTGGGGAGGGTGCTCTGATTGGGGGTGGGTCTGGGGGGTTAGGGTGGGGGGGCTGTTGCCATAAAGGCCAAGTAAATGTGGTGGTTGGAACTCCCGGCGTACAAACTGGTTGCAAGAAACTGTCTACATTACGTGTCCCAAGCCGGCGTAGAAAAACATTTTCAGTAGGCGAGAGTGGGATGGTTGTCCCGCTGCTCACAAAGGCTGCTTCTACCCCTTGGCGTCCCTCTGGCACCGGCAATGCACACAAAGTAAGTGAAATTCGGAAGGAGAAGCTGGGACTCCTATGGAATTGCACAACAAGGGCACCTCCCCCCCCCTGACGAGCACAGGCTTGCCTTCCCGCCCCAGGTCAACAGAAATCCTGCGGAAGACAAGCCTGAGATCTACAGATCTGTGTCTGAATGTATGACCTCTGACATGACCACAAAATTCGCCCCATAATCGTGGTTCAAGACATATGCCGTGACGGAGAACCCACTGAACAGCAGACTCTTGGCCGTAAGCTTGATGACTACAAAGCCATCCTGATGAGGCGGGAGCAGGTGAGTGCAGCCCTTACAAAAGGCACGGCATATTCGTCCCTCCCTTGACATTGTCTGCCTCTCCGTCTGTCTGTCCGTCCGTCCGTCCAGGTGGCTGTCTGTCGAGCTCTGCTGTTGTGTAGTTCCCGCGCGTTTGGGCAAAAGGGGGGGGGGTCAGGGGAGGGTAGTTTTGGCAACCCAAATTTTTGGTGCCTTGTGAAAAATCAGTTCGCCAGTGTGAACTATCTCGTCCTCGGTGACCTTCAATATCCCACAATGTAGCACAGCCCCAAGCAGCAAGGATGCTGTAATGTATGCAACACGAGCACCTACAAGTGGAAGATCGCCCAGCCCTTGTTGACAAATCAGCCCTTTGCAGACAAGATCAATGAGAAAAGCTGCGCACATAGGTGTGAAGAGATCAAGAGGATGGACATACGCAAGGCCTGTGAATACTTGGTTGCAAAGTGGCTGTAAAAACCTCTCATTCTTGAGGCCCCGGTGCGGGGAGAAATCAAAATGGCGACGTAACATTTGTGAAATGTGCAAACGGGGTCATAACAAAATCTTTGAGCCCCATCGATAAAAGAGTATTTTGGCTGAACCATACAGCCCTGCCCTGCAAGAACGTCGCCCCCCCTCCTCCCCGTTCCAGCCCTAGTTTCATATAACATCCCAAAATTGCTGTGTCAAATTCGGGATCCACGTCCCAAACTTCCTCCACACATTGGCACGAAGCAGTGGAACACACATCGTCGTCCAAAATTTGTGCAGTAAATTTTGTACTAAACTGAAATGCAAAGTTTCCCACATCAAACTAGACCCGATGTGAACCTACGTACAATGGCATGCCCTGAGGTAATGCCAAGAGCGGTCGGCTGCTTGCAGGCAATGGACGCTCGGTCAACGGCCAGCAGTTGCCTATCAATGGCCGTTAACACCGGGGATCCAACCACCGACCTGAAGCTGTGGACTTCAATTGACCAAACTCTTGTCCCTTCGGCAACCCCAGGGGTAGGGGGGGGGTGAGAAAGTCCCTTGTTGAAACGAGGACGAGATCTGAGGTGGGTCAGGTGCTCTTTCGAGCAACGAAGCAGAGACAAAGGCCATACTGAGCTGAAATACTGCGATATGTTGGCTCCTTTGGCGTAATTGTTGGACGTGTTCTGATCCCTGCAGTGCACCAGAAACGGAAGCGATGCAGTCCTCATGATCCAACAGAGGCCGGCCCAGCCTTACACCCTTCCCCTATCCCTCCCTCCGCTGTGGGGGACAGATGCATACTGGTGCACCCTCACTGGTGCACACAACCCTGCACCAGCGAGGGACGCAGAGGCGTGGAGCAGAGAGCACATGTGCCGAAACAAAAAGATCGTCAGTGACATTGTCATAGGCGCTCCCAACTGCGAGACCTTGACCGACGCGAGAGCAGACAGCAGTTCGAATGCTGCGCTGTCCACCGCTCCTCAGGGCATAAGGTCGAACTTCTGGCTGGCCATAGACAATTTTTCACGTATCGCACAGGACCTGGATTAAGCCTCATTAACATCTGGATTTGTAGCCAACCTCCCTCCCTCCCTCCCTACTCCACACATGCAAGAACACACCAGCCTTCAGGCCACCCAAAATCTTCCATAGCCCCCAACTTGTTCCATCTACGGTGTGTGTATCCTGCAACGTGGACAGTGGGTGGTGGCCCTTCCACCTGGTATATGAGCTGTGCATGCTCGGAGAAAGTGGCACCTTACAGATCGCTTCAAGCATGCCACAGTTACTTGAAGAGGTGAATGAACTCCCTTTGTGGATAATTCCACCTTCCCTCACAAGGTGCGGCTATTGTTTGCATGGCGTGAAGCGTCTGGGAGACAGTTTGGGCCAACATACAGGCGTGGGCCCATAGCAGCCAGTGGGGCAGTCGCAGGAGATTTTGCCCTTCCTTACGCTCAGATATATGCTTTCCTGCCTAACTACGTCAAATATGCTGAGGGCAAACGGGGTGGCAGTGCAGGGGGTTCATACCGACTACGTCTGAATGGATCGGTGCGTTCACGCCGTAATTGTAGCCTGAGGGTAAAATTGAGAGTTGTTGGTGAGGGCGTTGCGCAGATTGCAAAGTGTTGTGTAGGTCCTGCGAGTGTTGCCTGGGCGAATGCATGGGTGCTCGGGGTGCTGTGCAGTTTGCATGAGGGGGTGTGGGTGCTGCACAGGCGGCATTGGTGGTCCCGGGGGTAATGTGTGGATTGCACAGGCGTTGTGGGTCCTATGGGTGTTGTGCGGGTTGCATGCATGCTGTGTGGGCCACTAGCGTATTGGTTTGTCGTGTGGGGCACATGGGCTGCGCAGGCCTTATGAGGGACACCGTACGGGTAACATGGCATGCAACAACAGCATCCTCTGATGACGCGTTTGATCTGTGCAGAAACCGCTTTAAGGCACTCATACGACCCCCATGACACCCTGGCACACCTTCGACCACGAACCGGTACATGATATCAGACTTCATGGGAATGTTGGTCTTGACATGGGAATGTTGATACCCGTCCCAGGGAACGTGTGTAACAGGCCGCGGGCCAGCGCTGACATAATCCCGGAACACGCAGGCTCTCTTATTGAAGCGGTGGGGCAGGTACACTGCACAGAGGGAACGTAAGGATGAGCCAAATGGCCAGACATTCAGACGCTGCGTTGGACTCTCCATACCGACACCGTCCAAAACCACTGCAAACAGCCCAACCCAACCCAACTCCGTCTGCCTGCGAGCCAGAACCGCCGAAAGAAACGAAACGCATCCTCAGGGGAAGGACGGAACAAGGAAACAGTTTGTGTCAGCTCTCTCATCCCCCCATGTGGGCAGAAATCTTTTGTTGCGGTCCGTTCCTTGCAATGGCATGGGCAGTTCCTTAGTGACTAGTGGCTGGTACAGTGTATCGACTCCGAGGAACCACCCCCCCTTGCCCCCAGGATTGAGATGGGATGACCCCCCCCCCCCATAATCAAAATGGAGCTGCCCATGACCAAACCTCAAATGCCAAGATGTCAGGGTTGAGGTGTGCCATTTTGCATGGCCTGGGCTGGTCTGGGTGGAGGATTGGGTCGTGGGTGAACAGCGGCTTGGTCCACACAATACCACACGTTACATCGGGAGAGTAAACAGCACAACGGAAAAGTGGAAGTACCTCCGAGTGTACGTACTTTTCACCTTTTGAGGAGGGAATCCTCCACGCGTCGACAGGTGGGTTGGTTGTCCACCCACTGGGTTGGGGGTGAAGGGGCTGCAGAGCAACGAGGAATCAAAAAGGCTACATAACCCCTGCTGTCTTGGGGTCCCCAGAGGGGTAGGAATCAAAAGAGGCTACATAACCCCTGCCGTCTCAGGGTCCACAGAGGGGGAGGAATCAAAAACAAATTATATTTGATTCAGGAAACCTAGCAAAACATTTTCTGTTGACTAAGGTGCAATGCAGACCCGTGCAGGGGGCAGGTTCAAAAGTTGCAAGAGGTGGGGAGCCCACTCATGAAGCGGCCATAACATGTCCCCATTTCGGAAGTGCCCCGCCTGCTGGCATCATGACTTTGGGGGCTGGTGCCTGGCTTTTTGCCTCCCTGCGGGCACATATCTCAGCTTTCGACTGGGAGGGGGGGGTTCACCAAAAGGGTTTCTTGTGTGTATCTTCCCTCCCATGGCATCACAGTGCTGTTGGTCAGTGAACAACCACACAAGGTACGTAAATGAGAACTGTGGACAGAACAACAAATGCACGATCCATCACGAATAATGGGAACAGGAACACTGCGAGGTCGCCCGAACCGCAACAAAGCGGCAGCCAAACTGCTATGAACCATGCACAGACTGACACATCACCATCAACGGCGGTGGCTCAAACTGCCAGCAACCACACAAAATTCTGCCATCAAAATCCTCAGATTGGCCGTCTAAGAAGGGGAAGGAATAACATCAACAACAGGGAAAGACAAATGCTCCGGAGGGGGTCATACAGTGGATGGTGGGTTTCTCCACGAAGTAGGATACATTCAGAGATGATAGGTCCCACACCATGAGCAAGTCTACAGCCATGGCCCGTGTCTCTCGATTTTCCAGATGGGCATCTGCACATCCAGGAGTGTCAAAAAAACAACCGAACGACTGTACATGGGGCTTGGAAAGCGAAAACATGGGGACATGTGAGCGCGCAAGGAGCCAATGCGCGTTGAGATAGCCACGGCAGCAGCGGAAGCAACAGTAACAGTAGCAGTAACTGCAACAGTAGCAGCAACAATAGCAGCAACAGTAGCAGCAGCAACAGCGGCGCCAGTAGCAGCAACAAGAGCAACAGCCTCAATATGAGCAAACGGTGCAACAGCAGCAGCAACAGTGGCAACAGCAACAGCAGCAACAGCAGCAACCGCAACCGCAACAGTAGCAGCAGCAACAGTAGCAGCAACAAGAGCAACAGCCTCAATATGAGCAAACGGTGCAACAGCAGCAGCAACAGTGGCAACAGCAACAGCAGCAACAGCAGCAACCGCAACCGCAACAGTAGCAGCAGCAACAGTAGCAGCAACAGCAACAGCAGCAACGGCAACAACAACAGCAACAGTATCAGCAACGGTGGCAGCATCAGCAACAGTATCAGCAACAGTAGCAACAGCAACAGCAGTAGCAACAGTAGCAATAGTGGCAACAGCAACAGCAGCAGCGACAAGTAGCAACAGCAACAGTAGCAGCAACAGCAACATCGGCAACAGCAACACCAACAGCAGCCTCAGCCACAGCAACAGCAACATCGGCAACAGCAGCAGCAACAGCAGCAGCAATCGCAACAGCAGCAACAGCAGTAGCAAGAGCAGCAACAGCAACAGTAGTAGTAACAGCAGCAACGGCAGCAGCAGCAGCAACAGCAACAGCAGCAGCAGCAACGACAGTGGCAACAGTAGCAACAATAACAGCAGCAGCAACAGCAGCAACAGCAACAGCAACAGCGACAAATAGCAACAGCAACAGTAGCAGCAACAGCAACATCGGCAACAGCAACAGCAACAGCAGCCACAGCCGCAGCCGCAGCCGCAGCCGCAGCCACAGGCGCAGCATTAACAGCAGCGGAGGGAGATGCTGCAGCATATGCCCTGGCATGCCGTGAAAACTTTTTGAGCCTTTTCCAACCAAAAATGTGTTTCGGTGCCTCCATTGCATAGAGTGCCGGCGGCCAGAAAGGTCTTGGGCCGGTCACTAAAGTTCTTGCGCTGGTCAATGAGCAGATGAAACCCCAAAACTGGGGAAGGGTCTGAGAAAAGGGCGCATGCCATTCATCAATCACTCCGGCGGTAGCATCTGAGTTCTGATGCATATGGCCTGTGTGAGGCAGTAGAGGTAGCGAGGGAAACCCGCGAGACGTGCGTCGCAAAGCAGAGCAACAGTGAGGGCACCTAAATAGAAATCCGCAGGCAGCAAATGCACAGTGCCCACTACGATGGACCGCGGGGCTGTGTCCCCTTGCGGTGCACTTGTGATCTTGGCCTTCGTAGTCTGACAGTACCCAGACCAGCGCTGCTCCCTGTCATTGTCCTTCTTCAATATCTCGGCCCTCCGCCTGCATTGTGATGGAGAGGGTGAGAGCACGGACGAAGGAGGGGGTGAGAAATGGGGCCTGGAAGAGTGACATGCAGAGCGTGTGTCGGCAAGAAAACCACAACAGCAATGCGTCGAACTTCATGAAGAGGCAGCGGGCGCATAAGAGGGTGAGTGCGGCAGAGAGTGGGACTGGGGGGATGGGTGAAAGTGAAAGGGGGGGGGAAGGTCGTGATATTGCTCAAGCTGGCAGAGCAAAGGTAAGGCCGAAGGAGGCCGTGGCTCGGGGTTTGCGGCAAAATGGTGTCTAGGGTCTGAAGCGTGGAGGCGACGCCTTTTTTTGGTGACGTGGTGTGAAGGGCACGTCGATGGGTGGGACTCTGCAGACAGAAGCGCACCATGCCCCTGCCCCCAAGCAGACAGAGAGCAGGAGGCAGGCAGCAGGCACAGCTCTTACACATGTCGGGGGCGGCACACACTTCGCCTCCAAGTCCTGTTGCCATTTCACTTGCTCTTCGGCCTGGGATTGGGCCGTGAGTTGCTTCTGCTTCTTCTTCTGCTGCCGCTCCGCAGCCAACTGCTCCTTTTCGCGGCGGATCTTGATCTCCGCAGAGGAGGGCAGTTGCGCAACCTTCCGCTCCAACTCCTTGACTGAGACCTTAGGGAACCTGAGCAGGACGCGTGAAAAGGGGCACGTGCCCGCAAAAGCGTGCACACTGGCGGCAGGGCTGCGCTTGAGGGGGAGGGAGGCTGAAGGGAGGTTGCAAGAGCGGCTGCATGAGCGGTTGCTGGCAGCTGCAAAGCGGTTGCAGCAGCCGTGTTGGCGGTTGCAAAACGGTTAGAGGGCAATGGGGGCGGACAGAAGCGGGAGGGGTCAGCGACTATATCCGCAAAGGGGGGGGGGGTACAACACCCCCTTCAAGCGCAGGCGACCGGGAGCAGGGGCTTTTGTGGCAGTGCTGTGTCTGCTCCGTCCACACAGCACCTTACCCGGCCCACGTAGGCACATCTTTTGCCATGAAAGCTCAGTAAGTGTGCCACTTGGTACTTCTGGATGGCCGCCGGGCGCCGCACCTCCAAAACCGCCGGGGCCTCGCAGTGCTGCGACTACCAGATGCGGTGGCACAGTCTTCCAGCACCATATGGAGGGCGGCCGGCTGCCCCGGCACGCGCCGAAGCTGCCAGCCCTTGCGTGCCTCCCACCGCAGCTGCCGCACGGCCTGCAGAGCACGGCCCACTGGTCCGTGCAAGGGCCGCAGTCGGTTGGCCTCTACCACCGCCTGCACTAGAACTTGCCGCGCTCCCGGCGTTCGCGCCTGCTATGCCAGCCAGAGCAGGCGTGAGTACTGGACCCTCCAGACCGGTGACACCCGGTGCCCCAGCGACAGCACCGCTCACAGCACCTCCTTCACCCTGGACGTGCGCGCCTTGACTGCGGCCTGTCATCTGCGCTAGAGCCCGAACACATGTGTGCTACACTTTGGTACAGAGTGGGGTTTTGCAAGGTCGGGCTGAAGGGGGGGCAATACGGGCTGAGTAAGTGTGCCGGTTGGCACTTCCGAGTGTACGCACCGGTTTGAGTTTTCAGGAGGAAATTGTCTACATTGCTTGTCTTGGGGGCCCACATTTGGGCGAAGTGGCTGACCCCTGCTGTCTTGGGGGTCCCAAGTGTGGGAAAGAAACGATGTTCTTTGAATTTTCTGTTCTTTTTTATTTAGTATAAATAAAACTTTTTTTCTTCTCAGTTTTTTACTCGGTAAAAATAAGTTTTTTTTCTAAGTTTTGGAAAAATTCACCTGCAAAGGTAAAACTTAGTAGCAAAGTGTTGTTTTTGGTACTTAGTTTTACCCCTGCATCTGCCACGCTGATTCGGGCTCGCTTTCTCACTGCCCCCGTGTCTCCCTGCTCCCCCTCTCCTGTAGGCCCACTGCAGTCCACGACTCCATCCAGTGCTGGGCTGTCCGGCCAGCCCACGGCTGTGGCAGTTGGCCCCAGGCGTCGACGCCCAACACCCAACGCTGCGGGCAATTCTCAAATGTGAAGGTCCCAGGTTCAGGTAGGGGCTGCACAGGGGCTGATGCTGCAAAGAACCATACCACGCTCGCAGCAGCTCCATAAATGTGATGAGTCCGTTGCCATCGCGGTCCACTTTCTTGAAGGTTTTGTGTGTGAACGGAATCCCGGTGGCCTCGGAGTAATCCATCAGCTCGTTGAACGAGATCGCATTGCTGTGAGACAATGCGAGACACAGGGGATGTGCACAGCATCGCCCACCAGTTGCAGCCAGCAGAGCTCAGGGATCACCACCAGACATGTCGTCAGCGTCCGGCAGGGTACAAACTTTCGTTAGGAACCAGCCCAGGCCTGTCCTTGAGGGGAAAAAAAAAGAAAAGGGTTCGTAAAGCAAACAGAAACGAACATTCAGGGAGACGCTCTTTGCTTCATGGCCATGGGACCTACTTCAAAGGTTGGCGGTGGGCGGTTGGTGGTTGGCGGTTGGCAGTTGGCGGCGGTTGGCGGCGGTTGGTGGTTGGCAGTTGGTGGCGGTTGGTGGTTGGCGGTTGGCGGTTGGCGGTCCCTGGGGGCTATCCTGAGGCTGCCCCTAACAAAAAAAACTGGGTTTTTCAAGGACAGCCCTGAACCAGCCCCATCAAACCCAAGCTGCCAACCTGTAATACCTTGGACTTGGGAAGAACGAAATGCGTCCAGTGCACAACTCAATAGTGCCCAGCTCCATCTGATCATATATGATTCCCATGCACAATTCAAAGGGCCATTGAAGCAAATCACTGGGGGGGAACACAAAAGGAACAGACTTCAAAACGCTCCAAAAGCTTTTTTTGGGACAGGCTGGCACACATCAGTACAAAGCTCCAGCCCAGCCGGCTCTTTGGATACCTCCCTTCTGAATTGCACTTTATTTGTTTGCAGAACGAGGTACCAAAATTGTCTGTTTCGGAGAGAGGATTGGCATGAAATGATACGAATGACATGGGCAGGGGAGGTGAGGATCTGCAAAGCGTAACGCCATGAGAAAATGGTGGTTACCCCGATGCGGCGTAATTATTTGTGCTTGTGTGGGTCTCGGTATGAATGTGAGCCACTGTGTACAGCCATGTGGCAAAACGTCCATGGCGTGCTTCCTCGCAGATCCTCTCCTGGACAGACCCTGGACATAGGTGTCCCTAGGTATCATTGCCCCAGGGCACAGCACGATGGACAGGGCCGCAGCACCCTAAAAAGATTGGTGCAGGGAAGTTCATTGGTGAACCTGAGCATGCTGGGGGGGGGGGGGGGTGCTGCAACGTCCTACGAAGCGAGGACTTACCATACACGTGTAGACACCCCCGCCAGAACGTCCCTTGACTGGGGGGAAGCCTCAGGGCCGTCCGGTGGCGAGCTCACAGCCAACCCGAAGGGCAGGAAAGGGCCGGTGGGCCGGGAAAAAGGTCGGTCGGTCGGCTGTGGGTACTGATGACGCTATGAAGCGGTAAATGAAAAACCCCGTTCCTGAAAAATTAAGGATTGCCACCAGCGGCCCTATGAAATCCCCATCAGATGGTTCACCCGTCCAGCGCCCACTCCAGTGGCCGACCTTGACGCAAACAAACGTGGATAATTAAAAAGCATTTGCCATTATTTTGAAGCTACTTCCACGACCATCGCGCATGCAACAAACCCAAACCCCGAGTAGTTGAAATGGGTTGAGGAACACTCAGACTCTAGGGCCGAAAAAGTCGCTCAAGCAGGCGCATGAAAAACCGACAAATCCTTTTACGGCCCTTCAACGTGCCATGCCATGTAATGAGGGTGCAACGTGCCGTGTCCATGTAGGAGCGAATTGCACAGGTGCCCCATGTTTTGGCGACCGTCTGGTTTATGGCCCACCGCACCCTTTCTCGGTGTAGCGTTGCACACATGCAATTGCCATGGGCATTCGGCCCTCCAGTGCCGCCCGAAAATCCGATTTCGAACTGGAAAGTCCGGCTGCGCTAACATTGCTCAGGACACCCTCCAGGCAGTCATCCTTTTGAGGGGAGGCCACTGGGAGTGGCCGTGTCAAGGCAGTCCATAAGCCCCCCCCCCCCAAAGAAACCAGCACTGGCGGCCTCCGGTACGCTCACACCTCAGCGCCAGCCGACTAATAATTGCGGTCGGGCATCATGGACCAACCGGCATTGGTTGGCCATCAACTGCCGTCGGTTAAGCGCAAACCTCCGTCGGTTGAGTGTCAACCGCCGTCGGTTCACCGAGTCCTGCCACCGACACCCTCAGGCCGTTTTCAGTTAAAAAAAAAAATACCTCTTCCTAAAGGACAGCCCTGGGGCACGTTCACCTTTCATTGAGGTCCATGTCGTCAAACCCGGCCTTCAAAATGTAGAGGTCCGCCAGGGAGATCTCGGTGATGTTCTCCGTCAACCCCAGACTCTGCGAAAGAGCAACGTGCAGTGCCGGGGTCTGGACGCACCCGACACGTCGGCCCAGAGCCGGGCCGGGCAAAACGGCACAAGATCTGAGCACACGCAAGGGCTTGACGCGTCAGCGAGGGGCGCGCGGGGCTCTCCGCTGGCCCGACCACTCCCCGGCAATCCTCCACATGCGGAGCAGCGTGTCCCCTGGGCTCGGCGGCTCAGGCTGTCGCCAAGCCCCACACGTGCAGTACATGTGCAGTGGAGGGTGCGGTGGAGGGGGAGCAGGGAGTGATACCCCGAGTCGGTCTGCACAGCGATCATGAGGTACCGCGCCCACAGGCCTTTCGGTCAGTCCGTGGTGCCCATGATACCTCTGACGGCCCCTGTCGTTGTGGGATGTGGTCAGCAACACCCCATACTTTCGAAATGGCCTGAGTCCACACGCCCAACGATGTCCCGTGCTGCCAGCTCAGCGCTGTCCTTGACGCCAAGAAAAAAAATTTTCCGGCCTCTGGTTCACCTGGACCCCAACAGCTCACCGGGTAGTCCGTAACTGGTGTTGGTTGCAGGCCAACCTGCGCCAGTTAACCATCAACCACCGTGCTTCAGCTCCAACGCCGTTGCACTCCCGTGCTGCATAGACCCCTCCCCGTCTCACACCTGCCCACAAATTAATTTTTGGACCACCCCCCACAAACGATTGTCTTGTGACCCCGCCCCTGGCTTTTTCTTTTCTCTAGCTGGCGCAGGGTTGTCCTTCAGGAACGACTTTGTCCTCTTTTTTTTGGCTGGATGGAGGCCACAACTGTGGTCTGTTGGATGCCAATTCGCGGGATTCTTGTCCTGCTGCTGCCCCAACAATAGCACTGCAGTGGTGTGTGTGGTCGCTCGTCGGTGCCCAGTGTTCATTAGCATTGCACTGCGTTTGCAGGCTTCAGAAATCCATGCCGTCCAATGCATGAGTCTGAAACGGACCTCGCAAAAATGGGGGACCTTCGACCTCATGCCAACCATGCCACTAGTGAAACAACGGAAGGCAGTTTGGGCAGAAGACCCATTAAAAGCATGACTGGAGCAGCGTTTCATTCCCTTCTCCCGCGCAGGCTGTGCCTGTCACCTGCACGTGGGTGTGCACTGGGATCTGGAGGTGCAGATTCCACATTTAGTCCGTGTTACCGTCCCATAGAAATGCAACCCCTCAAGAAGAAGTGGTCCAGCACCCCATGCAGTTGGGGTCCAGCATGCATCCAGCCACACCTTGAGAGCGTCCCTGCCCCTTGCCTCGTTCGCTGCTGTGACCACTTCACCGGCGTCTGCACCTGTGCCTTCTGCTTCGTCCTGGGGAAGAGGAACCAAGAGGAGTTGTCTGTCCTCACGGTGACAGGGCATAGCAACACATGCACAGCAAGAGCCTAGTGGGCTTTTTGGGTGGGAATCTTTGTGAAAATGTAATTGTAATGTAATGTATGTGTAATGTAAATGTGCAAAAGTAATGTAAAAAAAAGTCAAATTGCGCAATTTTTTTTACAAGTAAATCATGCCATCTTAAAAAAAAAAAAACAAAAAAATTGTCAAAAAATTGGAAAATTGAAAAAATGCCACTTTTGGTGCGCTATATGTACAATTGCCGGTTCCCTACAGCACCCCATAGCGCCCTTAATGATGGGACACCAAGTCCACAAAACACAAAAAACTCTACCTGGCCACCATTTAACTGGAACTTGGCCAATATGAGGATATGGAAAGGGACAGAAGGGATATCAAGTGCGCTCAAGGCCCAAAGGCTCCTGCATGCAGCGCGAAGATTGCTACGACAGTGGCGCAAATGGAAATACTCTCTGTGGCCACCAACGCAGCTCACCGGATTAAACCGTACCTGGGGTTCGGCGTACCTGTCGGCTCGGCGTACCTGTCGGCTCGGCGTACTTTCAGCCGGCCGATCGGCCGGCCGAAAGTACGGTTTAATCCGTCACCCCCCCCTTGTTTTGGCCGAAAAAACGGCCGGAGGTACGGCCGTACTTTCGGCCGGCCGATCGGCCGGCCGAAGGTACGGCCGTACCTTCGGCCGGCCGGCTCGGCCGGCCGAAAGTCCGGCCGTACCTTCAGCCGGCCGGAAGTACGGCCGTACCTCTGGCTGGCCGAATTGGCCGGCCGAAAGTACGGCCGTACCTCCGGCCGGCCGAGTCGGCCGGCCAAAGGTACGGTTTAATCCGTCACCCCCCCTTGTAGTAATACCCCCATATACTAACAACCCCCCCCCTATATATTAATAACAGGACGCCTGCAGTGGCCACAGACCGCCTTTTGTGTGCACCGCCTTCTGTGTGTACCGCCTTGCCTGTGGCCCCTTTAATAACATGACTCCTGCGGTGGCCACAGACCGCCTTTTGTGTGTTCCGCCTTTTGTGTGCACCGCCTTCTGTGTGTACCGCCTTGCCTGTGGCCCCTTTAATAACATGACTCCTGCGGTGGCCACAGACCGCCTTCTGTGTGTTCCGCCTTTTGTGTGTACCGCCTTCTGTGTGTACCGCCTTGCCTGTGGCCCCTTTAATAACATGACTCCTGCGGTGGCCACAGACCGCCTTTTGTGTGTTCCGCCTTGTGTGTGCACCGCCTTCTGTGTGTACCGCCTTGCCTGTGGCCCCTTTACTAGCTGCTTGGTGAGCTCATTGATGAATTGCTGGTCAGGCTCTAGCTGGCCGGATGCATCTTTGGGGTAGCTATCCGGCACCTTGCAACACTCTCCACGGATGAGGACCTTGACAGACAAACCAGCCTTGCCACAACACAATGTTATACATATTGTTCCCAATAGTGTGTTTCCTGTGCAATCGTGCAACAGTCGGCGCCTCAAGCGGCTTTTGCTCAACGCTTGGTTGTAGGCTACCATGCAATGTATGTAGCCGATTGTACACCGTGTGAATGTGTGGCTTTGACTTTCTGTTTTGGTCTTGGTTGTGAAAAGTTGCTGGCACAGCCACTTGGGCACGGTCCATGACCCCAAACGGGTTTAACCCCAAAAGAGGTGAAACAGTACCAGCAAGTGTTTCAGAGATTGAAACAGACCTGTATGGTCAGAATTTCGTTGTTCTCGGCACTTGCTGATAAATCATCTGGGACATTTGCTGCAGAATTTGCAACATCTTGTTGCACAGCGGTTTCATTTCGTTGTTTTGAGCACTTGTTGATACATTGGGGATATCTGCTGCAAAATCTGCAGCACCCTGGTGTACAGCACTTTCAACGCTTGGCACACAACACAGCAATAGCCGTCGCCACTGACAAAAGACTTCAGCAGCTTCCTCACATTTTCCCGAAAGGACTATTGGGACGAACATCTTCTTCCTTCAAGCATTTGGGGGCACAAACCCCTGACAGCCCTACCAAAGGGGAAAAAGGTGGCAACAACAAATGTAGGGCGTGTTTCACATGCCACCATCCATTTCACAAACTTGGTGGCAGGCAAATGCCAATATCTACTGCATCGTAGAGCTTGTTTTTGCCATCCTCATCCTTCTTCCCCAACTTCTTTGATGATTGGGCATCGGAAACCCCTTTTAGCTGATCCGCATGCCCCTTCTTGATGAAAATGCTGTCATTGTATGCTTGAAAAAGAGGAGCTGCCATTTGCTGTGCAACAGTTGGGAACATGCTTGCACTAAGACGCGCACTGGAAAAATGGAAAAATGGAAAAATGGAGGGAAATCAGTCCAAGTCCAAATGCATACGCAATGTTGTACCCTATAGGCACTCATTGGGTAAATTGGGCATGGATAAGGCGGGCAGGATACCCATGTAAAATCAGGAAAGCTATTGAGAAAAATGAAAAAAACATTCACTAGCTGAACTAGCCGACTGGAAAAATGGGAAAATCTTGACTAGCCGACACTCGTCGATTTGTCGGCGAGCGCGGTGCCTTGGCAGTGGCATGGAAGAAAAGCGGTAGTGCTTTGGTACTGCTCAGGCAGTGCGATGGCAGTGGTAGTGCTTTGCAAGGGCCAGGGTCAAGCAATGGTAGTGCTATGGCTGTGCTATGGTGGTGCTATGGCTCCGCTCTGGTACGCTATGCAGGATGTGAGTGGGTGTGGGCACATGGATGGGTCAGCTACAGACCGTGTCATGTACTGAGGTCGGTTTTGCGGTGCACACTTCCCCGGTCGTCCAGTCTGCCACTAAAAGAAGAGCAGCACAACTGCTTGGGCCATCCTTCGTGGGGGAGGATCGTGATTTCAGAGGTTTGAAAAACTGCACGTCAGGGTCACCTCATGGTCGACACTGCCCTGTGCCTTCCACCGTTGCACATACGCAAGTACACTGAACTTAGACAAGCTATCAGGTCCGGCAGGCAGCATTTCCTATTTTCGTTGGCTTCTGAGAGCGAGGCAAAAGAGGGGGGGGGGGGGGGGTGGAGGAGGAGGGGATGGAGGGAGAGGTCTTGGTCATCGGTTGTCGTCTGCTCCTCCTTTTTCAGCCGTCTCTGGGGCCTCTATTGCGGCCACGCCGTTCTTCAAGGTGGAAAAAAAAAGACCCGCCAACAACGAGCTGCCAACCGCCAGTGATACCACCAGCCAGTTTGGTGAAACGCCAACCGCCATCAGCTGAGCATCAACAGATGTCAGGTCAACGCACACCGCATCAGCGTCATCAGGCAGTAAATGGGCATTCTCTTTGATCTTCTCCTGCAAACTGATGAAGAAGTTCTCAGCAGTCAAATTGCTGATGTCGGTGTTCTCAATGATCGAGGCCATTGACTCCTGAGGACGCAGCACAACGGGCGTGCAGCACATAACCAAAGGGCTGGGGAATGTTCTATGTGCGTGCTGGCCTAGGGCCCACCTGGGGTGCCCCATCAGAAGGGGAGTGTACACACTGCCTCCTCCCGCAGCCGCCCAGGGGGCAAAAGGGGGTGGGGGGGGCATGAGGCTTGCGGAGCCATGCACACGTCCGAATTCAAGAGGTTCCGCCGCAGTGTGCTCGGCCATCGCTGACCCTGTCCGAGACGCAGTGAAGAAACACGGGCACGCGTGCGTGTAAGAACACACACACACACACGCGCGCAACGCTGCTCACAGCCCTACACTCCCAGGAGGCCTACACAATGCAGTCGGTGGAGTATGTTCTGGAGTGCGTGTACACAGTGGACATGCCGTGCCGATTAATCAGCAGGGTAAAGGTAAAGGTAAAGTGCTCGGGCGCTCTCCGAACTCCAGCGTATCCGTGATCCCTACCTGTCCCTCGCAGCATCCCTTCCGGCTCGCGGGGTGACAGATACCCTAGCGCCTAGGACACTGCGTTCCAACCCCACCGGGATTCGAACCGAGCACCTCTAGTTCAGGTGTCACGTGCATGACCGCTGAACTACGCGACCTTCTCTTGATTAATCAGCAGGGCAGGTAAAGTGCTTTGGGAAAATTGAAAGGCACTCAGGGGAGGCTTGGAGCCCCTGTTCCAGACCCTCCGCCCCTGTTAGACGGGGTTGGCCCAGAGTTCCTTCAGGGTTTGGGAAAAGGGGCTCAAGGGCTGCCCGCACATCTCTGTGGTAAGGTCTTGTGTGCTTGAGGAGGAGATGAGTAATGTCAAAGATGACACTCTTCCTCTTTGTAGGACCCACTGGTGCGGACTTGCAGCAGCACAGCTGAACGCTTCTTGCTCAACGGCCACAGCAGGCACTGGGCAACCGGTCTCAACCTGCAGTGCTGCTTGCATTTCAGGAGGTGCTTGAGACCTCTAGAAAGTAACAGCACCCCTCCAAAGCCCTCTGGGATATCACAGCATCCATCCAGACAAGTGCAGGAGGTAACAGCATCCATCTGGAGGCCTTTGGGAAGGAACCGCATCTATAAAAAGACGTCTAGGAAATACAGTTCCCATCGAAAAATGTCTAGTCGTTAGGGCCCCTGCTTGCAGTTGGGAGGGGCTGGGGGCAAGCTAGTGCGGTCCCTCGGAAAAATTTCTTGTGCTGCGGCATGCTGCGGCACGCTGCGGCATGCTGCGGCATGCTTCTACCTGCACATGCGGGTACCTACGCTTCTGTGGCAAATTGAACTCACATGCAAGAGACGACATGCACAACACTGGTGGGCCGAATCAATCACTTTCACCATCCGGATCGTCTGTAGTGGGTTTGTTGACATACATCATAGCCAAATGGCGCAAAGTGTTGTTGCCCATATGCAAATGGTCCTTTGTCTGGATGTGGCCCATCAAACTGAATGTTCGCTCAACATGGCAAGCAGAGCGTGGTCGTCGGACAAAGAAAACAGCAAGGCAGACAGGCACATGAACGCAAAAAAATGGATGCTGCGGCATGCTGCGGCATGCTTCAAAACCCCCATGTGCAGCTCCAAAAAAAGGGTGCTGCGGCATGCTGCGGCATGCTGCGGCTGCACTTGCTTGGCTGGGGGCAGAAAACGGGTTCTGTTGCCCTCAGCACAAAGGGCAGGTACCTTTCTGTCAACCCCCCTTCAAATTTTGCGGGGCTCCAAGTCACCCCACCCCCCAGCAGTACTTTTCAATTTTCCACCAGCCGCGACACCGCCACTCTGGGCTGTCAGACCCCCCCCCCCTCCCACACACACACACACACACACACACACACACACACCGGAACGACCCAATATAGGGCGCCCTCTCCTGTGAAAGGGGCTATCCGATGAGGCACAGGTACCACTGCCATACACAGTGCTGCACATGTGCCGTTGCTGCTTGGCAGTTCCTGGATGTCACATGCGCCCCGCTGCCGTCTCTCGCCATGTGGTCTTCTTGGTTCTGCATGGGTGTGCTTTGGCCAGACATCGTGCCGGACGGCATCGGGGCAGGCGTGCGGACAGTGGAGGCTGGTGCTAGCCACCCAGCACCACTTTGCACCCTGTGGCCCGCAGCCCACCACAGCAGTGGCGATGAGAGGCCACTATTGCACCGTTCTCAGTCGCGCAGGCAAACCCAAAATATGGTGCACCGAGCAGGAACAGGGTCAACTGTGAAAGGAAACAGCCCTTCGCACTGTTTGAAAAGGCTACCGCCCAACGCTATGAAAACGATCCCTCTCGACGTGTCGTTGTAGATGTACAACGATGTTGCATGCCGGCGGGCAACCACCCCCTGCTGTTGTGACAACCCGCTGTCCGCCCACTTCCCCTGTGCCCATGGACAAAGAACACAATACCATAACTTCAGCCTTGGAACTTGAATATAACCCTTTGACAGTCCAAGTCCTCTTGGGCAGGGGCTGCGGATGTTGCAAATGGTGGCCTGGTGTTTGCCAAAACACTCCATAGCCCCTGTCCCCCCCAAACAAAAACAACAACCAAAAATGCATCCATTGACTCACGGCTTCAAAACGTCGGCGGAAACAGCGCCTCCAACGATTTGGACAGGACCATGCAACAGAAGAGGCAGCAGGACATGGGGTGGAGAGCTCAGCATAGGGCCCAAAGAAGGTACGCCCAGTATGTCCACCTCTTCTGTCGTTGTCTCTGCATTGAGCACGGCGTCTGGGGCCGTCGGAACTTCCACATCCTTTGGAGGCGTCAGCTTGCGAATGGTATCCCCATTGTTCAAGTCCTTCTCAGTCAAGGGAGGTCGCCTGTAGACCGCAAGGGCATGTCGACGGAGCGTGCCCACGGCTACTGTTTTTGTGGTCGGGTGCCCTTCGCGTCTGGGGAGCTCTTGGGCACAGACAGAGACACCATCAGGTCCGCAGCGTGAGTGACAGAGGTGCGGGTAGCAGTGCTTGGGCAGCAGGGCTGCGGATCAACGACCCAGGCTCTCTTGGGCGAGCCAAGGGAGCGAGGGCGCAAAACTGGTGGTACACTGCTGGATCGCCCAGGCACTCAACGACCTCTACCCAAAGGGTGACCCAGCCAGGAAGCGGATCCGATGACTGCAAATGAGAGGCCCATTTTAAGTACACATACTTTTTTTTTGCCCTCATACCACCCCATCCCCCGTCCCGTAGGCCAAACACGAAGCACAACCCTGGACTGCATACAACCTCACACACGCACGGCAAGAGCAGCAGTACATCAGATCTCACATCACACAGCAATGTGCAGCTGACGATGTGCATTGTTTCCAAAGTTCAATGACTGGCGTTTTGGCCCTTGTACATCCACAGCACCTTGACCTCGGCAAGTGCGGATGGTGTCATGGACCAGGCTGCGAGTTCACAGTAGGCCCACACCACTGCAAACCACTGGTCTGGGGGTGTCTCGGGGCGGAACAACTCCATGTGTGAGGGGCCAACGACCCTTCAAAAGCAATGAAAGAATGTACACCCACCACAAATGACAACCTTTCCTTTCCTTTCGAGGGTGTCAGGCAACACCTTTTGCAGTTTGAAGGTGTCAGGGGAAACCCAATTACAAAAGGTGTCAGGGTGTCAGGAACTATGGGATTCGGGAAGCGTTCCACGGGTGTCAGGGGTCAAGGCACAGGGCGACCGCTAAATCCACCGCTCGCTCTTTGTCCCAGTTCTCAAAATACTGTGGTGCAGTTCCACATGGAAACGGACCACACATCCTTGCGCAAACAACGGCAAAATTGCGGAACCAACGGCATTTGTTGCGTGGATACTTATAAGCCCTCGTGGCATTTTGCCGCACATGTCCAGAAAAGAACCCTTGTGGGGGGTATACCCGAAGAGGTAGCCCAAGTGTACAGCGCACAGCGAACAAATACCATTTCCAACCACCAACACATGCCAAACCACAGAACACACACCGTTTCTGGCCCAATCAAAAAGCAGAGGAGCAAAATCCATGCCTCCAACAGTTGTGGAAACCACACTGGGCGGGAAGAAAATTGCTCTGCCGGAGGGGGGCGTGGTGACACGGAAGCCCATTTTCCCAACCCCCCCCCCTCCCTCCTTGGCCGCCGTGACGGGAGGGGGAAGTTCAGGGCGGGGGCGCCCGACCTGCCGTGCCGGGGGAGGGGGGTTCAACCCAACATCTATGGCTCAAAATGATACCCACTTCGCGCTGATCATTTTGACTACTCAAATGTGGGGGGGGGGGGGAATTAGGGGTGGAAAAAACTTTTTCGGGCCAAATTTTGTGTTCTTGTGCCTTTGCGCCAACATCCATTCTTACACAAAACAAAGGGCCCGACATGGAACCCCATTTCTCCAACCCCCCCCCCCCTTCCTTCGGCGGGCGTCCATGTCACCCCCCCCCCCCCCCCCCGCAGAGCAATTTTCAGGTTGCCCTGATGGTGTTGTTTTGGGGCAAGGCTTCTGTATCCAGATGGGAGGCCCTGAGGCAATAGATGAATGACACGTGACACTTATGGTAGGATCTCCAGTTTGGAGGTTCCACCAAAAGCGCAGACAAGTCCCGTTGGAAATGTGCCACACTCAACCCCCCCCCCCCCCCGCCGAACCCACGCCCACTCCCCCTCCCCCGCCCCCTCCTCTACCCCCTCCCTACAGCAACACGCACCCCCGCCCACCCAATGCCCCCCAGGGCAGAAAGAATGGAGAGGGCGGGGAAGAAACTGGGCACGGGGAAAGGGACGAACAAAGGAGGGTAACAGGACAGGGCAGACCGCGCTCGCCGCAAACGGTGCAGAGCGCAGAAGGAGAAGAAGGAAAGGAAAAACGGGAAAGAATCATTCTGGTTGTTAGAAGCCCCTGTCAGGAAAATCATCCTGCAGATGCACACCCCAGTGCGCACAAGTCAGTGCTGGAGTCGGTAAACCCAGCATGGACTTTGAGTGTGCATCTGGATGCACCTGGTCAACGGCACAGGCAACAGCCCGTCTCCGGGACAGCCGACCCTGGAATAGTCAAACAGGACAAGTCATCCAGGGGCTCCGTTGACACAACCAAAACAGGTTCGGGCCCACACAGGGTCAGAATGAGCAATGGCGAGAGGCCAATAGGCGCCGCCAAAGGCAAACAATCTGATACCGAGGCCTTGTGCCAACCCCCCCCCCCGTCCAAGCAGACCAGAATTTGACGAAACCAACACCTAGTGTTGCTTGGACATGGGTGTTGCTTACGCCTTACACCGTGCATGGCACATGCGGAAAGACATGGTGTACTGTTGTGAAAACCAATAGGCAAAATATGCTACAAAGGCCATCATGCCCAGATCAGCTTCCTTGACACTATGCCACTATAAACGTCATGCATCTCAAAAACCAGGTATCAGACAGCACACATGGCACACAGTAGGACCAATTGAAAAATGCACCGCCAAAATCCACGGTGCCAAAATTGACGGAACCAACACTTAGTGTTACTTGGACATAAGCGTTGTTTGGCCATAGAACGGCGATGGTTGTCACCCTCCAGAATCACTCTGGCATCCTCAACAGGCGTTGCTTGGCCATAGAACAGTGGAAAGTTCAGCAATAGGTCCCCACCGACAGACCTACGCCCTCATTCATCAAGCATCACGCGGCGGAGCCGCGGCACACATTGTCCCATCTGTCCAGCAAGGCGCCGTTAGGCGCCGTCACAAATTGTTCAAAGCGGTCCGAGAGCGCCACTGGCGCCCTCTCACTCTGGTTATTGGTCAGGCCTCTTTACCCTACCCCCCCTCCCTTCGGCGCCTCTTTCTACTGTCACTGACATCCGTACTAAACTCGTCACTGTCAGTTCCCGTGGCCCTGCCAACCGCGTATCACTGACGTCGGTACTGTATGGCTCCTCACCGTCTGAGCCAGAACAGGACAGTGCTGACAGGGACTCCCCACTTCCCGAAGACGAAGAGCTTCTCGTGTCACTGCTTGACCCACCCCCTGAGTCCACTTCTGGCCCCGCTTCCAGGCCTGATGTCTCCGCCATGGGCTCCAGGCCCAGGGCATCCCACTCCGTGACTCGACGTCTCTTGGACAGGGGAAGCAGGTTATTCGGGTGCAGCCCCCTGCCCTTCCCGGCCAGTTCGGACGGCACCCATCGGACATGCAACTGTTCCCCCCCCATCCCTCGCAGCAGGTCAATTTGCTCCCACAGATCTCGATGCCCCACCTCCCCCGTGGATGTCCTCCACCCGTGTCTCACAGGCGTTGCTTGGACAACAGGGGGGGGGGGGTAAGGTGGTACACCTCAATCATTGGACCTGATATGCCGCTCCATGGTGTGAGAAAACTAAGCGAGGCTATACCTCACTTTTGCGACAAGCGGGGAACGAACCATTGAAGTGCACGAAACGGGGTGGGCTATCACCCCCTCTGTGTAACACACTTACACACGTTTTGTGGACGGAGCACTCTGTACTGCGGACGGCAGATGCAGTTGCTCCCTGTGGCGTCTTTTCTGTGGCTGTTGTACTGACAGTGGCATGTGCAATGACATGCTGGTGTCTCATGACGAGGGACGGAGTCAGGAACAGGGCATCACCTGTAGAAATACTCATCTGTCAGACACAAGCGGGTCATGATGTTCCGTAATGCCGTCAGAAACACTTCAAAATCTGAAAGGCAAAGAGGTGCAGGGCTTGTGTGTGTGCAGAACAGGACACGGGCGAGGCTGCAAATGACATGGAGGAGGGAGTTGCTTCCATGGCCAAGCAGAGTGCTTTTCCACAGCGTGACATGGCAGTATTCCAGCGGCTAGGTACCGCATGAACAGAAATTGTTTGACTGAAATATTGTAAACATCAATAATGGATGATGCATCTTCCCCTGCCCTGTACAACGACCAGCAAAAATTCATTGCGTGACCAACCTCCAGTTGTCGTTTGACACATCCGGTCTACGGTGTGGAGGGGGTTGATGGAGCCCCCTGGCTGGGTAGAGCGCCCTAGCTTGGGTGGTGGGGGTGACGGGAGCCCCAAAAACCAACCCAGGGAGTCCGTGGTCTCAAAGGGGGGGTGGGGGGGCTGGAAAGGAGACCGAGCTGATGGAGGAAAGGTCCTGCACAATGCACACTGTGCAATCTACAATACACTATGCACACTGCAGATTGCGCACTTGGCACAGGCGCGCACACACGTCTCGCAGAGTGCAATGCTTGGCACACAATTTGCACACAGAGCATGCTGCACCAATGGCATTATGGGACTACTGTGGGGGGATCCAAAGCATGTTTTCACAGCCCAACAATACCGTTTTTGGTGTCCTTGATGGTTCTTGAGAAAGGCGTTTTCCATTTGTTGTTCACCAACATGTTTTTCGGTCCAAAATGCGCCATTTCCAGTGAGTGGAAATTTGCTGTATGGACACAGGCCAATGATGAGTCCAAAAACACAATGGTTATCATCCCAGGTCATTCCCTATCAGTTTTGGAAAAAAACATTTTGGACCAATTTTCGACCCCTGGTCGACCCATAGCACATGCACGTGCCCACAATCTGCTCATCCCCAACACCAATGGTCCATTGAAGTGTATTCTCGGGCCTGGGTGGGGACAAGAAAGGTAAGAATGGGGTTCCCATTGTCGAAAAATACAATGCTAGGTGCCCAAGAAGGTTCATGAGACCGTGAACCCTTTAGGAAAAATTTCAGATTCCAACCGTTTTTGACCCATTCTCAATGTCAAACAGGCCTTTCTCAACGCATTCGGGGACTTCACAAGGGCACAAACCATGGGGGGCAGTCAGACTCAGAACTTGACGTCAGCACCCCCCTCAACATTTTGGGCCCTGTGGGGGGGGCTTGGCATGGTGCCTAGATGGATTGCTGTCTGAAGCTGGCAGCTGTTGGCCTCTCGCCACTTGCCCTTGTCCTTCCTTGAAAACCTTTCCTTGTGGGGGGGGGGTCCTCATGGGGGTGGGTGGCGGCCAGGAGGGGGTCCCAGTACCCCAACATACATACTTCAAAATGATCCCCTCATTGCACTGATCCTTTCGGACACACATTTGTGGGTTTTTTGTGAAAAAAATTTACCCCGTGGCCCAGCAGCCAGGCAGCATGGGTGGGAAACGTCAGGTGTCAAAATTTTTGTGTTTTGCATGCATATTTGAATTCCCCTTAAACTTCTGAGCATTTTGAGTATACACCCCCCCGCGCACAAGCACTGCCCCACAAAACAGGCAAAACAGCGGTTCAACGCCCACCCCATGCTTCGACAACACCCTGCTTGTGCATGACACAGACAACAGCAAGCGTGCAGGTGCCGATGTTCTCTCCAAACCTTACCCAAAGCAGCATATTCTGGCTCTCCATATTCGCTGTCCGGGGCATCAGGTGCTGTGGAATAGAAGCCCTACCCAACCTTCTGCCTCATCTTGAACAATTGGACCAACACTAGTGGCAGGTGCATATTCCCCGGTGCTCCAGGTGTATGCGACTTCATTCCAGCAAGTGTTAGCCAGGGCTGAGAATCACATCAAAACAAACATTGGGTTGCAATATGTGGTAGAATATTGCCATGAACAGAATGGACAATCACAGACATGAATGAGGCCCTCTTTCCCTCTACAACCGCCTCAAGAGCACCCCATCTTACACTGGGAGCCACAAAAACAGTGATCCCAAAAAATCCTAAAAAAAGCGGTTCAACGCCCACCGTGTGCTTAGACAAGGCCGTGCAAGCGCAAGGGGCGGACCAGGGGGTGTGTGGTGGAAATGGTATGGAAAAAAAAAATCCGGCGCCTTCGGCACCAAGTTGGGGTCAAATGCGGTGCTGACCTCCTCAACATTTTCGCTGCTCAAAGGGGGTGTGGGGAGGAGGGAGTGGGGGGTGGGATGCCAGCGTCTGAGTCCAGGTGCCCCCCACGGCACAGACACACAAATGGCTAGTGACGGTCTAATTAGCCATTTGTTAGCATCCCAAGTGGTCGCCAATACTGTTTGGCAAAAATCAATTGCGCCATTCTTTGACATGTGGTGCCCTCGTAAACCTACCCTAGCATGTGCATCGTGTGCCACGCCCCAATGCCACAGCACATGGCTTCAATGGCCCTCTAGTCAGACAGTGCTCATGTCGCGGCTCCATCAGAAACCCTGTACTAGGGGATTGGGTTTCAACCTCAAGTGTGTTTGTGTGGGTTTTTGGGGGGGGGGGGGGTTGGCACAAGGCCTCGGTATCAGATTGTTTGCCTTTGGCGGCGCCTATTGGCCTCTCGCCATTGCTCATTCTGACCCTGTGTGGGCCTGAACCTGTTTTGGTTGTGTCAACGCTGCCCCTGGATGACTTGCCCTGTCTGACTATTCCAGGGTCGGCTGTCCCGGAGACGGGCTGTTGCCTGTGCCGTTGACCAGGTGCATCCAGATGCACACTCAAAGTCCATGCTGGGTTTACCGACTCCAGCACTGAGCGCGCTTGGGTGTGCATCTGCAGGATGATTTTCCTGACAGGGGCTTCTAACAACCAGAATGATTCTTTCCCGTTTTTCCTTTCCTTCTTCTCCTTCTGCGCTCTGCACCGTTTGCGGCGAGCGCGGTCTGCCCTGTCCTGTTACCCTCCTTTGTTCGTCCCTTTCCCCGTGCCCAGTTTCTTCCCCGCCCTCTCCATTCTTTCTGCCCTGGGGGGCATTGGGTGGGCGGGGGTGCGTGTTGCTGTAGGGAGGGGGTAGAGGAGGGGGCGGGGGAGGGGGAGGGGAAGTAGGTTCGTCGCACCCTGCCCCCTCCTTCCCTTGGGGGGGGGGGCACCAGGAAAAACCTCTGAAAACTGGCGGGGATTTGGAAAAGGGGCGCAATTGGGCATCCCTTTCTCTCCATTTGCACCTTTGGTGGCTGTGATATGGTGTTGTGGCTAGGCCCCTCACCCCGTAAGGCGACAGGGACTTTCGAAGCTGACTCATCAATTCGTCCCTCCTGCACAAGTGGCATATTTGGACAACAGCGGACAGAGACTCTTTTATGGAGTGTCAGACATATCACAGGCACATCAGCAGTCTGGGCAGAAAGGGCGTTGCAACGGAACATTCCCTCCAGGACCCCAAATGAAATAATTGCCCCACTCAAAATCAAAATATTCCCCCAAAAACAACATATGACCCGAAATAACGCATCCAGCGGCGAAGTATCAATGCCACCAAAATAACATACCCCCACCCGGCCCCCAGCACACCCTTCACCTTGCCCTGGGTATGTATGGCCCACGGTACAATCTCAGGTACGGAAAAACGATACACTCTTGGGAGGGCCAACACACGTCTATGCCGCTCCACGAAGAGGCGATGCAGGACTCTCAAAGCCAGACCGGCGACTAAGGCGTTCTGTTGGTTCATTAGTTCCGTTGTAGCATTGTCTCGGGCGAGAATCTTGAACAGCACTGCCAACAGGAATTCGGCATCGCGTACAAGCACAAGGCAGCGCTGCAATGATTTGAAGTTTTGCTGCGAAGTGATGCAGAATTGGCAAGAGAGGGGGGCGGGGGTTGGCCACAACTTTCACACAAGTGAGCCATGTGCAGCCGACCATGCACCAAGCACCAAGGGGGGAAGCACAATGTAACACAGTGGTTGCAGATGGTGACGGGAAAGAAAAACGGGAAACCGTTGCATCATTTCAGTAATCTTCCATGACCCCAAAAGGTCATTGCCATTTCCCACGCACAATGCAGCCCCCAGAGACAGCGGGTGCGAAAAAACTGTACTGCGCAGGGGGTGTTCTTAGATGCCCAATTTCCATCCCCGTTCCCCCAATGTGGGGCGGAAGAATCCGTGCGATTCTGAAGATTTTTGTATGGGAACCCAAGGGTATTCACATGCAAAAAGAAAATCTCAAAAAAATGGGTTCACAAAAACACATAGCAGCAACAGCAAATGCAATCCCAAAACCCAGGTTTTCAGCGGACTTGGAGCGGAGGGGGGGAGCCCCTCTGCTGGAACGAAAATCGAACCAAAACCTTGGGGCAGCAGAAGCATTGTGTACCATCTGTCCCACACCTCCACGGGTATTCACCCCCCACAACTGTCCGCGCTGGTGCGCAAGCATGTGGATCACCTCCCCCAAAAACCTGCGCATAACACAAAGCTGTCCGTTGGTGGGGGGGGGGGGGGGGCACCTCTGTCGCACTGACAAAATTGAATGCTCACAAATACCCTCCAACCCCCATCGGATACCCACCAACCGCCGCCGGCTACTCCCCCATCTGTTATCCGCCAAAGGTACTGTACCCCCCCCCCCCCGTGTCCAAGAACCGGCAATGTTTGACCGCGGAACCAAGGGTCGGTTCTTGCGCACACTTTTCCCCCTAAATTCGACCGCGGAACCAGGGGTTGGTTCTTGCGCACGGCCGTGGGCAACCCCATACCGCGGAAAAAAAAATTTCCGGCGCGTTGCGCCGGGACATGCGTGCCCTCTCCTTTCCCACAGTTAACCACGTTGACAAATGAACACCAAAGGAGTGAATCTCAGCTGACTGGGCTGTAGTGTGCCTTCCAACGTGCATGGGATGGTCTACTGTTCAACTGGCTGAGACGTGAAACCCTTCTTCCTGTGATACACCATCCTGAATTCCTGTCTGTGCTGCCCCTTGGGGGAAGGGGTCGAGAGCAGGGGGGAGGGGTTTAAGGGGTATGTGCGCCTGTGAGTGACTGATAGGGTCCCCCCTGATGGGGGGACCCGTAGTAACACACATGAAATGATGTCCTGCACACCTGAATCGCTGTCCTACATCCACCAGAAACATGAAAAACCCACTACCCTGGTAAAAAAAGTGATGCGAGAATTCGACCGCGGAACCAGGGGTTGGTTCTTGCGCAAGGTGGTTCTTGGACACGGGGGGGGGGGTACGTACTTCCTGTCCCTTCGGGAAAATTGAAAAAGAAAATCTGGATTCTTATGGACGGCCCTTGCCACAGCATGTCTGATGTACCTGCCTCTGTAAAAACAGGGGCTCAAAGCCCTGCTGCCCGCCCATTCAATGTTTGCCCTGCAAAGCGTACGAGAGTCACTGGAAAGGCATAAGATCTTAATGCTGTGTTGGGACTGGGAGCTCACCATACCTCAAAGGCCTTAAGGTTCAGCTGCTGGAAAGGCTGCGACTTGCTCAGCAGTTCATGGCAGAGCAGTGGAATGACGCGGTCTGCCTCTGGTTGACTGGCACTGAGCAGCAGCGAGGGCGCGTTGCAGGAAACTTGTAATACTGAGTGCAGACGCTCTTAAAACTAAGTGTGGAACTTCACAGCTGAATGCAGACATTATCACAACTGACTGCAGACACAAAACTGAGTGCGGACAATATTGAAACGTGTGGACAGTAATACCAAGAACTAAGTAGAGTGCCCTGCCTGCCCCCCCCCCCCCCCGCGGTGTCTGAGCAATGGTGAAAGTACCAAAAGTTGCGGAAACAACGGTGGGTGTTGTTCAGACACAGGCGTTATCTGCGCATGCCATGAGGAGACACACAGACTGCGAGCAAGGCAAAGCAATCCCTGAGGTCCAGACGAGCATGTTTGTGTAGGCCAGGAGCAGGTTTTTGGAGGCGCATGTCAGGGGCCCTTGTCTCGAAACTTCCATAATAGGAACCCCACTCGTACAACTACACTCCTGAGAATTCAGGATGGAAACTTCTGTGCCAAATTGGTGCGACTAAACAGAGCCATTGCATGAATGGGGCATACAAGCAATGCAAATGAGCCATTGAGGAGCCATATTTCAAGCCGAGCCCTGTTTCAACAGGACAATTCAGCGCGGTGAGCTGGTGCTTCCAAATGGAGCAATTGTTTTCTCACAATGAATGGGACATGAAAGGAATGCACTTGAGCGATTGGGGAGCCATATTCCAAGCGTTAACTCCACCCTACCCTATTGCCGTTTAAGTGTTGAAAAATGGTCATTTTCATCGTCATGACATAATTGGGATTTGTAGCGATTACGTGGGTTGTAGGTCCATGTGATTCCACCAAGGGCCTGCTGCCACTGCAGTGGCCTCTTGGCCTGGCCATTTGTGCCGCTTTGCAAAAGATGACTCTGCTCCCCTATACCCCCCTGAGGCCCTGTGCAAGGCCCTGTGCAAGCAAGTGAAAGGAGAGGGTCCTCCGGGCCCTCTCCAGCCTCACCAAAAAAACCACCTGCTTTGACTCTTCACTGCTCATGGTGCAGACTAAAGATGGCATGACAGTACAGGCACGCACCATTGAATGTGCCACTGCACTAGCACATGACACAAGGGGACAGACAGGTGGGTCTTGTAGGGCGTCTTTGCACAGGGCACACACAGCAGCAAGTATCTGGGGTTCTGCACCAGGACCAAATCCCCAAACCACCCAGCACTCCAAGGGGGGTGGCCTGTTCGAATCCAGGACCCCAACCGGGTGTGAAAACTTTTAGAAGTCTGGAAAGGGGGGGTATGGGTATGGGTATGGGTATGGGTATGGGTATGGGTATGGGTATGGGTATGGGTATGGGTATGGGTATGGGTATGGGTATGGGTATGGGTATGGAGAGAGTCCTTCCTCCTGCACATCCTGTTTGATTTGCCTTGTTGCTGTGCCTGGAAGGGGGGGGGGGGGGGTAAGTGGGTCGGCTGGTCAGCCGCCGGCGTCCCCACAAGGGGGGGGGGGGGGGGGGTTAGTGGGTACCGCAACATACAAATCTCAAAATGATCCCCATGACGCGCTGATCATTTTGAACATACACAACTGGGGTAAAATTCTATTGCCTTTGGCAAGGCACCTCGAAGAGAGGCTGACAGTCAGCCAATCAGTCAGTCAGTCAGTCAGTCAGGCAAGCAGTCAGTCAGTCAGTCGGTCGGGCAAGCAGGCAGGCAGACAGGCAGGCAGAAACACACGGTTTAGCTTTTTTTCAATCACGGACTACAAGCATCTACAAGCATCTACATCTACATTGGAAAGAACTGTTTCCTGAAAATTGCATATTTTTATGGTATATGAGCCCCCCCCCCCCCCCCCTGTGGGGCCAAAGGACCCCGATTTTCGAGAACATGCACATTTTACACCGAATGCCACTTCGCTAACCAATCCACCCCTGACGTGGACCCGTGGAATTGCGGTCTGTAGTCTGTGGACACTGTCTGCCCCAAGTAGGCCGGTCTGCTAATTGTAATTGTTCCCATTCCTGCGTCCTGTGTTCAGCATTTCAGTGCATCCTGTGTTCAGCTTTTCAGTGGTCAGGGATGAGCTGAAGGATGTTGCAGACCTGGTGCTTGTGTTTTTGGCCATTGCAAACCAATGCGGTCACTCGCAGATGACAAAAGCCTGGCCCAGGCTGTCTCAAAGCCGGAGTGGATGTCTGGAACAGCACATGTAGAAATCACACGTGCCTCATTGTCACAGGCTTTCCATAAAACGAAGCAGAAAATGCTCTGTGCATGCACGTTGTGGATGCAGCAGGACTCGTACCTTTCCCAGTGAGCATGCTCAGGTTGGCAGCAAATAACCAGGTCACCAGCAAATGCATAAGCTGGCGGAATAGCTTGTGACTGGCCACTGCACCCTACCTGGCACTGGACCCTTCAGTGATTCACCCCTCTGCAGCTGGCCACACCCTTGCTGCACCTGCAAGTGCATGGACGATGCGCATGGCTGTGCATGCCTCTGCTCTTTCAGCCCATGCTGTGGTTCCCAAATCATCCAACAAGCTGCCCTTGCACTCTACAACTACCAGCAACCCTGACTGCAAGAGAACAGCTGCGCAACTGATGCAAAGAACTGGGGTGCAAAATTGCCACGTCAACCCAGTTTGTGCTTCTGCTTCCCTTTTGCACGAGCCATATTTGTTGTTTCCTCGTGTTGCCACTTCGCTTCTGAAGCGTACCACTGCTGCGGCACTTTTTGCTGTGCTTTGACCCGACACCACTGCCAGATAACCGCTCTTCCGTGGGCTTTACCTCTGCCCTTCGAACCAAATGGTGCATTGGCCGTGTATATTTGCACAGCATTCTTCTGTACTGTCCACTACTAGACAACAGCTGGTCTTTCAAAACAATCGGCCATAAAGTTAGCCCCGGATTGCATTCAAAGAAAGGATTCTTTGCGAGGATGGGGAGGAGGGGGATTGCTGAGTGTGGCAGTGAGTACTTCCAGGTGTATGGACTAGTTTAGGTTTTCAGGAAGAACTTGTCTACATTGCTTGTCCCAAGCCAGTGGGAAATTTTTTTTGGTAGGTGAGAGTGAGACAGTGCTCACAAGTGCTGCTGCTGGCATGCTGGCATGCTTCACATCCAGTCATTCCCATGTCAGTGAAATTTGGAGGGTGCTCAACAGTATTGCACACTTGTTGTCCATCATGCACCAGGGTGCCCACACATTGGAACAGTGCTTGCCTGGATCCCTGGAGATCCCTTATTCAGGGCAACCCAGTTCGGATGCAAAAGGACAGAATAGGACATTGTTCCGGCAAAAGCTCTCACTGTTTACAACGAGAAACTTTCCAGGCTACAACAGTGCACTTCAGACACTGACAGTAAAATACATCGCCCCCCCCCCCCCCCCGCTGTCCCAACACGGGCTTGTCCAAACATGGCGACCCCTGTTTCCACACTTTTGGGCCTTTTTTGGAACCATTGTTTTGCAGTTCCGTTTCACACAGGAGACAAGCAACAAATCAGTGGCATGTTGTTACCTCACCCTAACCCTAACCCTCCCAGTGCAAGAGACCGATATACAGCAGCACTAACAGGGAATAAAACTGCGCAAAACCCTTGTTTCCCTGCGGTAAACAGGAGATCCAATGGAGAATGTGGTTTGTAGCTTTGCGCAGGCTGCACAAAGGGTCAATGTGTCAAAGTGTTGGTGTGCCAGTAATTCAATGTCCTCTTGTGTCCTGTGGATGACAGTTTTGTTCCCAAAGGTAAGAAACCCAAGCCTTTCCCTCAGTCAGCCCCGAAGCCAGCCCCAAAAGGTAAGCATGTCCAGCTTTTCAGGATGAGGCGCCAGGTTGGCAAGGGGTTCTATTTGGTGACCGTCGATCAGAATGCAAGCAACTGAGTGGTGCCTGACTTGTGAGGGGTCGGGTTAGCTTATGTCTGCAACATGTGTTGTGTGGTACGTGCTGTGCGGTAACACAGGCTTGTCCAACCACAGAGACCCCATGTTCCGGCACTTCTGCCCCCTGAACCAGAACCTGGCCCGTGTCAGGGCAAAAGGGCAGGGGGTTAGTAATGAAGCATCACTGCTACCGGGAACTTCATTTTCTTACTCGCCCAAACTTACTGTCAACAGGTGCACATGCAGGTTAACAACAGGCCACCCAGAGTTGAGAGGCCCTTGCAGTGCAGCTGAAACGAAACTTCCTGGGTGTTGTGCTGGCGGATGACGGATCCCTTTGCCCAAAACAAGGGGTGGGCCCTGGTGCTCACAACGGTCTGAGCAAAAAACACCACACCGCACAAGGGCAAAGCCGAGCACTGTTGGTGTAGAGCCCAGCGCCCTGCAGAGCACAGGGATGAAGCCTTGTAGAGGTCAAAAGGGTGCAGGTGGCCACGAACACAATGCCAATGTGCTGTACAGCATACAGGGCCCTACGACACTCTGATGTCAGGTGGCCGGTGACTCACAGATCTGGAGCTGATGTACCAGACTATTTTCGCAGGTCACTTCATTTGTGAATCGGTTACTATGCTTTTGCAAAAAATTTGCTGAGAAGCATTGGGGGGCAGTTTCATGTTTTGATGTTGTGGGGCTAAATTGGGCAACCATTCGTTTTTTTCGGTCACTTCATTAACGAATTTGTTATTGTGTGTTTGTATCACTTCACTGGTGAACCTGTTCGCCTGCTTTTGCAGACAACTTGCGAAGAAACCTTTTGTCAGCGCTTTGATCTACTGAGTTTGTGTTGCTAAATTGAACAACTATCTTGTTCAAACACACTTACACCTACACCTGAGGTCACTGATGACGTCTGGCACAGTCGTTTTTCCATCAAAATTACCGCTGAGCTGCAGTGTCCCAATCATTGCAATGCACCAATATCGCAACATTCGGAGACAGGGCCTTTCCTCCTTGGGGAGCCGTGCAACGCAGAGCTCCAGTACGATGAGCAACATGGTTCACCACCACAGAAGATGTTGCGGCCACTGCACAGCACAGGATTCGAAGCTGCAACTGGCGGATCCGACGTCTGAGGTGCCATCTGTTGCACCACATGCCCGTGTGCAAGGTTCCCAAACATCCAGCAACCTGACATGGCCTCTCCTGCTCTGTTGACACATCCAACATGCTATTCCTGGGACCATGCCATTCTCACGACGTCACGGCATCCTTCGCATCAAGTCTTGCAACAGTGTTCAGCACAGATCACGCCAATCCCATCTGGTGCACACCACTTGGGCGGGCCAGACCACAGACGTGGGGTTGGCAATGCCCTGAGTGCGATCTCGCAACACCTTGCAGTGGCACACAGGGCGTACAATGTCTGCTGTGACTCCGCCTTGCAACCCTGCGATACACCGCCCGCTGCTTGGTGGTCCTGAATCCTACCCAGTAGACACTAGAGGATCTGCTGCCCGTCTGACCCCGGCAACAAGTACTTTGCAACGTACTCCACGTCCCCAAATGCCGCGCGAAACGGGCTGCAGAGGCGCAAAGCGGCGCCCGTGTCCGGATGTGTGAACGCAATGGCGCCGGCGTGCAGGAGCTGCCGTGGCACAAAGCCAAATGGAGGGAACTCAGGCGGACAGGTGCCGCGAGTGAGGGCCAGGAACTGGGCATCGGTGTGGCCGTAAAGCTTGTCTCCGAGGAGGGCGTGCCCCATGGCGTGGGCGTGCACACGGATCTGGTGGGTGCGACCTGATGGAGGGAATGTGCTTCTTCAGGGGCCCTCTGTGGGTACGGGCGTCAGCCCAGGGATTAGGCCGAACCCAAAACCGCTCGGGCCTGCCTGCCCACACCCCAAACACATCCCCAAACACAAAAGACGGAAAGGTCCGTGTGGGTGGTGGTGGTGGCAGCGGCGGCGGTGGTGGCGGGGGCGGGGGCGGCCATGGTGGTGGTACCGGTGGTGGTGGTGGTTGCTTTGTTGGTTTTCGTGGTTTTGGTGGTTTTGGTGGTGGTGGGGGTGGTGGTGTTGGTGGTGTTGCTGGAAGCAGTGGTGGTGGCTGTGGTGGTGTTGCTGGTTTTGGTGGTTCTGGTGGTTCTGGTGATTTTAATGGTTTTGGTGCTTTTGGCGGCTTTGGTGGTTAAACCATCAAAACCACCAAGATCACCAAGACCACCACGTCCTCCAAAGCCACCAAAACCGCTGAAACCACTCAAATCACGCAGACCACCAAAACATCAACACCACCAAACCACCAAGACCACCACCGCCGCCGCCGCCGCCACCTCCACGACCTCCAGCAGCATCAAAACCACCACAACCACCACCAAAACTGCACAGAACCACCAAAATTCCTCAAAGGGCCGACCCTCCATGATCTTGAGTCCACTCCTCGTGCCTCCCAGGGTAGTTTTAGAACGGCCATGTTCCACAGTATCCCCAAGACCTCCGTGTCACCCTGGACCCCCACCCAACCACACACACGCACACTGTTTAACTGTGCCATTGGGGTCTAAGAAACGAACTTGTGTTCAAGGTGTTGTGTTTCTCCTGGGTTCTGGGGACTCTGGTCTGTTCTGAGGACCGCAACACTGAACAAGTTTTTGACAGGTCATGTTGGAGGATCTGATTTGAGCAGCAATGTATTTTAGATGCACAGAGGCATAAAGAACAGGAATTTTGCCGAACACCACCAAAACCACCACGTCCACAACCTCCCTAACCTCCAGCAGCATCTGGGCAATCGGAGTGGATTTAGCAGGCAAATGGTGGACAGGCCAGGCTGGCTACTTGGTAGAGCACATTGACGACACCGAGGGAAAAATAGAGGGTTCTCCAAAACACAGCGCTCGTTCCTGGCTCCTGCAAATTCCAGCCGCCGCCCCAACAGCGCCCTCAACGAGACCTGTTTGAGGCGTGACGCGGCATAGGGTCAGGCCGTGGGCACTGTGAAGCGGCTCGAATAGCGTCTGTGCCGCTTTGCCACTGTCATGCGTAGTCATGCGCAGCCTGAGAGGGAGCACAAGGACTGGTGCACACGAGCAATATGTGTCTGTCAGGGCTTGTGGTCAAAGTGGAATGTTTGTCCCATTGCTTGCAATTGCAGCATACTGCCCCCATGGACCCACGTCCCTGCCAGCACTGGCAGGTTTCTCACACAGTCATGCCCAGGACCGTGACACAAAATGAAAGGGGGGGTGGCCATAAAGCCCGGCTAACTGTGCCCGTTGGTACTTCTGTGGGTGCACTGGTTTGCGTTTTCAGGAGGAAATTGCTTGTCCCAAGCCACTCCCACAGCCCTTCAACACTGACCTATGCCACTGCGGGATTGGAGTGGTCGTAGTACCCAGACTCCCCATCCCAACGCATATTGCCAGATCTCAGATGTCATGCCTGTGAATATGGGCGGTAGACTTATCAGGAGCGGCTTCCAATCTCCAGAGCTCCGTAATGGGCTGCACACACTCCTTTGGATCGGTTAACTCCCCCTGAAGCACCGCATAATACTCCTTCTGCACTTTGCTGTCCCGGAAATCCTCGTTCAGCTTGACACACGCCTGTGCAGGGAGGCCCAGATGGCGGCTGGGGCAACACAAGGGAGTTGGCACCTCACAAAGGCGCTGCACGTGCGCCGTCTGCACACGCCCTGATGGCGATGGCAGAGAACCCAGGGCGAACGCACATAACTCTCCGTGCCCCCAACACATAGCACCCACTGGGATGAATCGCACATCGAGCCTTGGGCTTTAGGGTTCCTCACCCCCGCCCTGGCGGCTCCCTGCCTTTGTTCGGCGCACGGAGGAGTGCAGGTCATCCAAATAGCTCTGACAGGTCAAGTGGTTGCTGGGGTTGCAACAGGGCGGGGGGGGGGGGGGGGGGGCTCAATCAAAAACACCAAGTCACAACCTGCCCCCCGCCCCCCCACCCACTACCACCTCTTTCTCCACCTTTGAAACAGTGCCTGGGGAGGGTGAACATCTACCACCCTCCTGAGGGTGGAGGAAGGGTGCCCACAACTGCTTGCATGAGGGGTAAGGATTGCAAATGGCACACGTGTGTCGGCACCGTGTCTATGACCATGCAATACTGCACACCCTCTGCACGGCGTATGGCGCCGCAGGAGCAACCTGGGCAGTATGTGTCTATAGCAGGGAACACGCACAACCCTAAACTTCAAAGCCAAAATAAAATACAGACAACCTGTCTCAGGCCCCGAGGCAGCGCAAATTGCCGTGGGTGTTGCCTCGAGGATATGTGTCTGTACTAGAGCTCCGCCCTCCTCACACACATCCCCACAACCACACACAGCCCAGAGGCACGTCTCCACAAACCACAGCCAACGGTGTGAAACCGAAAGTACCAACTGGCAAACCTGCTGCCTTTTGCGGTTTACCCCGAAACACCATCCGGCACACTCTTATGGACCATTCATGGTGAACTCCACCCTTCCCCAGGGACACGAGAACATTAGGGCTCAGCGAAGCGTGCCGTCAGCCCCAGGCCATGGTTGTGGCGACCGAGTAATGAAGCACGGTCCGAGGCAATGAGTTCGGCCCCTGCCACACAAGGGACTGGGCGGCCCTGCCCACAGGCCACAGTGCCAAGCCACCCTTACTTTTCCTCAAGAGGCAAAATGTCTGGAAATTCCTGCGTGCCACCGATGTGTCACACTTGGTGATCGGGCAACCCCTGGCCCTGTGTCAGTGGTGAGCACCCGCCAAACCTCACGGTCTTGGCAACGACTTGGTGTGAAGCATTGCCGGCGCTGACGACGATGTTTGATTCTTGGTCACCCGGTCTGTCACACCGTTGGGGGCGTTCCGTCTTGTTGTCTCAACATGGCAGCCTTTCAGGAGGCGTTGGTTCTGCACGACCGGGACGCCCCTCTTCACCATCGTCGTCGCCTGCAGGGCAGCCTAAGGTTTGGGGTGGCGGGATTTTGTGGCCAACGCAATGGGTGGTCAATTGGCGGCAGTTGATCGCCAACCTACGCCTATTGCCCCGGAATCAACCGCAGTTGAGGGTGGACTAATGCCCCGTTGAGGTTCTGGTGTCCGCTATCCGGCAGTGGGTTTTGCACTTGGTCGGTCGTTGCGTCTCGGTCCGGTTTGTTCACATCGGGGGAGCCACGCAGTCTGCCAGTGCACTCGGTGCCGGCAATCGCGTTCCGCACGGTCAGAGCACTAAAACGACAACATAAACGAACCAATCCAGATTTTTCGCCCAAGTTTGCCTGACCTTTTATATCAGAGCCCCCTCCTGCCAAACCGTGAAGCCACACACCCCTTCTCCCAGCCCATCGCCAAGCAGTGGCACTGACACGGTGCCACTGTGGCTGAGGCGAGAATGGAGGGTCACGGGTCCCAACCGCAGGCGGGGTTGCTCGCAATAAAGGCTCAGTAAATGTGCCGGTTGGTGCTTCCGGGTGTGCGGAATGCTTTGGGTTTCAACAGGAAATTGTGTGCGTTTCCTGTCCACAGATGTTGGGGAAACGTGTTGTTGGGATCTGATAACGGGACAGTTGCCCCTCTGCTCCCAGGTGCTGCTTCTGCCACTTGGCTCTACAAGACGTCGATCGGATCGACCAAGCGGGCGGAACCAACCGACAACCGACCACACCAGACCAAAAGAGTGGCTGGAAGAGTACCTGCTCCGAGCGGCAAAACACCACAACCCCCGAGGTCTCGCGGTCCAGGCGGTGCACCTGCAGCAGGGTCTGCGGGGCCCCATGCAGGGCCTCCAGATGCTTGCGGACGACGGCTACCAAAGTGTTCTGGTAGTACATGCCGCCCTCGCTGACCGGGATGTTGGCGCTTTTGCTGCAGAGAATTGGATGGGTACCACAGGGCGTGTGTGTGTGTGCAGGGGGGGGCAACGCCACCTCCAACTGAGCCCCACGGTCAGGCTGCCTTAGTTGGGGTGACAGCAGGCACACATACAGTCGACCCCTTTCGGGAGAGGGACGAGCTGATCTGCACTCACTGCCATGCACTGGCACTCATTGACCAGGCGAAACCTTGACTGTTGTTTAGGTCCAGCAAACGCCCCATGCAATACAAATGGTGGAGGAATAGCTGAGCACAATCCGCACACACATCCAAAAGAGGATGGCAATTCTGAAATTGTACTTGGCGCGGATATCCCCAAGAGTTTGCGTGACATGTTTGTAGGCAGGGGCATTGGAAATGCACAGAGAACAGCTCTAGCAAAAGAGGCAGCACTAGCAGCATGGGCTGGACACACGATGGATAAACACTTGTTTTTTGTTGGATCAGGCACGTCTGCATGGGGGGGGGGGGGTTCCTCCGTCACACTGACAAAATATAACGCTCACAGTTAGCCTCCAACCACCATTGGTTAACCCCCCTCCCCAAAACGCGATTGGTAACCTCCCAACAGGGGCGCCGTCGATTATCCCTGCCCCCCAAAAAAGTCTGGGTCCTTACGGACGGCCCTGTCTTGTGTGTTTCGGATACACATGGATACCCATATTGGAAGCTTGGGATGCAATGGCTACACACTTCATTGTTGTTACTCAGGATTTTTACAAACCAGCTGCAAGCCTGACCACAACTCCAGCCCCCTCACTTCCCGTGCCTTCCAACGCCGCCACCCTAGCAAACCTCGGTGCCCAATGCCCATGCCCGTTCCACAGTCCATGCACAGCTGAGGGGATCCACCTGACTACAATGATGTGCTCATCCATGTGTAACACATCGAAATTTGCATCCACCGCAGGCTCCTCAAGACACTTGCGGTATGACACCTAAAACAGAAGGCAGGTGAATGGCACAAAGAAGCAAACTGCTACCGCTACCCCCCCCCCCCAAAAAAAATGGACACGCCGTGATATAGATCTCAGCAACACACTCAGCAAGGCCAGGGGGATATGAACTTTGGGTGGGGTATGAATTTTGGGCGAGGAGGTGCTGCGTGTTCTTTTTCGCTTGTCATTCAGTTTTGATTGGTGTAGGCTGCATGGAACATTCAGATTCCAAGTCTGATTTTGAACTGCACGAGGTAGGCCTGGGACTTGATGGCTTTGTCCTTCAAATGACGCATGCAGTGGTGCTGAAGCTGTAGCCTGGATTTGTTCGTGTTCCGTTTTCTTGTAGGTGGCTCAAGGGGGTACAGAAGTTTGCCAAACGCCCATTAAGCCCAGGGGGTATAAATCTGTTTGGGGAAAATATTTTTTTTGGGGGGGTTACTGTGGACATTGCCCAGCGGGCAGCAAGCCCCGCAGATGGGAGAGGGCTAACTCCCAGGGGAATGTAGGGGCACAGAAGCCCAACTTCTTAGCAGCCGAGCCACGAACATTTCCCAGGCACCGACAACACTCCACAGCGGGCCACAGACACCCTGCCCCCTGCCACCACCACCACAACCACCAAACCAAAAACCAAACGTGGGGCCAATTTTCGTTTCAGGGCACAAATGCCCCCGTTCTTTTGTTTTTTGCAGACTGACTCAAAGTGTTCAACGCCAGTACTCAATGGCGGGCCTTGGAGATGTCCGAGATGGGCATGCCATACGCACCCACCCCCCCTCTCCCCAGTGCAAGGACCAGCGATGGTCGCTATCCTCCAGAATCACTCTGGCATCCATCACAGTACGACAGGTCTCAATGCACCCAAGTCGCGACACACATAGTCCAATCTGTCCAGCAAGGCGCCATTAGGCGCCGCCGCGCCCCCACCGATTGGGCTTCAGGTCAGAACGGGTGGTCGGTGGAGAAGGGAAGGGAGTTTGGGGTGAAGATACACTGGACACCCGGGCAACCTCGGGCCCGAGGGCACGAATGCCCACGTTCAGTTCCAGCCAATGTGCAGCGCCCCCACCCCGGCTTTGAAAGGGTGGTCAGGCAATCCATTTAGAGGGGCTTAGCAACAATTTTAATGGCAACTGCGTGTTTCTGAGTGGTCCTGATTACAAACAAGGGGAAAACCCCCCGGTCCTGTAGATGGCCGTGTTGGTGAAGCGTGTGCACTTGCCCTTCAACCTCATGTAGGCGGGTCGGATTGTGGCAGCCCTGGTCACATGCCTGCCCTTTTGCCCCCCAGGCCCATGGCACCTGCCGAATGGGGGGGGGGGGGTCCGGGGTACTTGGGTTTTTGCAACGAATGGGGTGGCCATAACGGCCGAGTAAGTGCGGCGAGTGGTACTTCCGGGCGTTCGCACTGGTTTTGAGTTTTCAGGAGAAAAATGTTCACATGGCGTGTCCCAAGCCACCGGGGACGGGCATTTTTGTGAGAGAGTTGGCCCTCTGCTCACAAATGCTGCACAGGGGGCGGCAGGCGAGGCGTGTGGGGAGACGACCGCAGACCCGATCGTTCGTCACCAAAATCGTTGACAGCGTTGCAGTGTCCCCGTTGACCGAGACACAGCCTTTGTTGACCATTTCCTGCGGACAGAACGCATCACCATTGGATGAGACACGGGTGGCGGTGCACGCCCGGTGACGTGGGGCACATGCCGCCTCTCCGGCACGTGTCTTCAGTGGTGCAGTGAGGGGGGGCACAGTACACATGGGGGTGATGTCCCTCTCACTAACCTGACGCGATGCAGTGTGAGGATGGGCGAGGGCGATGAGGAGGTGCCGCAGGACAAGCACCTGCTATGACTTCTTGTGCCCCTGTGGGCAGGCGCCAACTATCAGAAGGACACGGGCATGCGGCACAGCACGCTGCGAAATGCCAATCCGCCGAGATGACTATGAGGCTGGCCCCCGACACAGCCAGACCAACCCCGGGTCCAAAAACCAAATGAACGTGAAACGGAAAGCATGGAGTGGGAGCTTGTTGTTGTTGTTGTTGTTGTTGTTGTTGTCTTTGTGTTTTTTGGCGGCAGGGGGGGGGGGGGGGGGCTGTGCTTGAAAGAGGTGCTGTGGGGCGGTCTGGGACCTGGAAGGTTGGCCCGTAATTTGCCCTTCACTAAATTCCATCCTTTCCCCATCAAAGTTTTTGGGATGGGGTGCGGACACCCATGTCGTGATTGATAGAAATCATCGTACCGCCCCCACCTGAGGGGTAGGTCGGATGGTTCTCTGGCACCGGCACTTTTCCTTTTCTTTCCGGCAGGGAGGTGGGTTGGGCCTATCGGGGTGTGCCCTATCCTTGAGCCGTTTGACACTGACCTCAACCCAACCACAAAACATTCGATAGCCACAAGTGGGTGGTGAACCCAAGGCAACATTCGGTACAGGTTGAAGTCGAACTGATTGAGTCTGGCATGAGGTTAGGATCATGCTGGGTAATTCAAAATCACCTCGAAGAGAGGTTGTTAGATCAAGCGCAAGCGCGGGCGTCGTATACCCCCCTTTTTGGGGGGTCATTCGCGTAGCATACCCCAAGGCATGAGATTTGATGTCCAACCCCTTGTAAAATCATTATTTTACCCAATAAGACAATCCCCCAATGGAGTTTTTGATTCTGAGGCCTCTATCCCCTAAAACTGGATATCACTTTTTTGAGGGGGGGGGTTGGGGGGGGGGTTAAAAAGTTCTCTCAGAAGGATCCAAGTAGTGGGGAGGCACATTGCTGTCACATCAAACTCCGGTCGAATGGTAACACAGCATATTGCAGGGTTTTAGGTCGGAGGTTCGAATCAAGGTCAGTCGCCGGTCGTCGGCGGCCCCGTCCCACAATGTTCGCCTGACCGGGATTCGAACCGCCGACCAAAAAGTCTGCCGCCAGCTGCATTACCATTCGGCCAAAGCTTGCCCTGAGTACATAGGTTCTCCCCACTGCTTGGAACCGGTCTGCCACTAACAAAAAATCCAAACTGTGTGTTTCTGTCTAACTGACTGGTGGCCTGGCTAACTGACTGATTGGCTGATTGTCAGCCTCTCTTCAAGGTGCACTGCCGAAGGCAATAGAATTTGGTGTCATGGCCAGGCCTGAATTAGAAACTTCTTTTCGGCATGTACTACGAGCCACCACAGTGCTTGAACAGGCCCCACAACGGGCGGTCCTCAAGGAACCAGATTTGTTTTTCGCTAAGGACCGCCCTTAAGGACCGCCCCAAGGTGCCACCAACCGCCAACCGCCAACTCCCATCAACCGCCAACCGCCACCAATCGCCAACCACCTACCGCCGCCAACCACCAGCTGCGATCAACCACTAACTGCCAACCACTGCCAACCGCCACCAACCACCAATCACCAATCACCAACCGCCGCCAACTATGCCCGTGCTCGGGCCGTCCGGGGAAAAAAAAGGTGTTCTGGTACCAGTTTTCCCAAAAAAGCCCGCGGGCCCTCCATGTGCTCAACCATGGTTGGCGGCGGTTGGCGGTTGGGTTGGCGCTCGGTGGCGGTTGGCGGTTGGCTGTTGGCAACTGGCGGTTGGTGGCCAGTTGAAACAAGGAGCCAAACAAAAATGGGGTCCCCCCTCCGCAGCGACAGTGCCTCCTCAACAGGGATCAAACCCACATCTCTGGAGTACCATGGAGTACCAGCCAGGTGGTCTATCTGCGATGCTATGGCGACAATGCGATGTAACCGGCACTAGAACCACCAGCCTGTTGTGTTTCCTGTTGGCCCCCGCGTGCTCCACTTTTTGTTGGTTTATCACCAAATTAAGATGGGAACATGGCCTTCCTGCAATGGGGGGGCCACCTCCACTTCTTGATAGCTGGTCAAAAGTGCATCATACAGCTCATGGTCCGTGGATCCCCCACTATCTCCACTGTCACTCCCCCTGCCGCCTCCACATCCGGCAACGCCTTCAACCCCAACTAGTCCCCTGTCATCATCATCACAAAGACTCCTTAGGCCATGCATCCCGATCTGTGGACTCATCACCCAAAGCCGATTCAGTGTCAGAGTGGCTTGCCGGCATTTCCAAGAAACTCACCCTACCCGCCCAACAATGCCGCAGGGGGGAACCGACTCGTCCCCCCCCTCCCCTTGTTGGGGGTGGGAGCAAAGCGCCTCCAAGATGAACTCCTCCGCCCTCGGGTACTCCGTCACCTCTACACCAGACCCCAACTTCGCAAACACCACGGGGTCTGGCTGCCGTTCAAGACCCCAACGTGCAGAATCGTGAAGGGCAAACGGACACACAGGGGTGTGTGCAGGGGGGCGAAAAAGGGGGGGGGGGCTTGCGTAAGGGAATACCTCCCACTCTTCAGCAGAATGGTAGGGAAAGCGCCGAGTCAAGAACTCCACAACGGTCTCTTTGCTGTTTTTGGACGGCTTTGTGTAGTTGAAAGTGGGGTCCTGTGAACAGGGAACAGTCAGCACTCGTTGGGCGGACCTTCCATTGCAAAGGAGGGGGGGGGGGGGAGTCTAGAAAATGCTCGGGTGACAATGCTCCACATCACCCTCCAAACTCCGTATTGCGTCCAAACAAAAGATGCTTTCAAACAGGAGAGGGGATGTGGTGCAGCACATAACGCTGAGAAAATGTTGTTGATGCAATGCACACGCCTTGCAAAATTTTCTATGTTGAGGACTTCCAGGACTGCAGTTTGGGCTGTTGATGGCATCCATGGGATAAGCATTTGTGTGGGAGGGGGCTATAGAATGGGTGTTTGGTGGTTGTTCAGGGTTTTGGCCAGCTAACAATGACACCCAGAAAAATGGCTATGGGCCTACCATAATTTGGCACACTGTTGTTGTGCCAAATTGTGCCATTCCAAATTTCGCCTGTTCCACCCCCCCCCCCATACAAAAGACAAAGGGTGTATGTAGGTGCAAATGGTGTGAAAAGGGCTGTGTCAATTTTGTACAATTTGGGAATGACTGAATGTGAAGCGCTGACCGGGGAGTGGATGCTAGGGGGCAGTGGATTATGTGCATTGTGTGCTTGTACGCTGTGAGACACGCTATTATTGCCAGCGGCCCCTGCGTCTCCTAGACCCTAGACCCTCCCCCACGTTTGAGTTTGCAGAATGCCTATGAACATCCTTTGGCCTCTAAGGTCACATGGGTGCGGTATGCACGTCTGTGAGCACACGCCATGTCACCACCGTGGCCAGTTCTGGGGCCTAGGGTCTCCTCCCGTGCCAGTGCCAGCACACACACAGTGCAATTCGGAGCGTGCTCCGCACCACATCTCATGTGGGAAATGTGGCATGGCGGAGGGGCGGTTGCAGAACGAGACGGTACCGACATGCACGTCATGAGACCTTTGGAGTCCCACGATCCACTTTTGGCTTTTTGCTCTGAAGCTTCTTGTGGCCATCTGCAGGGGTCCTTCGCTTGTGGCTGTGCTGCAAGACGGAGAGAGGGGAGGCAGGGGTGCTTGGTGGTGGGGAGGGCTCTGCAGCACGAGTCCTTGTGGCCATGGTGGGTGAAATTTGTATGTCAAATACGAAAAAAGCGTAAATCGTGTAACCTTTTTTTCTCTGTGTTAAGTTGTGTAACTTTTAAAAAAGGGAACAACCCAGAAATTGTGTAACTTGTTAGCTGTGTAAATTTTTGACAAGGTGAAGAAGTGGGGGCAAGAGGTGTATGTACACCTGCCAGGCACCCGGCAGCGACCTTAACCTTAATGCCGAGTCCACAAAATACAATGTAAAGCACTCTGTGTGGCCACCTTCGAGAGGGGCTGGGCCTGGATAAATCCCCCCCCCCCGTGTCCAACGAACAATTTGGTCCCAAATTAATACGGTCCGAACAAGAGTGTTCGTTGGACACACCGTTTGGTGCGCGACAATATTGGGAAACGGTGGTAACACATCCGGAGGCACAAGATACCCAGCCCATTCAATCATGGTGGGCAATAGAGGACCTGTAGTTGAGGGACACCATTCCCTCACAACCTGCTTTACAAATTTGCCCACCATTACTGCAACATACACCACAACAGTCCCTCATTTCCCCAAACCTTTCACCTCAAACCACAGTTCTGGAGCCCGGTACCTAATCAAGTACCTAATTAATTAGGTCCCAAATTAATACGGTCCGCACGGAAATGTTCGTTGGACACATTGTTCGTTAGACACGGCCACAATGGGTCAGGTTTGCTACACCGCAATTAGCTGCAACCGCGCCTGCCCCACGGTCTTCATTGCTCTTCATTGATCATTGTTCTCTGTGCTTGCTGTCTGAGTGTTCAATGGCTGGGGTTGAGGGCCAAGGTCCCTTCCTCCCTGCGGCACTGTACCAGGTCAGCTGTCGCCTGTTGGGCTGTAGGTTGGCAAACATTAAGCCAGGCTCACGCCCGTATGCCTGGCTGTTTCTCTATTGGATCAGGGGTGTGCATGCAGGTCAGGGGTCACCAGTGGGCGGGCACTTGCTGTTGCTGGCCCCATTCAGCCATGCCCTCCCCCTGTTTGCTTTTGTTGGACCTTGGGCCTAAAGGCCTAGTGGGTACAGGTGGACATACAGAGTTATCAGGCACATACATGTGTGTGTTCGGGTGTGTTAGGCGCAGGTCGTAGGAGAGAGAGTATCAGCAAGGGGGCACCAATAGCTGTTCTCTGGGGTGGGGCGTATTCTATCTGAGGCGGCCGCTGACAACATCACAGAGCATACGAGAGCACACGGCACCACACACCACAGGGTGTAGACACCACAGAGCTTGCTCTAACCGGCTAATCACCCATCAAATAACCCAAGCTGCCAAACAACCCAACCTGCCACGCAAGCAACACACCATTCAACTAACCAGACAGCCAACCCCATCGCACGATACCCCACCACACCACACCACACCACACCACATGACACCACACCACACCACATGACACCGGACCACACCACATGACAACACAGCACACCACAGTGCACGTCATGTGACCACAACACACTACCCCCCTACACAGTACAGCACACCACGGCAGATCACACACTACAACAGACCGCAGCATAGCACACCACACCACAGCACACCACACCACAGCACACCGCACCCCATGACACGAGGCCCCAAGGCAGTGAGGCGGTGCACTAAAAGACTTCCACTTCCCACTGCCCCCAAGCAGTGAGGCAGTGCGGTGCACGAGTTCCACTGCCCGCAGCCTCTAGGCGGTGTGGCAGTGCATTCCAGGAGTTCCACAGCCCACAGCCCTCTGCCCACAAGTGCAGTGCAACAGGGCACACACAGTGCAGTGCAGTGCACAGCACCAAGCAGTGCGGCACCACATGGTACACATGTATTTGCTGCCATTCCAAGGGAGTGGGGGGGGGTCGTAAGCATTCAATATTTTTGTTCTAGCGGCGTTCTAGGGAACTGTTCTAGCGACGTTCTAGCGCCTCCGATCGCTCGCTAGAACAGCGCCAGAACGTCGCTAGAACAGTTCCCTAGAACGCCACCAGACAAAAAACATTAAATGCGTACGGTGCACCCCCCTCCCTTGGAATGGCAGCAGATACATGTGTACCCACAGACACGACATCACAGAGCATACAACAGCACATGGCACCACACACCACAGGGTGCAGACCACACCGCATGCCCCAACCGGCGAAACACCCATCAAATAAGACAAGCTGCGAACAACCCAACCTGCCACTCAAGCAACGCACCATTCAAACAACCACACCAACTACACCACATGACAACACAGCACACCACAGCCACAACATGTGACCACAACACACTACCCCCCCCCCCCTACCCGCACAGTACAACACACCACAGCAAATCAGAGACTACAGCAGACCGCAGCACAGCACACCCACACCACATGACACGAGGCCACAGTACATGACACCAGACCACACCACATGACGCCGCAACACACCACAGCGCACCTCATGTGACCACAACACACCATGCCATTGCACCCGAGCGGCGGCGCACTCGGCGCCTGCCCTGAAGGAGCCGGTTCGAACCCCGTTGCCGCCGATCGATGGGTGGGACCTCCCATTGATCCCACAGTTCTGGAGCCCGGTACCTAATCAAGTACCTAGTTAATTAGGTCCCAAATTAATACGGTCCGAACGGAGATGTTCGTTGGGCACAGTGTTCGTTAGACACGGGGGGGGGGGGGGGGGGACAAGTGGTTTATACTCTCTATCCCTTTGGCAACTTGACGGAAATGGCCACCAGAAAGCGACATGAAGGTACAGGATTCCGCCTTGATCAATGTAAGAAAATGCACTCCATCCCTTAGCACCTTCAAAAAGGTGGCCACCAGAAGACAACATGGAGGCGAAAGCGCAATGTCCGCAATGTGCCCAGCCAAACGCCTGGATTTTGCCATTTCCCCCCAAAACTGCAAAGCTTCACCACGTGCAAGCTAACCCTTGTCAAAGCCCAACGTCCTTGAGTGACAGTTTAGGTTGGCAAGCCATTTAGGCTTGGACAGGAGTGACATGACGATTAAGAACCATGTAACACAACCAGAGCTCAGATCCATGTCTTTGGGGACCTGCTTGTTCTACGAGCACTGATGTGCACAATCCAGGGCCAGGGGGTTATGGACCACCAAGTGGTGCACAAAAGTGGTTCACTATGTTTCTAGGCAGTTGCCCATGGGACAGGAGTGGGGGGGTGTGGGGCATTCACTGAATCGCTCGAGTTCATCCAGAGTGTTCCATGGGAAGTCTCCCTACAGAGCTAAACAGGAGGGGTGTCACAGACTGATGATACAACATGCAGCACCTGCATAACGTCCACTGCTTGTCCCTCAGAAGGGCTGTCTGCTAGGCCATGCACAGAAGTCTTATTTGATACCTTGGGCCTCTGTGAAGAAGCCTCAGGGTCTTCGTCAACGTGAACAGGGTCGGCAGCCGCAGGAGAGGCATGGGCACCCTGAAGCACCATGTGCCCCACAAGTGCTGCAGAGCAAACTGTCGTGCAGGAGGCAGGATGGAGTGATGGCACTGCGTGACACTCGGGCAGTCCTGAACAGCAGAATAGTTACAGCTTTTGATCGCGTGGGGAGTGCATGCTCATCTGAAAATTCAAAACACTATGCTCGAACACCATGGGGGGGGGGGGGGGGGGCAAGCAGGTCTCAAAGCGCTCTACACATGCACGTCCTGGTATGCATGTTGGGGGGGGGGGGAGGAGGAGGAGGAGCTGCCGGCGATAGGCGCGAGCCCCGTGCCAGCGGATAGCCGGGAAAGGGTGCCCACTCCCCGTGTCTCCACCACACGGATAGGGATGCAAGAGCACAGACTAGACTAGCCACGTCCATCCCGAGCATAGGATGAATTGGGCCTGGTCTAGTCTCCAAACCAACGCCCCTGCTGAACCGGGATACCTCGGCAACAGACCCAACCTGGAACTAGAACCCTGGTCGAGCGGACGCATAGAGGCCCCCGCCCAGCATGGCGTCTCAAGGCGACTTGTCTGATCGTCGGACACCGACGGTAGGTATTCGTGGACCTTAGTAACAGCTAGAGTCGCGCAAAACGGAGCTAAGCGTGCAAGGCGCAGGTCGTGTACCAAAGCGGGTCCCCACCGGATAGGTGTTCACGGGATGCCCGCCCCATCTCCCGCTTGTAGATAGAGAGCAAAGCGTGCAAAGCGCAGGTGGTGTACCAAAGCGGGTCCCCACCGGATAGGTGTTCACGGGATGCCCGCCCCACCACCCGCTTGTAGATAGAGAGCTAAACGGGCAAAGCGCACATGGTGTGCCAAAGCGGGTCCCCACGGGATAGGTGTTCACAGGATGCCCGCCCCACCACCCGCTCGTACACAGAGCAAAGCGTGCAAAGCGCACATACCTGGGAAAGGTGACAGCGTTCCCGCTTGCTGAGCAGAGGTGGACATGGGCTATCCACCGCCAAAGCCCCGGTACGTGGAGAGAGCCCCCGTGCCCGCGACCCGATTGCTCTAGCGCCCAGCATCACGGCGTGGCGGGTGGCCTACTAGGAATTGGCTGAAGATCTGCTGAGTATAGCGAAGCCGCGGCAGCGAGGCTGCCCCCCTGTTCCGGTCCATTCGCGCTGGGGAGACCCCACCATGCCTCCACACCACGTCAAGGCGCCCGGCCCCAGAGGGGGTGGAGGTCTTGGGGGCGGGACCGGCCCAATTCAAAAAAAAATTTCAGTATTGTTGACGCGACCAGAAATGGGCAACATTTTTTTCGTAATTTTCGAATTCATTATTCTAATTTTTTTTTCCAAAGAGCTGAATTAATTGAATTTGGTAATGATCTTTTTTCACTTTTTTTTTGTAGGAAAATATTGGTTTTTTTGAGACGCAGTTTCAGACCATGTTGTCCAAGTGTACACCCATTTGGTATAAATTCTTTCTTCAATAACAACCATGCAACAGTCATTGTGTCGGGGTGTCATTGATGCTGGCGGCAGCAACTGAATTCAGCACAATCTGCCTACCAAATACATGCACAACATGGTGTTGTAGTTTTGCATGCCCCCCCCCCCCCCGGGTGTCCTGAGGCAGACCACGACACAGACCTGAGCCCTGGCACCCCCTAGGCCACAGTAGAGACAGCAAATGCAAACTCACACAACAAATGGGGGGGGGGGGGTTGTTCGGCTCTAGAAGAGCATGATGGAGCCAGGAGATGGCTCGGCTTCTGGGCAGACAGAGCCCATTTTGTTGGCGCGCATAGTGCTGTACGGGCGGGTAAATTGCAGCTGACTGGCAGCTCACTAGAAACATCAACTATGGACAGAAAGGCGCTATGCGGCGAGGTCCGATCACTCGATGGTGCCCCCCGACCCCGGTTTGCTGTCCTGTTGTTGTGTCTTCTGTGGCAAAACTAAAGTTATTTGCTTAACTTTAGTTTTGCATGTGCCCCCCCCCCCACTGGGTGTCGTGAGGCAGACCACGACACATACCTCATCCTTGGCACCCCCTAGGCCACTGATAGACAGCAAATGCAAACTCACACAACAAATGGAAACCCGTCCATGGTTAGTTATATACATGAGAAAGGAGGGATGAGTGGCACGTGGGAAATGCCCTGCAAAAGAACCGGGGCACCGAACTCCAAATGAAGCCGCGTGATCACATGCCATCAGTCTCCGCCGCTAATGTAGCATCCTATCCGTATCACTAACGTGCCCCGAGCACAGATGAGCATTTGCCTCATACAGACGGACGCGAGCATGTGCCTCTCTACAATGAGGCTCTGCGAAGGCCAATGCTCAAATACCCGGCTGACAGGATGTGCTGGATTGGCATGTGAATCAACAAAATATATCTCGACAAGCGCCCCCATCCAACGCAACTTATGGGCCAGGCGCTGGAGAATCCTGTGCCGAGGACAGAGGTTAGACTTAGCACGCCCCCACAAAGTCTGGGCAATTGCCCCCATATTGTCCAGGACTAACTGTACACGTGGCTGCGGGGACCGGCGGATGAAGTCGAGTGCTGCTAGAGCCCTGTACAGCTCTTCAGCCTGCTGGTTATCGACCCAAATTGGGACACGTCGGACTGAAGGGCCCCTGGGTGACCAGAGGCCAACCACATATCGGCCTTGGAAATGGGGGTCAGGGGCCGCATCCGAAAAGATGCGCACAGGGGGTCCAGGAGAAACAGGGTGGGGCTCCCAACCCCGGAAAGAGGCAGCCATGGCCTCCAAAAGGGAGCGAACAATAGCAAATGGGGTGCGGGAAGACCAAAATGGTCCCTGATTGGGCCACGACCGGGGACCAGCTAGGAAAGAGCCTACAGATGCAGCAGGTCTGCCAAGCCACACAATCTTACCACGGAGCCTCCTCAAAGATTTGTAGTGGTACGGTTTAAGGGCCAAAAGCAACCACTTAGACACTATGTCCGCCACAAATGGAGTTGAAGGCTCAATGCGGGCTGAATTTAAATTTACACGCTTACCCATCCAGGTGATCAGCTTGGTGGGTTCTAGCTCGCTTTTCGGGCTGATAATGTAGCCTGCTTGCCCCAAGGCTGCAGCAGCCCGCCGGGCCATATCCTGGACATCAGGACGCGGTCCTACAAACAATATGTCATCCAAATACTGGATGATAACAAACGCCGAGGGCGGTAGGGAAGAGAGAACACGATCAATAAGATGCCGAACTAAGCCTGGCACCTGATGCCAGCCAAACGGGATCCTAACAATTGCATAGCGGTCTGTGCCAGCCGCCACCCGGATACAGCTGACAAGACTGGGCGGTAGATGGACACACCAATAGCAATTTTTTAGGTCCAATTTACACGCCCACGGATTAGCACAAATATTGCGGAGAGAATGGGCCAAACCCTCAAGTGTGGGCAAGCGGAACTGGCGCGCTTTGTGGGCGCACGCATGGTTAAAATTGACCATATTGACAATCAACGCCACTTTCTCATGGGATTTATATTTTACAAAGACCTGTGCATTGGCAGGATCCTGCGTGTGTGCCAAAAGCCCGTCACGAAGAAGGGCACGTAACATAGCTGCGGCCTTAGGACAGGCTGTAGGCGGCTGCGAAGGGGCGTGGTGTCGTGCCGCCTCAAAAAGAGGGTCTCCCCATGTATCCCACAAGTTTGGTGGAACGTTGACAGAACCTGCAGGCCCTATCCCTTTGGCTGCTGTCTCTAACGCAACATTATCTTTGGAACCAAGGTGGGGGGAAGAAGCAGAGTCCGGCGGTCCAGATGTGGCCAAATGGTGCAAAACCGACTCAGCCAATCTGAGATCTCGTTCAATTTGCGAATCCAGAAAACCTGGTCTATCACAAACCCATTTGGTCACTTCTGACCACCAGGGATGTAGCAGGTGACAGGTCTCCACATATGACACGTTTATGAGATGAGAATAGGCGGGCTGCTTGGTCGAGATGAGCTGCCCACTTGGCGCCGCACTGAGTGCACTTCTCTGGATGGGTGGGCACCCTCAGGGCCTGGAGAGCGGCTGGCGGCACGTTCCCGTGTGCCTGAGAAGTGTTGGGATCCGACACTGGCACGTGGCGCGGCTTTAGGGCTGCTTTGAGTCGGCATCGGGGTCGTACGGGGACACGGAGTTTGCGATGGCGGCCCGCGACGTGGTCGAACGACCCTGAGAGCTGCAGTTCGCCGTGACAATTGGGGGGTTGTGCAGACAACTCGGGATACTCGACCACGCTTGCGAGAGGACCCCAATATCCTGGCGCGGGAAATTGATGTGGGGGATCGGATGTCTTCATCGCTATCGTCCCCGACCATGGCGACAGGCGGTGATTCTGTGATGGTACCCTGGACCGGGGGTAGCAAGTTCTCGGGCCAGATGTGGAACGCCGCCGTGGGACGTAACTCCACCCCTCGCTCTCCATATGGCCATGGAAGGTCGACGGGGAACGTGACATTCCATGATAGCGGCGGTGACGAATAGTACCGAGCTTGCCGTTCACTGAGCCACCGCCCCCAGACATCGATGACGGCGAGTGCTGCGCCTGCCCAGGCGAGCAGGGCGGCCCCAAAGCGTCGCCATGCATGCCATCCCGCCTCGTGGGCGGCTGATCCCCAAAGTAGGGCCCGGATTTGGGAGTGCAATACGGCGGCACCCGCCGCGATGGGTAGGTAGTCGGGCCTAACTGCGATGGAGGGGGAGCGGGCCAACGCCACGCCAAGCTTCGCCCCACGCCCCCTTGGGCGCTGTAACCCCGCGATTGGCACATTTGGAACGGTAGAAGGAAATACGCCGGACTGTGGAGATGTCAGAGCGCCGTATGGATGATACTTCGCCCACGCGCAGCAAGTGGCAAACGGAGATGACGGCGAGGCCCACAGTGATGAAGTCGGGTTCACTGGCAACTTTGGCCGCCATGTGCGCGAGCATGAGAGGGGTACCCCAGACTGGGGCAGGGGCAGGATGGTCATATGTCCTGTCTGGGCCGGCGGACATATCCCAGTGGATTGGGCAGACAGTGGGGGTGATGAGACCAATCTTTTCACAAAGGCGGACTCCACTGACAAGTCCACGCAGGGTGACGGACTTCTTCCCTTGTGCACCCAGGAGTTGAAGGTGCTGGGCAAGGGTTTGGGACCTGTTGAGCTCAAGGTATTTGGTAGCAGTATCGGACAATCCTCGCAAGAGGCCTACCCATGTATCCACGGTACCGGGAGCCCATCTGCCAATGGCCAGGGCTTGATCGGAGATGACTAGATCGTCTGTTCTGGCATCAAGCAGTCGGGAGCTGAGAAACCGGAGGTCCTCAGCCGTGCCGCCTCCATTGACTGCCCCCACGGCGGCATATGAAATAGCAGGGGCGGGGCCGGTTTGGCTACCCCTGCGGCCCCGGCGCACCATTGTTGGCCGGGGAAGGGGACTGGGAGCCTGATGGCCTAGAGGGAGATTGTGAGGGCGCAGGGCACCCTTGCCATGAGTAGTGCATCAGGCCACATTTACTGCATGGATACGGGGGAGGGCCCGAATATTTAAAACGAACAAGGGCACATGGCAAGGTTGCACAAACCCTTCACGCCAGTCTAAGGGCTCTGGGAACCGGTATGGGGCTTTCGAGAGCGCAGACTTCGGTTGTGCCTGACAAGATGTACCCTCCAAGTCAGTGGGCGCTCGGAGGGGAAGAGGACAAGTTAAGGACAAGGACGCCCTCATGCTTCGACGAGGTATGGAGAGGCTCTTGGATAGCGGTATTGAGATCCCCAAATCTGTACTTGAGCCCTTCTTCTCCGGACTTTGTGGGAAAGGAGTTTGATTTGAGGAGTGGGGAGCTGTCCAATAAACAAGTTTTGTTGATAGGCCTTTTGATTCTTTGGTTCCTCTTGGTACTGGGTGACCTTTCTAGAAAAGGAATGGAAAGATTGCTAAGGAGGTCGGAGTGGGCTTTGAGACCTTCTGCTGGGTCGGGCGCTTTCCTCGCAGGGGCTTATCGTTGGAACCATTCCGACAGCCCACGTGTGAACAAGGGCCTGATCCGTCCCATCTTGACTGCTACTTATTTTGCTGTTATTCCACGGTGCTTTAGAAATTGCCCCAAGGTCCAGCTGTGGCTCAATCATGGTCGGTAACAGATACTGGATGCCCCCGCCCAGGCAATTCCAGCCAATGTTCCAAGAGTCAGCACACAATCAAACTGCTATGCTACATCCAGTTGCTAAGATACAGCATGATACGGACACCATAAGACCTGTGTAGCACTGGCGAGGACCTTCATGAACCTGACAACATAGCTGGCAAAACAGACAGTACATACACAAACGGGGTGCAGCCAAAACCTGTCAACGGCCGTCACCCCCCGTGTACCACCTGAAAGAACCAGGGAAAAGTTGTAAGAAAAGAAGAAGTGTTTCCTTTGTCTGTGAGGAGGACAAATTATGTGTAAAACAAAGTGGCCGACAGGAGGGAGATATCTATGGACTATGTCGCCAGACCCACCCACTATGAGCCCCCCGGGGTTCGAACCTACCCCCAGGGAACCCATGGCTGGGAGGCTGTCCACTATAGTGCCACAACGATGTGTCCATTACTTGTCCATTTCTCCGCACACCTTCAAAGTGTCCCGCTAGAGTGTTCGGCTCAATCAAGAAAAGAAAGAAGAGGGCCGCCGGCGCCATTGTCTCCACGCCGGGCACCGTGCACTTCAAGTATGCTACGCTACCGATGTGGTAGAAAAACCGTAACACAGACCACCACCTTACAATGGAAATTCCCACCGCCGGTGTTCGCGGTCGTGCTCTGTTGGTATACCAAGAGTAGCAGCTGTTCATGGGCTGGCCTACGCCGTCGCCTCCACGGTCCGCGACGGGCCACGATGACGGAGCGCACTGTGGGGCCGGGCCCCCATGCACTTTTAGGTATGCTCGTACTTTACTACTCATATGTGACTTGATAAACGAGGTGTGTGAATCCGAAATAAGAAAACAACAACCTCTGGGGTCGCGGATCGTTCGGTAGATCCCTGTCCTCCCCGGGGTTCGAACCACCCCCCGTGGGTCCAGCTGTGACCTCGAGAGGCTTGGTGGGATTTCAAGGCTTTCGTCGACGCGGCACCAAGGAAAAGGAAGGGGTTCGGAGCGGGTTTCTTTTCCCTGATGGGAGGATGTCATTTCATGAGAAGCCCAAGATGGGTTCATCCCTTGCATGTTGCCGAATTGTGGGCATGGGTGCATGCAGTGCGCCTAGCTATTTATATGTGTTGGCCTACAGTTTGTGTAGGCAGTGATAGTTGGGTAGCACGCCTACACATTATGGGACAACGCTGTCTTGTATCTTGTATGGCGTAACAGTGAATTCTGCGTGCGGTATATTGGCTGCGCCATTGGGCGCACATTGACATATTTGGTTTTTATGTGTCGACATCTTTAAACCCTCCTACCCCTCCAAGTAGAAGGATTTCCTTAAACCCTATTGGGGCATGTCTTGATGAGGCCCGTAGTCGTTTTCGGAGTTGGGAATGTCTTAAATTTCTGTTCGAGGAGGTTTTTACCCTGGCCTCGTTTCCTTATGGAAGGTGGTGATTGAGCGGTGATTGTTTGTGTCACGACCTAACGGAGTTTGGGAATGTCCACTCCATGTGAAATAGGGCTACGAGTTGATTGGCAATAGAACGGATTTTTGTTTTTGTGCTTGCCTGTGAATGTTGTGTAGGAAAGACTAAAAACTGAAGTTTATGCTTGAACTATAGTTTTTATCTGTGTTGTATGCACCGCATCATGGTTGCATAGCGTTGCATGCCTCTTTGCTCCAACATTTTGCATGGGTTGTTGTGATGGTTTTCAATCTTAGTTTGTGGTTTTACACTAAATGGTGGGTGCCCAGTTGCCCACCCCTTTGTTGTCTCGCCAATCTATTTGGATTTTAATGCGATTAGTGCCGCGTAGTGACACTTGAGACACGGGGCATAAGTTGACTGGCAATGGAACGGATTTTTGCGCCTGCCTGTGAATGTTGTGTAGGAAAGACTAAAAATGCGATGGTGGAGTGCCATCGCATGTGCTTTGGCAACATATTCACAGTATGGGAAGCGAGCTACATCATGCTACAAATGCTCTGGATTCCAATATTGTCCCTGACACTTTTCATCTGACGGTGTTTGTATGAATATTTCTTCTCATTAGTCGCCAACTTTGACTGTTGGCTAGGAGAAAAACATTGTAAAAGGTGCGCTTGGTTTGGTGCCATATTCTGAGGTGCCGTCATTGGGGTTTCGCGGAACCCGCTTCTCCATGGCTCATTCTCTTCGACTCTTTCTATGTCACTGTGGACCACGAGCTACCTGGACTTCCCTCGGGACGAAGTCGTGCTTTCTTATGTTTCTTTGACTGCCTCTCGATTTCTTCCTTTGCAGATGCGTGATATTCGATGGTGCTAGGCAAGAAGGACCCATGGTTGCGCCAATGGATCGGCAAATTGCGAAACTGGCGAAAGACTGGAGCAAACTTACAAAGAGGGTCGCATGCCACCAGTGTGCCAACGAATTTAATCCAAATTGCCAGGCTGGCGTCAAAAGAAGCGAGCCCCCCTTTTACTACAGAGTTGCGCACTGAGCAATGGGCCGCCAGGGCAGTCCATGTCATGATACTGACAGGATGGTAAAAGGAGTGCTCCTTGGGGAGCGACCGGGTGGAGTGGGTCACTCCTTGTACTGTGGGGGGTGCCCAGCCCTTCTCTGGGGCATTATAAATGACTACATGAAACCGACAGGAAGAAAGTGCATGAGAAACCGTTTCCAATTGACCACAGATAGGGCACTTTGAACATTTAGTCCAAGAGCTGAGCTAGTCCGCTACTTTGAGTTTTTCCTAAAGCGCCTGATAGCAGAAATCCATCAGCGAGGGGGGTAAGTTAGAGCACCACAAAAATTTCCATACTTTGGGAGAACACCGAGTCCCAGTAAAAGGGTTTGAGGCCAAGCGTTTTGGTGTAAGAGACTTGCCCCACACCCCAGCCCAAACAGAGGGCAAGGACCAATCAGCAACGGGTACCTTATGGAGATTCGTGGGTGCATGGGTGTGCAACTCCCGCCACGTGGGTCCGACGTGTCTGAGCAGCTGGGCCATAGGCTTTAGTGCGTCATCATACATATCTGCCACAGGTAGTACCCCCATGGAGATCAACTTGGTGCTGTAGTAAGTGAGATGTTGCGAATTTTTGAATGCCGCTGAATTACACAGTGGGACCTGACCCACTTGCTGGGGGTCCGCTAGTCCATCCAGGACGTACCGTCTGGCAATAGACAAGGATTTCAGACTATGAGACAAGAAGCTGAAAGTCTTATAGGGCACAAGGGCCAACTGGAGGTACGGCAAGGCCCACGCATGCAACATCACACCATAACGTGCACACCAGACTTGAAAATTGTCCGTGTGGCGAAAATGCGTTCATCTTCGAGGAAGGAATGAAAAGCACTGCCATACTGTGCATGGAGCCACACTTTGGGGCTCGTCCAAGGTGACCCCCTAGTTGTCAACCCCAAGGGCCGTATTGTTAACCATTTTTAGTGCCTTGATCGTAATGTCCGTGGGAAAATAGGCCCTTGCGGTCAACAGAATTGTGGGCAGGGTTTTCAGGAGCAAAATTCGTTCTTTCAAAGACAAGTGATAGGAGGCAGGTCTGGAGGTCCTCCTCTGGGCTTGAGCCAAGTGGAAGGAAAAGGCCTCATCCGAGGTGATATCCCCCATTACCACTCCAAGATACTTGATGTGCAAACAAGCAGCAATCCCCAAGAAGAGTTCCCCTGACCTGGTCTCCTCCACTAACGCCTGGTCTGTCACGTGGAGGGGGCCCTTAATGACAATACCACTCTTGCCTATATTGAACAAGGTTCCAAAGAAGAGGCCCAAACGCCGCATACACTCCTGTATGTCCCGCAAGATGGGCCCGATGCGCTTGGAGGATATTATCACACACAAATCGTCAGCATACATGAAAGGCAGGCTCCGTTGAACCCTTTCCAGGGGGTACAACACGAAGGAGACATAAAAGGAAAAGAGGACAGGGGAAAACGGGTCCCCCTGCCCTATGCTGGCCTCTCTCCTGAACACATATTCCCTTATCACACCCCTGCCTGCACAAATATGGTAAGGCGCCGTCATGGTACTCAAAACAAAAGCAATGTAGTGCGCAGGTAGATGTATGAGCTACAGCACTGCGGAAATGAATTGATGCGTCAAGATCGGAAATGCGTTTGAAAAAGCAAAAGGTGACTGAGGCACCCCGCGACATACTTTCATAATGGGACGTCACAGCACAAATGTGGTGCATCATTTGCCTTCCCTTGACACAGCCTACTTGTTTGCGATGCCCCAATTGCTGGAAAATTTGCTCCACTTGGATGCACAGGATATTCATTACCCATTTCTTTTTTTACAATCTGTAGCGCTATGGGGCCCAGTCTCGTGATAGACGCTACCCCTGCACTTTTTGGAATGCAATTGATCAGACCTAGTTCCCAACCCTATGGCAAGGCGCCAAAAGTGAAGGCCGAAGAAGAAGTTTGCATCATCTCCGGGACAAACAGTCCGTAGAAAATTTTATAAAAGCGCACCCCCATCCCATCATCTCCTTGCGAGACATCACTTTAGAGCCCGTCTAATGCCTCTTCTTGGGGCTACGAACCTGACATCCCGGGCCGCGGGGACCCCGAAAACGAGCAAAGAGTTTCACTGTTGACAGTGAAACCCCCGGAGAACAAAGGTCCAAATTGGGGGACGGTGCATACGCTAACCTGCATCCCGTGCAATTTCTCCGCGCTCGGTGCATGAAGCTTGTGGTCTCCCTTCCTCTTGCCTGTTGTGGGTCTGTCGTCCATGTTCCGCGCATTCAAAAGGGGCCAGCATGATATCACTCATGGTAGGATTGCACCGGTGCAAAATCAATTTTTTTTTATACTTCCGGCGCCACATAAGTTCGAAGTTCAAAGTCCCACTATGAACAAAGAAAGGGCACTCATAGGCGGGTCGTCTAGCATCAGTACAGCCGTTGTAACTATAGCCACAGGCTTCGTGCGGGTTATGCACGTCCATCAAGGACGCCTGTGGGGACAAGTTATCCCACACGTCGGCTGACAGTGGTGTGCAGATCTGCTCTGCCATGGGCATTGGCTGCCCAGTCCGAAGTTTCAAGTGATATTTTTTCTAGTGTGGTGGTAGCGAGCCAAGGGTCACGTGCGGTGGGTCCTGGGAGATCCGGTCAGCTGAATCTCCCATGGGTCTGTCGGTTCAGGGTCCCCAGTAAGCTGGTGCACCATCGGTGCAAAATCAATTGCCGCCTTCATTGTGCATCCCTTAGCAGAAGGAACCGGTACAAGTAAACGAGGAGCAGGAGACACAATCTTGCAACAATGTTGCAGCACCAGGGCACACAATGTCATTTTTAGGACCTGCTGGTTGCTTTGCGCCTTGTGTTCAACGACAAATTTAGCAATTTGAAAACAACCATAACAACGTGAACCCAGTATTTGGCGTGATGGTGCCAAACCAAAACCAATGCTCCATTGACAACCAAAGACAACTACTGATTTCAACCAAATTGCCTAGCGCACACTCTCACTGTTGACAGTGAAACCCCGTTAGAAAAGGTGCCTCGGAAATGCAATTTCATGGTGTTTTGGGCTGTTTTTCTCCTACCTGCGGCTCGTCCTTGCTCTCTGTAGGATCCTCTAACATGCATGACCACCGTGATTCGCATGTGAAGCCCAAGCACCCGGACCAGGCGGTCACCTTCACAACAGAATCTAGTGAAGTACCTCCGGAGGAGTTGGGTGTCAGTGGCGTTAATGGTGAAAAACAAGATTGCAGCTCTGAGGCGTCAAAGGGAGATCACATAATGGCAGAACAAGCAGATGGCAACCAATCGTTTAACTGCTGACGATGAAACTCAATCGTGAGAAGGTGTGAGCCAGCAGAACATCACAACGGCACAACTTGTGCAAAGGTTGAAATACAACATGTGGTGCGAACGGGAAGTGGCTGCAAGTGGTTTTACTTTTGACTGTGAATGTCCTTGTGGTCCAGTGCTGTGCATGCCTCCCACCTGAAAAGCACGTGGACAACAGAGTGAATGCAAGCAAATTGGGGGGGGGGGCACAATGTCAATAAGATCCTCACCTGGCACCTCACTGTCCCCCCATGCACCACAACCACATGCAGGGAAGCCACACGGACATATCAGGTGTGGTACAACTCTATTGATGTCTCCAAGTCCTGGTGGGGTACTTTTCCTACCACTAAGGCTAGAAATCCGGTGTCTCACTACATGGTCAACCATATACCACAAAACATGTCTAATAACTACCGGTTTGGTAGTACTAGTAGTGTACCCCCCCTGCAACGGGGCACTTACCATGCCGAGTGGGTGACCATGTGATGGTGTGTTTCGGTATGAGCATGCCCTGCCCTGCGCCCTGCACTGCCCTGCACCACACTCCAGGTCACCTTCAGCTCAACAAACAACCACAGTTATTGCAGGCCCCTTGGGGGCACGATGATGGCCCACGGCCGCGCTTAAAGCGCCACATCGTACATTGTCTGGCCCCTCTCCCGGGCGAGTAGTCCCCAGGAGGTACACTCAGCAAAATAACATCAGCTGCACAGTACAGGGGGGGGGGGGGTCTGCCTCAGTCTCTGCCTCTGCCACTGCACCCCCCCCCTCCCAAAACCTTAGTTTTTATGGAAAACTTCGGTTTCGGTATGACCATGCCCTGCCCTGCGCCCTGCACTGCCCTGCACCACACTCCAGGTCACCTTCAGCTCAACAAACAACCACAGTTATTGCAGGCCCCTTGGGAGAAAAAATTGTTTGTTACCCACCCATCCAGGCAGGTAGGGGTACTGTGCAGGGGCAGACCGCCTTGGCCCGGTCTGCTATTGCCCCCCACGCCGCCCACTGTGGTGAATGCACCCACAGGCGCTCCTTGGCAGCCGCCTCGATCACCGCCGCCCTGCCCCCCCTCCCGTCCCACGCCCTACTGATCGGGTCCGCTGGGTTGAGCTCGGATTGCACCCAGCAAAGCGTCACCTGCAGCCCCGTCCAACGGAGGCGGTGCGCAATCCTCCGTAGGATGCGCTGCTGCTGGACCCTGCCCGCCCCCACCCTCCCCCAAAGCAGCTGCGCCAGCGCCCCCATGTTGTCCCCCACGAGGACGAGGCGCCGCGCTCGTCGCGCGTGCGCATCGTCCAGCGCCACCACATCCCCCACAGCTCAGCCGCTTGCTGAGTTGTCACCCACGCCGGACATACCGTCAGATCCGCCCTCCCCGGTCCCCAAGAGCCGACGCAGCAGGAGGGGTTTGTGCCCGTGGTTAGGCCACACCTGGCGGCGTCCACAAAGACGCGCACTGCCGGCCCAGCGCTCGTGGTGTCGGGCTCCCAGCCCCTGTAGCTTTGGGCTATGGCCTCACAGAGCCCGCGCACCACGGCCGGCGGTGTGCGCCAAGCCCAGCGTGGGCCCCAGCGCAACCAGTATCGGGCAACAGCCAAAAAATACCCCCCAAGGTTCCCTGGGCGACCCAACCACCCGAGCTTCCCCAGTAACCGCCTCAGGGCGACATAGGTATACCGCTTGAGGGCCAGGCGCACCCATGCCGCCACCGCCGCCGCCACCGCCGAAGCCGCCGGTGCCACCCTGCGGCCCTTTAGATCTACATCTTTGCCCATCCACCGTAAGGAGCGCTGTGGCGTGAACACGGACTTCTCACTGATGATGAAGCCTGCACGTTGGAGGAGGTGCGCCGCGCTGCTGGTGGCAGCGGCCACTCCTTGAGCAGGTCTGAAATGAGGGCCTGGACCAGCCTAGGCGCCTGGTGCCAGCCAAAGGGCACACGCAGAAAAGCGTACGTGTGCCCCTGGGCTGCCACCCGGATGGTGTTCGCCAGGGGGGGGGGGGGGGCTCTACACTCCAATAGCAGTTTGCTGTGTCCAGTTTGGTTCCCCACAGCCCCCCCCCCCCCCGGCCCCACCCCCCCCTCCCCCCAGATCCCTGAGGAGGACTGCCAGGCCCTCCAGTGACGGGAGTTTGAAGGGGCGGGCCTTGTATTTGCACCCCTTGTTGAACATTTTCATGTTCACAATGAGAGCGCATTTGCGCTCCGATTTCCACTTGACGAACACCTCCGCATTTGCATCCCCCCCCACCAAGCTGACCAGGCGCTGGGACACCGGGGTGGACAGGAGGGCCGCCACCCGTGGGCAGCGGGAGGGGGGGAGGGGATTGACACGCCCCCCCGCCCTGCCAAACTCGGGGTCAGCCCAGTCCTCCCAGACGTGCGTCGGTACCGGCACACGGCCCGCGTCGCCCATCTTGCGCGCCGCGAGCTCCACAGTGACGCGCGACTGGTCGTTGAGACGAGTCGAGGAGCCCCCATCGAGCGGGATTTTACCCCCCGCCAGGAGGTGCAGAGCCTCCTCAGCCAGCGCCAGGTCTGCGGTCGCCGCCCGCTCCTTCCACGCGGGGCGATCCACAGCCCACTTGATAGACTCCGCCCACCATGCCTGCAAGAGGGACAGGATATCGTCAGCGGGGGCCTTCAGGCTGCGCCCCATGTGGTGCGCTGCCGTCTCCAGGTGGTTGTTCCAGTCGAGGCCGCACCTGGCGCACCGGGCAACCGCTAGCTGCATCTCCAGCCGCTCCGCTGCGCCGTCTCGCCCGCACCCCCCCGGGTGCTTGGGTGCCTCTGGTGCTGGCACAGGCCGGCGTGACTTGGGGCACTGCCGCGGAACGGGGGGCTGCTGCGGCGCGGCGGTCGGCTGCTCCAAGAGCGGCCTGCTTGGGCTGGGGTTTCGGGGGGGATCAATGGTCGGTTCTCATAGACTGAATGTCCCCGCCATAGACAATTCCAGCCATTAGTCCAGCAGTACTGCGAAATCCAATCAATGCACGTGTCTCCTTCTTGGTTGGGGTGCTCCACTATGTAAAATACAGCGAGGCGTTGCGGTTAGCTCCGTGGGTCACTTGTGTGCTTGTCCTTTGCTGCCGACTCTAGCGAACAACCTGGATCAATATAAGCAGTCGTCCGTAAATGTGGACTGCATTCACTGTGTCACATGCGAGCTGACCGGGCTGCAAAGCATGGCACTCATTCGGCCTTACCCCGTCTGTCGCTGTTTAGTTTCAAAGAGTGAAGGGAGTAACATACATTAAAACTCAGAAATCAGAATGCGTTGCAGATGCACGTGTGCCATGTGGCTGTGTGCTTATGGGATCATATTTCTGGTGAGGTGCCCCGTGCTTCAGTGGAAGCACCCTGGATTCCAGCGGCGCTGGCCCCAGGTTCGAACCCCACTGCCCGAGCCGCGGAGGCTCGGGCAAAGGCAAGCAACGGGTGGGGTGGCAGCCTCCCATCGGGCGTGGGCGGTGGCGGGGCGCACTGCTACAGGTGGCCGGGCACATTTTGCTAGTTGATGATGGTGTATGTAACTAAAACAGCGCATTAAGAAAGTAGACCAGTCCAATGTGAAAAATAGATAGAAACGGGAGGGGCCCCAGTCCCCTGTCGGGCGAGGCCGGTGGAGGGGAGCACTGCTACAGGCCGGGTTCGAACCGGCGATCTACGTGACGACATCCGACGATGTTAACCACTATACCACACTGCCTCCCATATTGTCTTTGTAAGGGGAAAAATTCAAAACTTGCACAATCGAATCTAGCTCGGCTACAGTGGACCTGCGCTGTCGCTTGGTGGGAGGGGTGTACGTGGGCATGATGAAGTCCCGCGACAGGGTCTTAAGTACAGGGCATCTGGGATGGGAGAGCCTTCCCTGTTCAGCCAATCTATCAGCTTCGTTGTTCCCTAGAATGTCCACATGGGACGGCACTTTAATAAACTTGATGGAGCCTGTGTGTGCACTGAGGGTGTCCAGAAGAAGTTCCCAGAGGGGAACGTTAGAAACCGGACCGCTGCTTCCCGTCCATCCCCTGAGTTTCCACCGGCGCGCCGCGCCAGTGGCTCCCAGGAAGACGTACTCCTTGTCTGTGCAAATAGCGACTTTACCAAAAGAGAGGATTTGCAATGCCCGAACCACGGCCAGGAGTTCTGCCGTGTTGTTTGTCTGCCGGAAGTGTACCGGAACATATGCAGAGATGCTGATGTCAGGGTGCGCATAGATGCCATATCCTGCTACCCGGCCCACACCTTCCGTTTCGGCGGATGAGCCATCCGTGAAAACCGGGGTGTATCCGTCCGCGGAGAGGGTGTCAAAAATTCCTTCCAGCTCCCCCGCCCGTTGCTGTTTGCGCAGTCGGCGCGCTGTTTCTTTGCGTTGTTTTTTGCTGGGCGGGGGAGTGGGAGGTGTGACACGCAGATGGGGGTGTTGTAGCACTCCATCATGGAGAAGCGACTGTAGCGCTCCGATGAAAAGATGTAGGTCATGATCTGAAATAGGGATGCTCGATGGACATGTAGCCCATAGTTTCAAGGTGGCAATCCAGATAGAAACAAAGCGGGACCAGGTAGCTGAATATTGTCGTTGGTATTTTTTCTTTTGGCGGACCTGCCAATTGGCGTATACCGCCGCCCAGGCCACGAAGCCTGTTGGGCACTGAAAGGAAAACTGTAGGAAGGAGGAAAGCAGGGCGGTTGGACGTTCCTCTACAGTGGCCGTGGGGAAGCATTTGGAAATAGTGTCAAAAGCAACTTTGAGCAAGGAGCACTCCGTGCGTGCGTGGTCGATTGTCTCTAGCTCACCGTCAATTGGGCACCACACGTCATCCGGTTTCCAATCTTTTTGCCGCTCCCCCACAGGGAGGCGGAGCCATAGCACCTGTCTGATGAAGTCTTTGTGGTGTGCGGGAATGTTGAAAAGGTGAAAGGCCTTCCATACCTCAGGTGGTTGCCTTGGTGCCAGGGAGGTAGTGGAACAGAGGAACAAAGCCATGGATTTTGTGATCCATCGAGACCACACATCCGCTCCCGGAACCGGGTGGAGGGGTGGGTTCGTGGGTGCCTGGCCGAGATTAGAGGAGTGATAATGAAACACTCCCTGCTGATAAATGCTGGCCCAAGTGGGCGCGATCTGCGAAATATGTGTGCTGTTGCTGAATAAATCTCCCACCGTAATGACCCCCTGCCGGATAAGCTGGGGGCAATAGTAGGTGAGGGATGCCAGCTTGGAGAACAGTCTGTTGTGCCAGAGTGGGGTGTCAGACGATAGTGCTTCGGGGCGGGGTTTCGGGGCGGGCGCTGCTCGCGCCGCCCGCGCTGCGGGCACCGATCGGCCGCGGGCCACGGATCGGTGCACGTGGGCTTTGCGCTGGCTTTCGCGGGGGTGTCGAGCGGCCCTGCGCGCCACCGTGTCGGGCGACTCGTCACTAGAGGACCCCAGTACGATGGTGTCCCGCATGTCGGAATCGCCACGCACGCCGGCCCCTTGGCCGCCATGGTTCCCAGCGCGGACATCGGGTTGGGCCGGGGTGGCGTCCGTCCCGTCGGGGCCGAGGGGGCCAAGCGTGCTGAGCGCCCAGAGCTGGTATGCGTGCACTGGTCGGATCTCGACGCCAAACCCCGCCGTGGGCCAGGGCACGTTGTCGGGCAGGAAGAATTCCCACCCAGGGGGCGCGCTGGCGTACCTGTGGGCCTCCGCCTCGTTGTCCCATCGCCCAGCAACCGCGATGCTGGCGATAGCGGCGCCGAACGCCCGCATGGCCGCAGCTTCTCCTCGTCTCCAGGCGTGCCATCCCATGGATTCCCACCCCGTGGCAGCCAGCAAGCCATGGATCGCCGCCTGAAGGTTGAACGCGGCCGCCATGAGCGGCACCAATGCGGGCCTGCCGGAGACCCAGGGGTGGGCTGCCATCGCCGCGCGCCATGCTTCGGGCCACGCCCCGAGTCGCACGGTGACCCAGTCGTCGTCCTTTTTGTCATCGAAGAAGCCCAATGTGCACCGCGTCCGGATGTCCACCGGCCGTACGCTGGCTGCTTCACCCACCCTGAGGAGAGTGGCAAAGGAGATGACGGCAAGGCCCAGGCAGAACCAGTCGAGGGTGGTCCTGATGTTCCGGGCCATGAGCCGGAGGGTGACCAGCTCGGCCCACACTTGGGTCGGTCGGGGCGCGGCAGTGGTGGTCGCGGCGCCTCGTGCCATGAGCCAGTGGACGGGCCGCACTGTGGGTGGTATGCAGCCCAGTTTCTCTGCCAGGCGGAGGGCGGATATGACGCCCGGCAGCGTCCTAGGCTGCTGGCCCATGGCGGCGCGCATGACGAGGTACTGGGCCACGGCCCCCGCTGCGCCCAGCTCAGGCCAGTGCGCCGCGAACCGGCCCACATCCCGGAGGATCGCGGTCCACCGCTCCACGGTACCCGGGGACCACCGCCGGATGGCCAATGCAAGGGGCTCTTCCATGTAGTTCCCCCACCATAGGCTGTCCACTGCCGACCCTGCATAGCGCAGGTTGAGCGCTCCGCCCCCCTCGTCATCGGCGCCCCCCTCGCCGGCGGGCTACTCGCCGTCGCCGGCACTTGGCCCTTCATGAGTTGGCCGGCGCCGGGGCCGGCCCTCCCGGAAAGGGCTGGGGGGCGGGGCAGGCGGTGCCGGGCACGGGCCGCCCACGGCCCAGTGGTTGAGGCCGCACCGAAAACACGGGTACGGGGGGGGGGGGGGGCAGTCGCGTCGTACGTGCGGCCCGTGCTGTGCGCCGTGTACAGGCTCTGGCTACCTACGGTACCGAACCCGGTACGAGCCCGCGACGGAACCTGCGACGGAAGGGGCTCATCCCTGCCCACCACTGGCATCGTCCCTGCACCAGTGCCCGTGCATGCCACAACGGAAGCATGCCCCGGGGGGGACCAGGAGCTGGGGCCCTGTGCCTGGCCCGAGGGCTGTGCCTGGGCCTGCTGCGGGGCAGGCTGTTGGGCCTGGGCGTACCACCCCTGCGGCGCCGGCCGCGCCGCTGCTCCAGCAGGGTGGGTGGGCGCGGGCTGGCAGTCCCTGTAGACCACCTTCCACACCGTCTCCGCAAGCGCATTCCCCCCCCCAATGGGGTCCTCCGTTTTGATCCAAGTGTTCAAGCCCTTGATGATCTCCTGCTGCCACAGCCAGGGGTGCTGCCCACAAGCTATCTTGGTCAGCTCGCCCTCAGACAGGGGTAGTATCTTTGGTAGCCGGAGCTCCCGGATGCGAGCCTCCAGCCGTCGTATCTCTGCCTGCTCCGCGGTCTCCTTCGGCTCCTGCGGCTGATGGCCCCGCGGCGGCCCCTCTGGCTGCTCTCGGGCAGGCGGACTGGGTTGCGGTACTGCCCGCCACGCGGCCGCCTCGACGTCGAGCCGTAAATTGGAGGAACGCTCAAAGAGGGCCATGTATATCAGGGCCGTCGGGGCGTCAAGGCCGCCCCCAGCCCACTCCACTGCCCGATCCACGCCTGCCACGGACAAGCCATCCTCCATCAGACGCTCCTGGTACTGGGCGGCCATGATACCAGCGTCCGCGCTGTCGAGGAACCCGTACGCGGTGGCCGCAGCATGGTCGCGCCACCGCTCCCAGCGTGCGTATTCGGGGGTCTTGACGGGGTCCAGGTCCATGTCGTCCCGATTGAAGGCCAGCCTGGCCCGCTTCGCCGCGCGGCTCTCTGCATTGGCCGCCTCCGCCGACGCATGTGAGTGACCTTCTGGCAGATTAGTAGTCCCCAGGAGGTACACTCAGCAAAATAACATCAGCTGCACAGTACAGGGGGGGGGGGGGTCTGCCTCAGTCTCTGCCTCTGCCACTGCACCCCCCCCCCTCCCAAAACCTCAGTTTTTATGGAAAACTTCAGGTATGCCACATGGTGGCTAGGAGGGGGGATCTACTAGGAATCGAACCCAGCCCCAAATGGTACGAGACGAGGGTAATATCCATTGAACCAAACGATAGTCCGGCTCTATTTCCGGTTCCGTTTTTTACAAACCTCTTCCAAAAATAAAACTCACTTTAAAATACCCGTTTCCATGTTTACCCCTGGACATCATAGTATGGGAAATCATTTCACTTTCAACAGTGAAATTGTTTGACGCTTGTTACTGTTTTCTCGGTACACACACGCGCGCGCCACAATATCACAACTAGTTTCACTGTCAACGGTGAAACTACTTCCGGTCATCGAGTTCCTGCAGCTTGCTCAAGTCCTTGACACTATTTCATATGCTCAGGAGCAAGGCAGAGTTTCACTGTTGACAGCGAAACTACCCTGCATTATTAAGCACACTTAGGTGCTCATATAATCCATCCAACCCAAAATGAACCATCACCACCATCCCAAGGGGGGTATGCAGACAGGTGTAAGGGTTTGCGTACGGCCCAGAGTGTAGTACAGCAAGGTCCTAGCGCCGGGGTTTCACTGTTGACAGTGAAACCCTGGGGCAAGTTGGGGTGTCACAAGAGGAATCCCCAAAACAGTGTTGGTTGAAAATTGGTGTTTTCGGAAATCTAAGGATTTGTTGGGGGTTTGTGGTCATTTTTCTGCAACAGCAAAGCTGCCTATCCCGGGTGGACGCCAACACCTTTGGATGTCAGGTCAGAGCTTAGACAAAGATCCTCTCTAGGATAAGAAATACAGCTTCCAGATATCTTGAGTGCTTGGAGCGGATGATTTCAACTGGCTCCCAGTGGTTCCACACACCAACGAGAGACTGATGTGTCGGACGGTCTAAGGAAAAACGTAGCTGAATTGCAAGCTTCGTTTGATCGAGACTTAGACCAGGTCGCTTTCTCAGTGGAAATGTGTCGGGAGAGACCGGCTCGAGTAGTAAAAGGGCTCCCGAACACGGGAATCAACCACTGTTGGGATGTTATTGTCTTCGTGTGTCCCCGGCACGTAGTATTCTTCAAAATTTTCAAACTCGTGGGCGAGATTCCGTGGGATGTTATCACTGGCGTCCTCGGACCCACTTTTCTGATTGCTGCTCGGAGATGCTATCGCCGGCCGTCTGGAGTTCGGTGTTCCTGTGGAGGGTGTTGGATAGGGCCAGGCTGGTGCCTCGTCCAACTCCTTTTCGATCTCCTGCAGGTACTGTCGTATGTACCAGGCAAGCGGTAATGCTTCAGGCGCGGTTGACTTGTCAGCTTCAGTGGACTCATTCATTTCAAGGCTCCCCATTGGAGCACGCCATGGCAATCATTTTGGCACCGAAAAAAACGACAAAGGGGGCCATGAGGCAACGGAAACTGGGTTCGCATACGCCCCCGTGTCACAGGCGCATGGTCATAACCACAATTGTTCAATGTCTTGCTTGCTGCACTGCAGCGTAGACCAGTTCTGTACCACACCAGGTGGTTTCTGACTGTGCATTGGCTCTGCTCCTCTGGACAGTGAGGTCAGCTCGCACCCACCACCCACCCGCAGTGCCGGTTAGACTCTAACCCTTGCGCTGCAGGTCGTGCCCCTGGCTTGCACTCTTTCCCTGGCACGTAAGGACTTGTCGTTGTCATGGCCTAGGGGCGCAAAGGCGCCTGTGTCGGTGTAAAGGCGTCTCTACACTTCAGCATGTGCTCCTGCCGTCTGGTGTCTCAACAGTTCATTGCTGTACCATGTGTGGTGTCTACCTTTTTCGCTCGACACCATTCATGCGCATGCTGTCCACTTTTTCTCGCCCACTGACTTCCAGCTGCCTCACGTGGGCCGCACTCTCGCAGCCCCAGTCATGCTTCGGCTGTTCAACACGTGACGATGTGTCGAGCCTGTGGCCTAGGGGCGCTACGGCGCCCTGCTTTTTCATTTCTTGACTGTTCCGTGCTGCCGTGGCGTCCCGTTTACCCTGGTCAGCTCAAACCCACCACCCTCCCTTTGCGCCGGTTAGCCCCGGTCTCTTGCTCTGTGGGTCTCTCTCCTACTCTCCCCCCCCCAATCTCTCTTGCTCTCCCCTGCTCTATCTCTCCTATTGCTCCTCTCTGTTCCTTTCCCACTGTGCTCTACCCCTCTCTCTCTCTTTCTCTCTCCCTCTCTCTTGCGCCCAACAAAAAAGGGGGTTCGGGTCGTTCGGTGCATCTCTATCCCCCCCAGGGTTCGAACCATCCTCCACGGGACAGAAAAGGTGTGGTGTATCCACTGAGCCACGACGATGGGGTATCTGCACCATGCGCTCCACTCTTCTTCTCCTTTGTGTCACCCCCTGTCATGCGTATCTTCTTTCGCATGGGGGTGTGTTCAGCAGCGTGTAGAGGAACCGCACAGCGTCCCCGGGTACCGGGTCGGCCTGCCTGAAGAGCGTTCTTTGGAACAACCGCAAGAGGTCCGCTCGGCCTGCCAGCCACACATGCATGCAATCTCCAGTTCTGCTCACCGAGGAGGGCACCGCTCTGTGTCCTTCTGCCGTTGGACAGTGGAGGATCGCCTCCCACTGGAACGGGTGCCACTTGCCTGCACTTTTGAGTCGCCACTGGACCTGCATGTTCGCCAGAGCCTGAGACTTCAGGGTCCAGTTGATCTGGACCATCACCGAGTAGAGCTCCTGATTGCTCATCAGCAATGGTTCCCCATGGTTGTCCACAATCTCACAGTGCATCCTGGTGTCATGAGGTTGGTCCAGTCGGAGCCAGATCTGCTGGTTGCGGGCCCAGGCCATTGTGGTCAGCTCTGCTTCAACTGCTTGCAGTCCTTCATTCGCAATGGCGTCCAGCTGACTCAGTGCTTGCACTTTGAAACGCTGGCGTTCTTGCTGAGGCTTGATCTTCTTTGGGGTTGGCTGGATGTGTGTGTATGGGCCATACCGCTGCTAATGTGATCCCTTCTCCTGCTGTGTCCTTCCAGACGGCATAACGCCTGGGTGCCTGTCCGCGACACGACGCGGCGTTCGGCTGCTTGGAGTTCTCCTTTGCGTGTTGCTGCTCACTGCGACAAAACGCAGCTCATGTGATGCAAACTCTGCGTCAGAACACAGATTTTTCAGACATGCATTGTTGTGCTTGGAACTTGTGAGATGTCCGCACCATTGTGCAAGGGCTACTGGCTCTGTCATTATCGACCCTGTCCTGGGTTCCTACGTTTCCTGAGCCTTCGCTTCTTCCGCTGCCGCCTGGTGTCACTCACATCAGTGCTGAAGGACGGTGTGTCCGCTGCTGACAGTGCACTCGACAGCACTCCCTGGTGTGTGTGTCCTGTCCTCATTTCCTCACTTTCTGTACTGCTTGAGGAGTATGGTCCCATCTCACGTGGCGCTGGCTCCCCGGATGCTTCCCGTGTCAGTTCATCACTGTCCATGGGTACCATACCCAAGGATGACCAGAGTGCCCTGGTGCCCTCTGAGTCTGATCCCGACCCTCCCCTCAAGCCTACTGTGGACTCTGACCCTGATGATGAATTTGGTGCAACATGTTGTGACCACAGTGGGCTTGAACACATGCCTTCCATGGCCAATCCATTCGCCACCTCATTTCCCTGCACGTTGACATGTGCTGGGACATGTTCCCACCTGACTTCTCTTCCCGGCGTCGCCATTTCCTGGAGCAGCATTTCCCAGACTGGGACGTGGACTTGCAGTTTTCCAGATGTGGTGGTCCATCCCTTTGACTTCCAGTGTTGGGCCCTGCCAGTCGCTCCCAGCTGCAGGTACTGCGAGTCGGTGAGGATTGCCAGTTTTGGCACCCAGAATCCCTGTAAGGCTTCCACGGCTGCCCAAAGGTCTGCTCCGTTATTGGTTTGCCTGTGTTTGCAAAAGGCGGAGCACGAGAACACTGCACAGAACTTGGGACGGCAGTACAAAGTATCACCAAAGCCGGTACCAATGCCGGCGATAGAAGCTGACCCGCCCTCCAAGAGAGCCATGGCTGCCCGCCTGCAACGCGGACGCAGTCCCAGCACATAGCGGTCAACAGACGAGACTGACCCAACGCAAGAACCCGGGGATGAATCGGTCTCCCGCTCAGCACGTCAGACTGCCGCCACATGAGGCGGTGATCATGCTGGACCCAACCACACGCAACCATTTAACCCATGAAGGGCGGGGTACAGGTGCAACCCCCCCCCCCCCCCCCCAACTAAACCAGACTTGGCTGGGGTCCGGTGGGCGGATGGCCGAACCCAGAAGAGGAGCGGCTGCCGTGGGTGGGTGGGCGGGTAAAGACAGAAAAACTGCCTAAGAAAGGAGGTGCAAACAAAAGTTGAAACGAGGTTCAACTAGTGTTTGCAAAAGGCGGAGCACAAGAACACTGCACAGAACTTGGGTATTCATTCTCCGCCGCAACCCTCCCTGCCCCCCCCCCCCCCGGCCCCAGCCACGCACTGGTGCCATCAGGAACCCTCTGGCCATAGCAGAGAACCCGAGGGGTGGAAACTGAGTTCTAAACCCCTCCGAAACACCAACCAACGCAGAAAACTCCCCATGGGCCTTAGGGCCGCCACTGCAGTTTGCACAAGCAGAGCACAAGAAAACTGCACAGGACCTCCCCCCTCCCCACAGCAACCGCAGGTCCCGCCAACGTGCACAGCTGTCCCGCGTCTACCCGAGACACGGCGCCGCGCTCATGGGCAAGGACCAACGGCTGAAGGGGATTGGAAGCACGGGCCGCGCCAGGCTTTTTGCCCACTTCAGCAGGAGTGCACCCGGCGGCCTCCACTGATGAGCCTATGAGCAATAGTCCACAGGCCTGGCAGGACTGGACCTGGGGCCATATTCAGCTTACGGGCAGGTCCTTGGGACAGGCGGTCTGCCTCCGCCTGGGCGCAAAGGCCTTGGCTCTCTGGGCAGCGAATAGGGCGACCTCCTCTGCAGTCCTCAGAGCCTTCACCCGTCATGACGGCCTGCACATAGTTACCGAACATGGAGAACAAGGCCAATCAGCTGCCAGAACTGGTGGTCTGGGGGCCAGTGCTGCTCAATCCGCTGCCGCCAGAACTGTGTCCTGGAGGCCAGTGCTGCTCAAACCGCGGCCGCCAGCACTGGTGGTCTGGAGGCCAGTGCTGCTCAAACCGCTGCCGCCATAACTAGTGGTCTGGAGGTCAGTGCTGCTCAAACCGCTGCTGCCAAAATTGGTGGTCTGGAGGCCAGAGCTGCTCGAACCGCTGCCGCCAGGAATGGTGGCCTGGAGGCCATTGCTGCTCAAACCGCTGCTGCCAAAATTAGTGGCCTGGAGGCTAGTGCTGCTCAAACCGCTGCTGCCAAAATTGGTGGTCTGGAGGCCAGAGCTGCTCGAACCGCTGCCGCCAGGAATGGTGGCCTGGAGGCCATTGCTGCTCAAACCGCTGCTGCCAAAATTGGTCGCCTGGAGGCCAGTGCTGCTCAAACCGCTGCTGCCAAAATTGGTGGCTTGGAGGCCAGCGCTGCTCAAACCGCTGCCGCCAGAACTGGTGGTCTGGAGGCCATTGCTGCTCAAACCGCTGCTGCCAAAATTGGCGGTCTGGAGGCCAGTGCTGCTCGTACCGCTGCCACCAGAAAGGGTGGTTTGGAGGCCAGCGCTGCTCAAAACGATGCTGCCAAAATTGGTGGTTTGGAGGTCGATGCTGCTCGAACCGCTGCCATCAGAACTGGTGGTCCGGAGGTCAATGCCGCTCAAACCGCTGCCTGCCCTAAGGCCCATGGTAGGGAGTCATATGTCCCCCTAAAAAAACAGCAAAACTGCCCAAGAAAGGAGGTGCAAACAAAAGTTGAAACGAGGTTCAACTAGTGATGTGTCGGTACGTAGCCACAGAAGCGCACCTCTGGTCCTTGGTCGTCTTCCGCCGCGAACACGCCAAATCCCCCGGCCCTGCGCATGTCCTTGTGGCTCAGTCGTTTCGACGATCCGTCCGTGTACACTATCCTGTAGCCCTTCGCCACCACTTCTGCAATCAGATCTTGCACTCCTTGTAGCACTCCCGGGCCTGCCTGCCTCGGGCGCTTCGGACGTGATTCTGTTGCCCCTTGCCAACTGTGATTGTTGGTTGATTTCTCTTGGGTGAAGCACTCCGTGTGTGTTTGCCACCATGCATTCAATCCCCCATGTACTTGCACTTCCCCTTGTCGCGGCTGCACTCCGGTGTCTCGAAGTTGTTCCAGTGATTTTTTGAAAGCCTTTCCATTGTTCCCTGCGCTCCCCTGTGTAAAATCCCACCCACTCACATAGCTCCCTTAGCCATGTTGTTAGGTATGACGTGAACACCGGCGACGCTCCTGCCTTGACTTCGCATCGGTACCGCCAGTGGGCACTTCTTGCTGACCACATCGCCCAGCCTTGGTTCGTTTTCAGCAACCATTCTTGGTCGTCGGACTCCATCATATCTCGAACTGTGGATGTCCCGTTATTAGTTTCCACCTGGCCATAGTAGTGTTGTATAACCGCCGCCGCCGCTTTGAACATGGGGCATTCGACCATCGCGTGCTTAACCGTCTCCTTTTGTGAGCACACCGGGCACTTGTCAGTGCCTGACCTCTTGTAGACTCTTGCATGTACGGTCAGTTTGTGCCACAGCGCCTTTTGCGCAAAGTCCCGAACCCTCGGCGGTAGCTGTGCCTGTGCCAACTGTTCCCATACCTCCGGTGTTTGCGGGTCGCGGACCCCTGGCTGAGAGGCGTAGAACTGGAGCAGCCATGCCCTGGTCCAGTTTTGGGTATGGACTGCGGGGGTATCAAACCCCCCTTGTGACGGGACTTGGTTGAGGAGTCGTCCGCCATGATTGTAGACCCCTTTCCATGTCCGAGGCAGTGCATTGAACAATCTTGCGTCCTCCAAGGATTGGAATTGACCCCACGTCAGCACCCCCTGCCGGATCAATTTCGTGTCGTAGTAGGAGCAGCGGAACTCATTTCGGAAATACACTGAGTGCCACAACGGCAGGCGGTCCCGGTTTGCCGGGGGGGCCACCTGCGGGGCCACTCGCTGAATGTCGGAGTGTGCCTTTGCCGACCATCCCAGGAATGTTAGATCAGCCGTTCGGACCATGCCCAGTTGAATATATGGGAGGTTGTCCTTGGATGGTGTGGGGGGTTACCACTTCTTACACACTTTGTGGGTACTTTAGGGCGCATAACATACGTGTCAACAGACATGATAAGCAATCTAAAAGAAACATGGAAGCAAGGAAGGGATGTGCAATAGGTGTAGAATTGGACTTTTACAACCAGCCCAAACCCCTTGGGGTATTGATCCGGTTCCATATGACATCCGCATGTTTTGACAACCTACCAAATCCTAGGTACAACGCGGCCTCTTCATGATCTTGGTAGAGTTAGGCCAAATGGGATGGCTCAAGGACATCCGCACCACCCACCATTCAGTGTAGAACCACAAACTAAGATTGAAAACCATCACAACAACCCATGCAAAATGTTGGAGCAAAGAGGCATGCAATGCAATGCAACCATGATGCGGTGCATACAACACAGATAAAAACTATAGTTCAAGCATAAACTTCAGTTTTTAGTCTTTCCTACAGGAAGGAAATCATATTAAGGAGCAATAGTCCATGGGGCTTCTACCCATTCCAGCCCCCAGACTCACCCAAGGGGCAAGTCGCGCGGGTTTCTGGAGAGCTGCCGCCCTGTATGACAAGAGGCTCCCCCCTCCGTCCTTTAGGTTGCCTCACGTGAGGCCCATCCATGCTTCATGAGCCCCTCCGCGCTGTTGGAAGACAGAGCACCTTCCTGCATGCTGTACAGCATGGTGGAGTGTCATGCATGGGGGTCACGAACCCATCCCTGGCCCTGTCGGGCCATGCCAGGCAATTCCGTGCAGAGACGCTGTGCTCCGCGAAGAGAGGGAAAGGTAAAGGGGTTAGGGGGCCACTCCCCCACGGAGGGTGGGGTAGAGTACTGGACTTCATACTGACCCATGTCCTCATCGCACTCACGATGAGTGCTGCCCGCTCGCGAGGCAGACACCACGCTCTCAAAAAGTGGAGCCAGCAGGGTGGGGGGCAGATCGGGGGGGGTTGAAAACCGGACGGCATACTGTTGCACGTCCTCATCAGACGCACTCTGAGTGCTGTCCCTTCGCGGGGTAGACATTGCGCTCTCAAATAGGGGCGCCAGCAGGACAGGGGGCAGGTGAGGTGAATCCTGCTGTCGGTTAGACCCCCCCCCTGGTGTGCATGCGGGCGACCAATGCTCCAGGGTCACGTGCCGCACGGAGTGCCAACTGGAAGTCACCGCCGGCGACCATGCCGGAGATGGCGAGAATTGCTCTGGCCTGCTCAGCACCCGCGGAGACGGGGTGCTGGTTACGTTGAACCCCATCGGAGGGCCGGGGGGCAGGACGGCGGTGCGTGAAGTCCGCTCGTTGGGCCGTGGTTCCCTTCGGGGCTGTAGCGGTTGTGGCCTTGCTGGGGGCATCCGGATCTGCTGCAACATCCTTGCTATCCCCGGGGGGATGTCGCGTCCCTTTTCGTGTGGAGGCTGCTCCGAGCTGCGTGTCGGTAGTGGGGTGCGCTGCCCCTCTGGGGTGCTTACCACCACTATGCGTGACGCACGCTCAGGAGTGATAGCTCCTGTGAGCTGTAGGTATGAGAGCGCATGCCTGGACATGGGGAGGGGGGCCCCGGCTGGGCTCCCGTGGCGGTCTGGGGCCTCCAGGGCCGTGTGTGACCGCGCATCCCCTTGCTGTAGCTGGGGTCGCTTGCGCCGTGGGCTCCCCGGCTGTGCTGTGACCGACTGCCGCCTTTTGACCCCTCGGGGCACCCGCGCAGGTGGTGCCCTACGCTGTGACTTCCTCAGCGCCGGGTTCCCTGACCGGTGAACGGATCGGGCCCTGGGAGCGCGTGTGCGGGGCACTGCGTGTGGCGGTGAGGACCGCGTTGGGCCGCTTCTGGGCCCCGCTGTCGCTCGTCGGTAGCTTCCCCCGGTGTTGATGGGCTCAGATTCCCACGAGGACGACGAGGAGAAGACCTCCGGGGTAGAGGGCCCTTCCTCCGAGGTGTATTCCATCTGCACCGGGGGTGACGGCGACGGCGGAGCCCATCCTAGAGGTGCATCCGGGAGAGTTAGCGCATCTACGCGCTGAGACAAATCGCTGGGCGCTGCCGCTCGCCCCGCCGGCAGTGCCGCTTGTGGACTCGAGCCCACTGCAGCTACATCAGGTGGAGGCGGGACCGCCTGCTTGGCAGGTCGGAGCAACCGGTAGGGCCGCGTAGGGGGAGCTCCAGGGTTGCGGTGTGCTGGAAAGTAGTCAGCCGCAAACAAAGTGGTGCTCTTCTTACCTCCTCCTCTGCCGGTGAGATGCCTGGGGGTGTGCATAGCAGGCAGCAGAGACGATGTGTACTTGAGCTTGGGAATGCGCTCCCTGATGCTGGGGCTGGACTCCATCGCTTCCCGCCGTTCCTTGGCCCGCTGGGCATTTCTCCGTCTCGTGTCCGGTGAGGGGGGCGGTGCCTGTAGCACAGCCGTCCAGCGCAGCTCACAGTACTCTTGCAGGTTTTGTAGAAGTTTCAGCATGTCCAGGCGCCGTGTGAAGTATGGTCTCGCAGACACACCCACTACTGTGGGGGCCCCCAGTGGGACTGGGGAGGAGCATTTGGTAAGCACACCACCCGGTAGCACGGCCCCAGCCACGCTCAGCTTTTGCAAGATCGCTAGGGCAAGCTTTAGGACCCTTGCCCTTTCTGGTAGCGGGAGGGCAGTCGCCCGATACACAGCCTGGGGTGAGGCCGGCAGGGTGCGCGCCGCGAAGCACTCAAAGTCCATTGCCAACTCCATGAAGGAGACTTGCCCTTTCCCTGGTATCCAGACCAGCTCGTTGACCCATCGTAGCAGATCGTCACGAAAGTCGGAGTCCCACCGCCACTCTTGAGCTATGGGTTGGCGAATCCGCAGCTTCTCCCTGTGCTCCGGCCGCGGTAGCGGCCCGATGAACTGCCAGAATGGGTACCCTCTGCCTTGTTTCGTCTTAGGCTGGTCAAAGAGCTGCACATCTTCCCGGTGTGCCCGCGCCCGCAGAATTTGCAGCACCATACTATGAAAACCGTACATGAAGTCGTGCACCTGACCTTTGGGGATGCCGTGCGACAGGTGTTCCGGCATCAAGCCACAGATCCGTAAGCACGTGGGCCAACTACTGATCTGGTCTGATAGCCCCAGTGCCCTCGCCGTTCTCATAAGCGAGCGCCAGGCACCGGATCGATGGATGCCCCAGGCTGGGCAGGCCCACAAGATGTGTTCGTCGTCTTCTTCTTGTTGCCGCGAGCAGTATGGGCATAGCGGTGTCGCCCTGAGGCCCCTCGCATGCGCCCTGGCAGCCGTCCATAACGCCCCTGTGAGCCAGCCCCGCAGCAGCGCCTTATCAAATTCTGTGCCCTCTGATAGAAGGACTTGACATGCCTCCCTGTCGAGGGCCCCTAAGATGCCTTGAAATTGTCGCGGTCGACGATCTTCCAGCGAGAGCAGGGCCCGCCGCCTGATGGAGTCCCGCAGGATATGCTTGAATTTGTCCTCATTTATGAGCGTCATGTCTATTTCTTCGGGCACCCCGGGCACATTCCAGACCCACCAATGATCCGCCTGCCTCCAGCCAAGGCTCTCCAACTCCAGGAGGGCTCGTTGAACCGGTCCTGATGTAGTGGGTCGTACCTGTGCTTGCCGGGCTTCAATGCACGACTGCACCACAACCTGAAGGGTGCCTGGCGTGCGCGCCACCGCGAGGAGCCAACATACCCTGTCATACGTGGTTTTCATGTGAGGAGACACCCGGTGTCCCTGTACTAGCAGCACGAAGATGATCTCCTTCGCCCTACCTGGCCTCGAGGTGCCCCACAAACTGTGGAGCACTGCCGTCTCCAGACTCTGTAAATCCCTCCGGGATACCTCCGCCCCCGGGGTCCCCCATAGGGCTGCGGCTTGTACCACAGTGGCAATGATGTGCGTTCGCCGGCTGAAGCCCCCTTGTGCACCCCTCACTCTGGACAGCACGTGTATCCCCTTGGATGTCCTCTTTTTCAGGAGCGGGCCAGTCCCCCTGGTCAGGCTGGTACGAATACCCACCCCCAGCGAGCGGAATTCAGCTTGGAGGGGGAGTGAGATCCCTTGGAGTACCGTGTGTTTGCGGGCAATTTCCTTGGATTGTCGTACTTGTATGGACAGTGACTTCTTGGGGTTCACTTTTTGCAGGGTGAGAGCCAGCCACTCATCAGTGAGCTGCATCACCGGCGCCATGTATTGGCCCTCAGATCGCAGCGGATACGTGTCATCTGCGTAGCCCATGGACCCGACCTGGATCGTGCCCGCCTCTTGTGGCTGGGGTTGAGCACCCCTGAGCTTCACTGGGCTGTGGGGCGGGGACTCCCCCGATGCTGCCATTTCTTCTTCCACCAGCCCATCGCGTTCGGGCTCAGGTTCGGAGGAGGGGTGTGGCGGCTGCGATTGCTGAGGCGGAGGTGGAGGTCCATGGCCACATGTGCAGGGGCTGGAGTGTTCCCAGTATTCAAACTGGTCAATCCCCGAGCCGAAGGTCTTCATAACGCACCTGCTCGGGGCCGGTGGTGGCCGAAGGCGGGACACCGCGGTGGACGGGGAGGGTTTACGTCTGTGTCTCCTTGGGCTCTTCCAGCTTGGGCGGTATGGGCGGCAGGCTGTGTACCGTCACTGAGATAGCTCCTTCCAGCTCGTCCACGGCACGCGTCCAGACTGTGGTGAGCATGTTGATCATGAGTACGCTCATGGCACACCCTTGCAGTACGCCGTTCGTGGCGTGAAAAAAGGAGCCCAGCGCCCCGTTTATTTTGAACGCCCTGTGTAGTTGTTGATAAATGGCCTCCAATGCCGCCTGCGGTTTGGGGTCCAGGCCGAACTCTCGTGCCATCCGGAAGGAGATTTGTTGTGGTATCAAATCAAAACACTTCACATAGTCAGTGCCAGCGCCAGATAATGCCTGCTTCAGTAGGTGCGCTTGCTCAATGAGGGCGGCAAGCAGAGTTGCTGCGTCCAGGGCGCTCTTCTGCGGCCTGAAGGCAAATGCATTTCGGTGCACCCACTTCTCCTGCCAGATGAGGCAGTCACGGAGTCGGATACCGGACCAGGCGCCATAAATCGCAGACAGCACCGACAGCGGCCTGAGCTGTAGCGGCTCACTGCCCTCGCCATTGGGGATCAGCGGAATGTACCCTGTGGCAAGTTGCTCAGGCCATACGCCATGGGATTCAACCCAGTTTAACAGCTGAGCCAGCATGTGCAGTAGCGGCCATGGCATGTTCCGCATGTCTACAACAGTCCATCCGTCTAGACCTGTGGCCCGGCCGCGTTTCATGTCCTTGAACTGACGGCAGAGGCGCTCCGCGGTGATGGGCTGACATTCCATCTGGTGATGCTCCACATATTTGCCGAACTTGCGCCAGAAGGGTTCAGTTTCCGGCTCCGGCAGCGTCGGATCCGCGTGCTGCCTCATTATCGGGTCCCATTTCTGGTGTATCACGAGGTCCATTTCGGGCACATTGCCAGTCAAGGTGCCGTCCTCTTTCTGGATCAGGACCGTGGGCGTGTACTTGTCCTCTTTGATCCATTGGTACACCTTCCCAGGTGATGTGGTCCAGGTCTCCTCAATCCAAGACTGCTTGAAATTGAAGGTGAAGGTGACCGGCTTGTGTCCAGGCATGGGACATCTTTCGGTTGGCAAGACTTTCATGATGGCACTGGCCGTCTTGGCATCTGCCAAAATACCATCAATTCTGGTTGGTTTCTGTTTGATGGAGCCATTGTGGTACGAGCACTGGCAGTCCTGTCCCGTGGTCCGTGCATGTAAGAGGTCGACATCCACAATGCGCCCCGACAGCAGCTCCGTCATCATGAGGTTGGGCATGCAGCGGTAGTGATCTAGTTGGACATTGGCATCCGTGGCTATCAGAAAGGGGGAGTTCCCCAGCTTTGCAACTTGGGTCAGCACTGCCTCCCATAGCTTGCCATTTAGCTTGTGGTCTCCTGGGATCCCATACACCACAATCACGTTTAGGGGGCGTTTACCATCCGCTGGGGTCACGATGACGTGCAGCCACCTGCCTGAATTCCACAGTTCCTCACTTAGTGTGCATCCCGGGTCCCGCTGAGCTTGCTTTGCCGCCCACTTTTCCCGTACCAGAAGGGCCGCCCCTCCTGGGGCAGCTCCCCAAATGCCACTTGTCTTGGATAGTAGGGGGGCTCCCCAAAAGGGTTGCCACCCCTTCTGTCTTGCCATGAAGGCCATTGCATTCTGGGCCCCTTGCGTGAGCCGTGTTTCCGTGAGTGCTACGATGTCCTCTTGCAAATCCAGCACTTCATGGTGGTGTGCTCGCAAGGCCGTCACGTTGATGAGTGCCAGAGAGGTGGGTCCTGGGTTGGGGTGCACGTCACCACAGCGTAGGATCTGGTCACGCTTCCAGTGTGGATGCGTGTGTGCGCGTGTGTGTGCGCGCACATGCAGCGCGGCCCACTGGTCAGGTGGCACCAGCTGTGCCAAGTTGTGGGCCGACTGCGTTGGGGTGGGATTGTGATCTGACTGATCCAGGAGCAGGAGCAGGGGGCGAAAAGGAACAAGGCAGGCCAGGCGGTTAGGCATGCTGGAGGGGTCAGGAAGAGAAGCTCTGCGGTAACAGTGACAGTGAATACTGGCATTGCGGTGTGCATCAGGCACCGCTGCTGAGGACGGCGGGCTTACCCGACTCGTCCATAATAGTCTGGCGGCTCTCGCCATCACAGACCGTATCTCGGCACTGTGACGCGGCGGGCGTTCCCATCTCGCGCACGGCTTAGCTGGGTGGTTAGCAGAGCTCTCCGTCTTAGCTATGCTGGCCTGCTCGTCACTGACAGGGTTGAGAGTGTGCATGGGCCGCGGTGATGGTGCGCCTTGACGGATTTTCAGGTCACGGTCATCTGCCGTCTCGGTAGCCTCGCTGCAGCTTCCATTCCGGGTCGAGCCACTGGAAGTGAGAAGACAAGTTTGTGTGAGCACGGGGGTACTGTATCTGCATGTATCAGCGCTTGCTGAGAGGACCGCACGTTCAGGCACCTGCCAAGCAAGGTCTGCACATACCTGGTCCACAAACTCTTGGCGTGGCGCGTATGCCGGCGGCTGGGCATCTTCGTCCTCCGGTGGCGGTGACGGCGGCCTCACTGCTGTTGTTTGGGCTTGGATGCGGCTGATCAGCCATTCCGCGCCCGAGGCCCATGCGTACTGGGACACTCCATATTTGGCGTTGGAGCTGATGCCGAAAGTAAGTCCCTGGGGTTTCCTTCCCCGCAGCCGCAGCTTCCAGTTTCGTGGCGCCGCATGGGTCCCTTGCTTGACCGTGTCGGGCTCTGGCGCGTCGTCAAAGCCCAGCTGGTGTCCGACATCCGTGGCCCAGTCTCTGACCCAATCATCGCGATGATGCAGCGCAAGATGGGGCTCCAGCGCCAAGGCTATGTATGAGCCTGTTTTGTACAGGACGTCGGTGATCACCGTGGGCCGTTCCGGTTGCATCTGCACCGTTGCCGAGATGTCCCTCAGCTGCTCCAGGGAGTACGGGTTGGCGAGTCCGGATCTGCTGGGGCCATGCTCTGCTTCTTCCTCGTCTGCTGTCATCCCCACTACCTCATCATAGCTGGGTAGAGGTGGGCGGGCCATCACCTGCTCGTAGCTGGGTGTCCGTGGCCTTTGTCTCGGCAGGTTGGCCTGGAACGGGATCAGAGGGGCCCTGTCAGAGTACTGCGCGGCCGACTGCTGCTCCTCCCGGGCTGCTTGGACTTCAGTTGCCTGTTGGGCATCGAGCTCTCGCAGCGCGCTTTCCATCCGTCTGGTCTCGCCTTGAATCCTGCATCGTTTTTAGTCTTTCCTACACAACATTCACAGGCAAGCACAAAAATAAAAATCCGTTCTATTGCCAGTCAACTCGTAGCCCTATTTCACATGGAGTGGATATTCCCAAACTCCGTTAGGTTGTGACACAAACAATCACCGCTCCGTGTCCTCCACATTGGTGGACGATGCAGCCCCTTGTAGGTCCGTGCCTGCAATCTCTTCATCGTTCAGATCCAATTTTCTTGCTGCCAAGAGGCTCCAAGTAGGTGCGGGGAACATTGAGAAAAATTGAATGGACAACAAGCATTACAACCCCCTTGTCGTGACCCCTCCCCCATGGGGCGGGTGGGTGGGGGGGGGGGGGGTCATGATGTGATGATTCCCCCCCTTGGGGGCGCAGTGGTGTTCAAAGGGATAAGGTATGAACAATCTAGATGAGATACCACATATCCATCTGTCACCCCCCCCAAGGGACGACGGTTCCCACCAACCCCGGTGGGGGACTGTCACCAAATGACGGTTCCCCCCACCCCCGGGGGGGCACGGACACCACAAAACAGTAACCTAAATTCTAGCGTACCCAACTAAAAGTTTTCTTCGGCGCCTGTGATTTCCTATTGATTTCCTATTGTTCATGGGCCAAGTGACAGTTCCCCGCCCCTGGGGGGGGGCTGGACGGGGGGGGGGGGGGCTAAACAGGGGGGGCGCAAGCAGGTCTCAAAGCGCTCTACACATGCACGTCCTGGTACGCATATGCAGCAATGTTCGGCAGTTCCACGTGATCATTGGTATGATACATATGTGCTACCATACATTTCATTGCACCTATTGGCCTTGTTTTGTCAACAACAGAGTGAACAGGGGGGGGGGGGGGTGAGGGCAAGCATACATATCTACAATCAACCAAATCTCGAAAGTGCTGCTGGAAAGCTGATGATGCATCACGGCATCCAAAGGTGCATGCATACGACTCACTGTCTGTCGTGCCAACCATCCCCCCCCCTCCTGTGCCAACCATTCCCCTCGTGGGGGGCTGCACCACAAAACCGTAGCACTGTAACTGCAGCAGCAGTGCATGCAAAACACCGACAGTGTCATTCACATTATAACATGATGTTCCCGTTGTACGCATATCCTTCCAAAGGCACTTGTTTTACATGTCTAAACAAACTTGAACTCCCGGACATGTTCAGTGGGCAATTCAAGGACAAGCCAAGGATTGGAAGATGAGACCGAAGCAGACTGTGCAGCCTGCTTTCCAGTCCGTTTGGCAGCTGGATCGGCTGGCTTGGACTTGTCAAGCACATTCAGTTGCTTTGGAATCTGCTCATCCTTGCAAATGTCACGGGTAAGGCAACGTTGCACCAAACACATGGCCCTGTCCCCAAACCCCACGACAGCCTTCGCCCACGCCACCTCCACATGGTTTGGGTGTAGGTGCCTTTGGTGCAGCTGTAGGTGCTGGTTTAAAATGATAGTGGTTCATGACCGCCTTTCCCAGACAGTTGGAGTCCTGTCCCCACTCCCGACACAAACATAAAGACGCGGTTGCAAAGACCAGCAGCAAATCAGAACGAATATCTCAAGCTGAAACACATTGGGGGTTTTGTCCTTTTGGCTCTAACGAGCATGATGGAGCCAAGTGATATGGCTTAGCACCTGGCAGCTGGTGCCATTTTGTTGGCGCCCAGAGTAGACCAAAAGCACATGATTACAGTGGTGCTCAGGAGGGAACGGTGTGTGCAGGCTATTGAAATTGCCGACTGGCGGCAACAAACATCAAATTGTCGAGAGGGGACAGGATCACTGCGGAGGCGGTCAGCCCAGCCCTGCTCGCCCCCCCATGCAGCCAAAGCCGAGAGGTCCTCCCCCCCGTGACTACAAACAATTGGTCCCTGACCCTGTCTCTTCTGGGTTTAAACCAAGGTTTACTGTTAAACTTTGGTTGCGGAGAAGGACAGTCATCAGCAGAACCCGGCGCCTGCGGAAATGCAACCTGTACTGCCTCCAAACCGACATATTTTGACTGCATGGTCCACAACCTTGTCCCCAGTACCCTGGTATTGAATGTGCAGGAAGACAGGTCCAGAGGGTGAGGGACCCATGACAGTTTCCAACAGTGGGGCACCCTTGCTGCGAGAGTGGTACCAAACATGAGCGCCTGTGGCATACATTTGTGTCTGAATTTGAAGAGGAGTCAACGGTAACAGGGGGCACCAGCAGAGGAAGACACCCACTGTTGCAGTGAGAGAGTCTGCCACAGCTTGTGGCCATACGTTTGTGAACACTTGCTGCCTTTTTTTTGTCCTCCAACTTACGTGTGTCTTGTAAGTGCTGGGACAGTGTAACTGGAGTTGAGTGGCAGGTAAAATACAACATACAATGTCCTGTATGGGGTGCCATGGGGTGGTGGGACGTGTATTTGGACCTTGAAACCTGTCACGAGTGTATGCAGCAGGACAACTGCTACGTCGTTGCGGACTTTGCTGAAGCTGGGCTGACTGGAGAGAGAAACTGGTTGAACACTGGCGGAAAACACTGCTTTTTTTCGTTTCACTAGACAGGACCACTTTTTTGGAGGGGAGGGATCCTGACTGAGATGACTTGGTGATGAGGCCGCTCAAAGTATGGTACTTAAGATAACTCTCAGAATTAAGGTACAGAGCTGTCTGCGACTGTCCCATGGAGCACCATGTAGTAGCGGACTTAACTAGCAGTGAGGATGAGCTGACTCTGATACCAGGGAATGCAGAGGGATACTGCCACGCCCATGAATTTCCCACAGAGGACCAGTTCTTTGGACACACATTTGGAAGCACATTTGGAAGCTTTTTTTCCTGTCGGACTTTTCACCCGAAATGGAAAACCAACTGCCAGGTCACCATTGGCATCATGAAAAGAATATATATATCCACACTGGACATATTCTGATTCGCTCATCGTGGGCCATGATGCAACCGTGAACTAGCATCCACACCACCAGCATGAAGGCACATTTGGAGATTCCACAACATACAGCAGGGAGGGGTGAACAAGGTGGTGATCACTGCCATGAAGAAGGAGTGGAGGGCTGATCTGTGCAGTGCAGCGTGCGTGTGTGACAGGGACAGTCAGAAAATCTGGGTGTCGCTGATTGTGAGGTGTGCTGTTGACGCCTGGTATGAAAACCAACATCCACTGAGACGCGCACATCACACACACATAACCCAGCGGCCCGCTCCGGTGAGAACCCATACGCTGACTCTGTTGGAGGGTCAAGACTGGGTGAAAGCAGGTTTGCCCTGAGACCCAGCCTGACCCTTGCCCCCGGTTAGAGAAGGCTGCGGGCGTAGAGAACCGTGCGGAACGGATGCCTTGGCTTGCACGCCCGTGGCTCTTGCCTTGGCTGAGGCTGGCAACAGCAGAGCGAAGGGCTGTGATAGGCTGCTGCAGGTGCATTCAAGGGCGACGTCCATCAACCCAGTGCGGTGTGACGGCGACTGCCAGTGAACTCCCTCGCCTGCCTTGTTGATACAAAAGCTCCCAGTGAGAAGGGTCACAGAACCTCCGCGTGCCCCAGCCGCACCCCGTCCGACTGCATGCATGGGCTGAGGTGGTCGCCTCTCCTGTTCCTGCAAGAAGTGGGAGGCAAGCGGGCTTCATGCACCGTTTTTTGCGCGACTTCGCTTGCGCCACGCTTGCTCTTGGGAGAAACTTGGATGCTGGGTTTTTTTGGATCGAGGCCCAGGCGAAGCCCTCTCACAAATGGCACTCGAGAAAACACGGCTGTCCGATGCTGCGCTTGACCTACAAAGCCATGTGGGAACGGATACGACGACGCATAGTGAGAATGAGCGAAATCTGATGTCATGGCAACAGCCATACCCGTGGGCATGGCAGTGTGCCAATGGGCACAGGAAAGACTATACACTGACAGAACACAGTGTGCGGTGTGCGGTGTGCGCCCAAAGCTCCTGGGAGAGACATGAAAATGCAGAGGCTTCAGCGGTGTCTTACAGCAGAGAGCCCATTGCAGTCCCAGAGGCTGTGACACCGGAGAGAAAGCCCAGCAGCTTAAATGCACACAGCCATACCCCAGTGGCCAGCGGCCCCACCCTGCAGGAAGGACTATCTCTCGTGTCAAGGGAACGTAAGCCCAAACAATCCGCCCCCCCCCCCCCCCGGCCCTTGCTATACAATCGCCAAATTGGTCAAAGGTGACAGGTCCCTTGCCCCCACACCTCAAGGACTGCACGCCACACATTGAGACATGCACAAAACAAGGGCATTGCATGCATAAAATGGCCATGGAAGACCATGGTCCTGTGTGCTCAGGTTGATAGTGGCAAAAGCTCCGGGTGCCACTTTTTTTTGTAGGTATATTTGACCTTGAAAAGCACTGCACCACCAAAGCGTCAGCGCCCAAAGCGAGGGGGGCATTGGCACTTTTGGGGGCTGGAGGGGCCTGTGAGCTGCACAGCCTCTTCCACTTCTGAGGGAGGGGGCGAAGGGGGCTCAGAAGCGCATCCATCTTCGACGGCACCCTCTTCAAGGGTTGTCTCCTCTCCACGCAGTTTGCAGGGGTTTGTGATGGGGTTGGGCGTGGTGGCGTTTACGGCAATCAAATCCGAACAAAGCAAATCCAGACCAATGCAAGACTCGTCTGGGCTGTCGACTGTCCCATATGGAGATTTTTTTTTTGTGCTGACCAAGATGAGCTGGCGTAGCCCGCTCACTTCACAGTACTCGAGATGACCTCTCGGAATCAAGGTTCAGAGCTGTCCGGTGCTACGATGATCCCACATTGGCTGTGGTAGCGGATCTGACACGTAGGGGCTGTCGACTGTCCTATATGGAGATATAGGGGAAGTTCTTGCACTGTGTGCGCACTGCGTGCATACTGCGCACGCAGAGGTTGGGATACTCACCCAAGTAATACGGTTGGTGGTGACCATATTATTTCCTCGGAATCCATTTCAGAAAAATGAACAATCCAAAAATATTTAACTATTTATGGAAGCACTTTTCCTTTATAGGAAACCAAGGGCACAGGATCAATGTTTTACCACCAAAAGGTAGCTAGGGTGCGAGTATTTGCCGACATCCAAAACTTCGCACTGCGTGCACAGTGCGTGCACGGCATTCCCATACAGGCACTGTTTTTCAGCCTGAAGGCTGATTCAAACAGATTGGGGGCGGGTGGGCGGGTGTGTGGATCAGAGGGTCACAGAAAACAACAAAGGTAGGCAGGAAAGGTCACATTTGGTCAATGTTGTCATAAACGAGTATTTGCTCGCACCTTAAAGACACTCGTTCGCACATCCAGCAGCGGCATACGTGCAACAGGTGCACACTCATGTGATGTTACACTACTGGGGCGCTCATACGTGATGGTCCAGTAGTCAGTGCCACGCTCTGAGGGACCCTGAATCTGGGCAAGCACAAATGTGCTGTCTAAATGTGAGAAGTTGACAGCGGTACCGGCTGGGTATTTGTCAGCATGATCAACACTCAAGGCTGAAATTGGAAAAAAAACGAGTGATCTGCATGATACATGGAGAATTGCATTGCCTGAGCTGCAATCAATGCAGTTGCACCACAATGCACAGTGGTTGTTGCCATAGACAAATGCACAAATCCCACCAACACCTGAAAAACCACTGTTCCTGTGTAAATTAAAACGGTCAAGATGATGTTTTCTTCGCCCCTGAGTCCCCCCCTGAGGGAATTGCAGGGGCGATTACATAGCAAAGGCCATGGAGCCACGAACACCGAGCTGCCGAACGCCCCCTTGCTCAAGGCGACTCGGTTTCAGCTCAACACAATGCGGTTATGTTACATAGCAAAGGCGGGGGGTAATCCCACACCAACCTGATGCTAATGAGGGAGTACTTGTGCGCGTGGCGGGCGCACCTTTTTGCGGTGTTCATCCGGGGGGGCCCCAGGGAATGGCAGGGCTATCTCCCCCAAAAGAACACACACAAAAGGAGCCGACACACGCAGCGCATGCAGGCCTAGCCCCAGTGGGCTTGATAGTTGAGGCGCACATACCACGTCAGGTGATCCCCAATTCACACAAATGTGACGCTGGCCTACCACTACTTGACCTGGCTCAAGGACTCCACATGAAGCGCTCCGACAAACTACATCGCTGCGCTGTATGACCCAGGGGGTCTGAGGACTGCTTTGGCACCGAGAAGGTATGCCACGCCCCAGACTTACTTGTGTCTTGGCACCAGATCATGTGCAGACATCTGAAGCTGCAAGCGAGGGTCTTGGCTTGGAGAATATGCACAGAAAAAACCTCTGTGGCCACTGGTCTTTTTTTCCAACTGTGCGGTAGACGGTAGATGTGCACAGTGTGAAGCACAATAGAATTTTGGAATTTGGATAATCGAAATTGCTGTGCATCCTGCTCACTGTGCACACGCACCGCAAACACTGTGCACATTCCCTCCTAAGCAGGGTGGTGCAGGAGGTACACGTACTTGAAACAGCAAAGGGATAGAGCAGCCGTTGTGAAGAGGAGGTAGGGGGAGAGAGTGTGCATATTTAGGAGCATTGGCCTTGGGCTTGAGGGCACTGATTTTCGCCATGGCTTCCCTGAGGGTCACGTGGCAGGGTGCCTTCGGCGCCGACAGAACAAGAGGCTCCACGGCTGACCTAGGTTATATTTGCTCAGTGGTTTCCTGGCCATGTGTTCACGTGGCTGCTGCCGGTTACCGCATGCTGTACACCATGCTGTAATGCTGCAGGGGCAAGCCCTGCTGCATTTGGAGGAGGTGGAGGGGGCAAGAGATGTGGGCAGTAGTTGCAATGGGTGCACAAATGTTGTTAGCATTCTGTGATGTGTGTGAGTGGGTTGGGTGTGGTGCCAAGTGCATTGCGATATAGCAGGCACGGTGGAATACGTGGCTTCAGCACATCAGACGAATGGTCCGAGGCCATAAAGGCACTTCCCTCCACCGACGCTTTATCCTCACAGAGAGGTAGATAACGCGTTGTTGGGTTAGTGGGTTGTGGCCTGGACGAAATGGGTACTGCAAAGGGACTGCTGGGTGACAAATCACTCCCATTACTGATACAAGTATCGAGATGCCTCGGCTGACCCGATGTTGCTGGTTTGTCACCTGACAGGGGTGCTCTCTCCTTGCTTGGTCGTGTAAGACACGGCTCCATATCTCTCAGGGTCGTTGCATTATGCGCCAACTCGGTGGGTTTTCAATGGTTGTCGTCATTGTTGCCTTATCTCTGCCCACTGTGCGTCCCGTAGGGGGGGGGGGGGGGGTATGTGGGGTATATTCGGAAAGCCCTTGAAAAGGGCTATTCAGAACACCCAGGTTTGCATGCTGGACTGCCGATATGTTTGAGATTTTCGTCCGTTTTGGGCGGTGTGTGTGCTACCTGCTGTCCCGTTTTGTCAACAACAGCATAAGAGGAAACTATATGGTACAGTTCTTTTGTCACGGACCAGACAAGAAGAGCAATGCTCCGCACCCCGCCCTCCCCTTGCACAAACAATCAGAAAGCACAAAAAAAATGCAGAAAAAACACCGAATGTTGTTTGGAGTCAACGCTAACAGGGGGCACCAGCAGAGCAAGAACAAGAGAGCACAACACAACCACACGTTATCGGAAGAAAATTCAATGTGGCGACATCGATGGATGGATGGATGGATGGATGGATGGCGCGAGAATTCGGGGGGCAACACCCAGGGACTCGGGCCAATAGCTCCGTTCTCTCGCAGTCCCTAACATGGAGAGGAGGGGGATTGCAAGGGTGGGGGGATTCAAGGGGCGGATGTCATTGTGGAATGTGGGCTTTCGTATTCTGTTCCAAGATTCGCTTGAGTGCTGTGGACTCCCGCCCCTTGCACAAATGCATAGTCCTTTGGGTTTTGCTTGCGCAACTTTTGGAGCTTAGAACTTTTGGATGTTGTGGTCCCACTTTTTGGTTGGGATAGAAAGGGCGAATGGTTTCAGACCTAGCCATACCCGCCCTGTTCCATCTCAACATTGAGGGTGGGGGAGGGGGGGTCTTGTCTTGCCATCCTTTGTGTTGTGCTCATTGCTGATAGCTCCAGGGCAGTCCCCAAAGGGGCCAAGTGGTATGCACCGAAATGATCAGACACGACAGTCTGCATGAAGTTAAAATGAAGCCTCACTGTACACAATCAGAAAGTGAAGAGAGCGCAACGGCACGCATGTACAGCCGCCAATTGCTAATTTCTTTCCCTTTTTTTAAAATTTTTTTGACCATGGCACCCTGTGTCTCACTTCAGATCTCAGTACAGACAGTGTAAGGGGACAATCTCACAGGGTGAGCGTGTTCCCACAGGTGGGAGACTTGGATCCCACTGCCTTTCGTGTCAGACAGTGGCATACATGCTCATCAGAATGCCGAGCCATGCGACCCAATCCCTTATGGAGGTGCAAATATCCGTGAATTCCTTTTGTTTGTTCCAGCAAACAAGTCGGCACAGGCCAGGATGGTGAGACTTGTTGCTGTACAGATCCTGTTGCATGCGGGGATCAGTTCTAGGATCAAGGAGTATCGTCTCATGCAGGCATACATTCTCCCACAGAGGCGCTGCCTTGCTTTCTTCATAAGATACCATAGAAAATCGCTGCCTGGAACAGCCAGGTCATCAGGAGGTGCCGATGTCAATGGGTTCATGAGGACCGCTGCTTGGTAGGATCCATTCACCCGGAGCTGGGCCGCCCACATTCAGGGCCCTAGAGAGCCAGAAGCAGTGAAAACATCAACCTTCACCATCTCAGCAATGCTGGATGTTTCCTGATGCTGCCTGGCTGCTGACAAAGTCCGCCACCTGGCGCAGTGGTTGACAAGACAGGCCATGCTGTGGCCCACCCACCAGTTGGTGCCAAACATCATCAGTTACGCACCATCTCTGTCGGTTTTGGGCCTACCACAATCCCTGGCATGCCAGCTGGCGTTGGCTGCATGGCCAGTCACGGATCACTGGGATGTGAGTGGGACTTGGTGTTCCACTGCGAATCGGACGAATCACAGTGGAGAACACTGCCAGGCCCACCCCCACATCTTACAAGTTGCTGTGCAGATCGATTCATCAAACGAGAATTAAGGAACACAAAGGTTGCCCCGGCCCCGGCATGGGTCCCAATAAGAGTAGGTCGCTTGAGACCAGTGATCTTCGAGGATGTTCGTCCCCACGCAGGCACAGAGCCCATGCAGTTGTTCCTGGAAACCAAATCTTCAACCGCCCAACTAGGGCCAACTATGTCCGACTTGCCACCAGCGTCTGCCAGCTCAGACACCATGGAATGGAGCAGGGTCCTACTGGGTTCCACTGGGGCTTCAAAGGTCAGGTGTGGGCCGCCACTAAGCTCCAGCCACGCCTGCCTTCACATGGCCTTCATTGCCTTCTCAGTTCCATTCGTGTTCTTGTCGCTTGGCTGTTCAGGGGGGGGAGGGGTTAGTTGGTCCAATTCAGCAGAGGAAATGGGAGTGGGGGTGGCGGTGGAACCTTACGATTTCGTGGTGCAAAAGCCGTGGAGAGTTGTTCCTTTTTGCGTACCCCCCCCCCCCTTGTCGTTCCCCACCCCAGGGAAGACGGCCCCCCACCACCCCCTGGGGGACGGTCACCAAGTGACGGTCCCCCACCCCCCCCTGGGGGACCGCACAACTACCATACACGCACATTTGCAGGCACAGAAATTGCAGCATAAAACGAAAGAATTCAGCATAAAATACGTTCAAAGGGCTGCCAATGTATGGAGACCAACTCCTTGACTGGCTCGGTGTAAAATTTCTTGGTCCTGCTCCACTTCACCTTGAACTCTTGCACATGCTCTCCACTTTCCACTGGAATGCTTTGGGCAGCACTCTTGGGTGGTGGTTTTGCCTTCTTGGTAGGAGGCTTGGCAGGCGCAAGCAGATTTTTGGGAACCCATTTCCCTTCGAGAATGTCCCTTGTAAAATACAACTTGTTCCCAAAACTGTGTCCCATACCCCATACACCACGGGCACTCTTCACCCACACAACCTCCGTGTCAGAATTCAGGTCACTATCATCATCCGTCACATTTGTCCCACGGGGAAACATGGTTGTGCTGTCAAGTTCCATTTCAGCGAAAGTAAGCAAAATGTCCCGCCATGAGTGCAAGGGATACAAGTGGCAGTGCCCCACAACACAGTCACCTACACAACAACGCAATGAGCCGCAACGAAAAATTTTGGGTTGACCAAGTGACGGTCCCCCACGCCGCCCTGGGGAACGACAAGGGGTGAGGAACGACAAGGGGGGGGGGGGGGGGGCACACTGGCGCCAAATGGACGTCAGGCATGTCACATGGGTGGGCAGGCAAAAGCCAAGCGAACTGTACCACCCATGAGGTCTGCGCAGATGAGGTCCGGTCCCTTGAAGAGGACGGGGAGCTTCAGCTGATCGAGCTGGAGGAAACCCTCAGCACCCAGGAGTAGCAGTGCGTGCGACACCACGTCGGTTGTGGTGTCATTTGTTGCGTCTGTGTGTTCACCATGCGGTTGGTGTGGGGACTGAAGGGGGAAGTCGTCAGACAGTTCTCTTTCCGCTGAAGCATCGTGTACCATGTGTCGGTGTAGTTTGGTATTCTGCGCCGGGCTGATGGTGTTAGGTGCTGCGCCGACACACCACTGGAGGCGCAGGGTACATGAGACAGTCCACTGTTCCTGTCTCAAAGCACTGAATGTACACCGGAGCACTCGCAAATGCAACACTCTGAGTGTCCACCTCAGCGTACAAAAAAATGCATGTCGTGCAATGAATGAGTCTCGGAGGCTACTCGCTGGGAATGAGTGATCCAAGCCTGAGTGGGGCGCCCACCGCTGCAGCAGTGATGGGGCAGCAACTCAAAGCGGATTGGGGTGCCCCCCTCGAAGATAATCCGCTACGGTGTTCACATGCAGTCCAAATAACAGTGAGGTGGGGTTCACTGTGTTATCAGAGGGGGATCGGGTGCCAGGATGCATCGTTTTGTGTTGGTCTCGTGAGCCCATTGTTGACTGATGGTCCGTGAATGCTATGCCTCGTTGATTGACACATGATGCCGCAGAGCGCACAAGCCCACTACATCCCCAACAGGGCCCACAACCAGGGCCCAAGGAAAGTGTGCTGGGGAATTGTCGAGGGCCGGCATTGGTATGACGACTTACGCTCAGAGAGGAAAGTATATCGATGAGCGCGGCTCACTGGGTCAGGGGCTAACGGACCCCATTGCGAGGCAGCACGGGCTGTGGGCTCCAGGGTGCTCGCTAATTCAAAACGAGACAAGAAAGTGGGTGGGCATGTGCTCCGTCATCTTCGGGCGGTCACTGACGGCGGTTGGGCGGTGGCGTACGGCAGTTGGAGGGCACCGGCGGTGGTTAGGCTGTTGTTTTGGGCGCTTCCTACGGGCGCCCCCTCGTGCACGAAAAAAGAAAAAAGACGGGGTCATAAGCGCCCAGGCAGATTCATGGGGTCAGATGCCCACTGAACCGCTCGAGCGAGAGAGGCCCCAGGCAAACCTCCCCTTTGCTAACGTCGAGGACTGTGCAAAATCCGCAGCACTTTTGGAGAGTCTCGTATAGTACAATGAATTTCCGGTCCCATCACTGGGAAAAGATGCACAGCCTGCGAACAAGACGCACGCGACGGTCAGCGAGTCCACCAAAGTTTTGCGGGTTCGGATTTCAGTTTCGCGACTTCGGATCGGTACCGGGCATGGCCGGTATTCCGCAATTTTGTTTGGGTTTAGCTGCTCCCGGCACCACACCGATGACGATGGGTGCGATGTGCGATGCACTACCATCCCCACAGGGCGAGCGTGTTGCCCAGAAGGAGTGAACGTCAGGGGGCAGCCTGCAGATGGGCCCCCGTCTGCGGCGGTGGCCCCGCAGGCGGATACATTACCGGGTTTTCACTTGCGGGGGAGGGGGGGGAGGGGGCGGGGGGGTCGATAGAGCCCCCGAAAACTGGGGGGCTCGGGAAAAAGGATCAATTGACAGGACCATTAATCAGTCACTATGAAATCAATTTTTGATTGAAAATGGTCAATTTTTTTTCTGACACATACATCGCAAATGATGAATTTTCTGAACCCCCTCGGCGCGCTGATTCCAAAAATCCCATTTGCATTTTTTTTCATTTTGGGTCCGGGTCGCCTCCGGTCATGGCAGCAGCACATCGAAGGGGGGCAACACCGGCAGCCACAGATGACCGCAGCCAGGAGCCGCCCTGCAAATGTACACCACCCCCTTGCGAGAACAACACTAAAGTTCGAGAATTTGACGGAAACAATACCTCGTGCCGCGAGAAGATACAAGCAGTGGCCATCGCCTCATGAATGTACTGGTCATCAGGTGATTCCTCAATCTCCACCTCCAAAGGACAAGAAGGGGGAACAGTGGGCAGCAGGACAGCAAACACTATCCCTAAAACACTATCCCTGGCTCCAAATCACAAAAAACCCTTGGTCTTCATGGACAACCAGAAAACGGAACCACCAGATTCCATGGTTCCAATGTTGCGCAAACAACAACTGCTGTTGCCCTGACAGGGCGTTGCTCTCGCAAAGAGGGGGCTACAACACTGCACGGGAAGAATCATCTTAGATACAACTCCTACTCTGATCACATACGCTCTATCCTTGGCACAGAGGTAGAACAAGGCTTTGAATGTTTGACTGCAGCGAGCTCTGGGCTCAGCCACCCGTCCATCAAAAGAAAGCAACTGCGGTTCAACAGGGCACAAAGAACGCCTTCGGATCCTTTCTACCGCCTGGTCTTCGTGCAAGAAACACCAGAAACTCCGTATCGTAAGAAAGGGTGGCCCATCACAAGGGGCAGCACCTGTCTGTGTCCGGGTGCGCTGTACATCATCCACACTAATGAGCGCCGCCGGCATGTCGCCGTCTGGCCCCCCTTGGTCTCCTTTTGATTTGCAGTCAGGGAGGCCATTCGCATGGCCAAAGTGTTCGTCCAATTTGAGCCAAAATGGAGCCTAACGCACGCCCCCAGTGGAGCCCAGTGCAAGGGCCCGGCCTGGACACGGTGGCCCTACAATGCGTTGGAGACATACGACGGATGTGCCGCGTCACGGCACATTCGGTGTACCTCATGACCATAAGACCCAGTGGAGGAGTGCAGGCCGGAGCTCACCGCATGTTGGCGGCAGCCCCATGTTGGAGGCCGTTGGATGTGAGGGCAGCCCCACGTCGAGTGGTCGCCGGAAGGGACCCCATGCTCCTGCCCGGAGGCACCCCAAAACTTCGCCGGAGATGAATGGCAATTCTGGCGTCGCATGTCAACACACATGTCCTTCGCTTCGCGGAACAGTCCTCGTCCCCGGGATGGGCCACCTCAACTCACCGGCAGCCACTTTGCATCGTCGTGCAGGTACTGATGGGGGTAGTCAGGCGCCCGCTGCAGCAGCCGCTCGGCCTCCTCGAACGCCGCCAAGACCTTCCCGGAGGGGTCGTGGCCCTGCGCCAGCTCGGCGTAGCGTCGGGCCGAGAGGCCCTTGGGGGGCGCGTCCGGGTTGCCCATCACGGGGGGCGACAGCGCACCACGGCCCGGCGGGAGCCTCGAAGGTGAGCTGGCCACAGGGGGACGTGTGTCTTCGAGGCCCCGGTGAGCCCCCAGGCACAGCAGCATGTAGGTGATCTGGGCCGAGCCCTTTAGGGCCGCGTAGTGGAGGGCGGTGCGGCCGTGCAGGTCCTGCAGGTTGAGAAAATTGAACCAGGATTGGGGCAGCCTCTCCACATGCCACTCCGCGGTGCTGCCAGGGACGTCCAGCGACCTCCGTTTGCCGCCGGGAGTCGCTGTTGATCTGAGGCCGAGCGTGGCAGTATCAGGGCACATCCCTTTTCGGCCTCCATCCAGACCCCCCAAAGTGCCCAAATATCCGCCACCGTTGCTCTGGGTGGAGGCGGAGGTATCCGTGGATCCCGTGCGCAGCCTCCACTCCAGACCGCTGGCGCTGTTGTTGGATTCGGAATGCCCCATGGAGTTGTCAAAGGAGCTGCGCGTACCTGATCAAAGCGGTCGTGGATGGGATGGGTTGGGTGAGTGTGCGAGGGACAGAAGAACTGCAGGCGTTGGGTCACCCAGCCAACCCCTCACGCACCCACCACCGTAGCACGAACCATGACGCGGTTTGGTGACGTGATATTGTCTCTCATACAACAGTGCCATTCTCTGGTACCCCATCCCCAATGCGCATTCCCAATTACCCTGGCGACACAACATGGGCAGGGGTGGACAACATGCCAATGGCAGATGGTAGCTCACTGGATTAAACCGGACATGGTCTTCAGCGGACATATCGACGCGCGGCTCGGCAGACAAGCGGCCAGCCGGCCGCCTATCTAGCTGGATAGAGGGCCGGCCAGCTGGCCAGCTCCTTGTCCGCTGAGCCGCGTGTCCCGTTCATTCTGGCAACCCCCCATACATGTAACGGTAACGGTAATCCCAAACCAAAACCTCACCCAAACTGTAAGCTAAACCCGTAAACCCTAAGTCTCGCCCGAGACCCACCCCTGTGCGCCTTCGTCGCTTGCTTTGCTCGCTCGAGACCTGCACCATTTGTGGGTCTGTGGGTTTGCCAAAAATCTGGGACCCTCAAATCACCCCCCCCCCCCAAACGTGGTCATCTTCTGGTCGGAGGTGAGGCCTTGCAATGTGTAGCATCAGCCAAAACAGCAGCAGACCAGCAGCACTGAGGACAACAGCTGCAACCGCTTGAGTGACAACTTTCATCTCCCGCTTGCGTCGCCTTGGTAGGCATATGGTAAGTGGGGTATAGCAACATTCATATTTGGTCCGATCTATGGTATCAGGCTCAGACACAGCTGTTGACCATTCGAACCCTCTTTCAGCCATCTAGGTTCAGAACCTGCCTCAGCCGGCCGGGAAAAATTTCCCAAGCCCAACCCTGCACAACGCAACGTGGTCAACTGTGGGGTGGGTGGGCCTGAGCCAAGCTGCCATACCAGTGCAGGTGCAAGTCCTGCAGCCCCACCACCCACCACCACCTCCCGTGAGCCTGTAAACACCCATGTCCTTGTCTCCCCAACAGCCTGGGTATTGCAAGACATTGCAAGGGCGGTGTAGCACACGTTACTACATCATTCCCAAACAATAATTTTTCCTATGGCCAGTCGACCAGGTCTCTCCACCTGATTGCCCCATTTCGGTGGGGAGTGTGGGGGTTTGATCCCATGATTTTCCTCTCAAACCAAGACCTTTCCAGCCCCAGCCCTGTGAAGATGATTGTGAAGGGTCCAACAGGTTGCGGATGCAGCTTGCGAAGCGGGTTCATTGCAACAAAATGTCGGAATTCCTCCCAAGGGCCCTCCAAAGAGGACTCATGAAAGGAAGTTCAGGTGTACAATTTTGCACATTGTGGCTGGAAATTTTCCTTCAAGCAGAAACTCTTTCTTCAGATGTACCTAAACAAGTAGGTAATGATTTGCCTCCACCAATATTCCTGTCAAAACTCTCAAAGTATCATTTTTCTGAGTTTCAGAAGTTGTGCGAGTTGCAAATAGGTTGAAATCTTTTTGATCTACGTGTATAAATTTGTTTCTATTAGGTTGTGGCCGTTTCTAGGTCGCAATGTGCTGGTGCCATTTTTGGCAACCCCCAGAGGGCATTAGGTCAGAAAGGCCGACAACAACCTGATGTCGTCGGCCTTAACAGGGTGATCGCGTCTTCATCGTCGCCATCCCCTCGCCAGGAACAGTCCCAGGAACTGCGGGTACTGCTGCCTTTCCTGCTGTACTGGCCCTGGGGCTTGGCCTGGGGCCTGGGGAGTTGGCAGGACAGCGCCTTCAGGAGGATCTGGAACCCCTTGAGGGAGCCCTTCATGCACACGTAATGGAGGGCGCTGCGCCGCTGAATCTGGTTGATGTTGAAGGGGTCGGCCCGCATGCGCAGCAGGGACTCCATCACGGCGGTGTGCCCCAGCAGCGAGGCCACGCACAGCGGGGTCATGCCCTGGGGCTCTGGCGCCTCCAGCGCCACGCCCCCGTGCGGCGTGTAGATGGAGTGCATGAAGTTGATGATGCGGTCCAGGCCCAGCTCGACGGCGAGAAAGAACGGGGATTTGTGCTTGGAATAGTGGCCCACCTTAACACGAAGGCAATCAAACCACAACAAAAACGATGGGGGCAGTTAGCCCATTACTTTTGAAATGACACCCAATTGATTTGTTCTAACTAATTGGACGCGGGGTTTTAACATTTACGAAAATTCAAAAATCCAATCCTTCCATGGTTTCCGGCACAAAACGAATCACTGATGGTGAACTTACCTTGCGGATATAGGGGCGGATGTCCAGCAGAGGCTCTTGGCTGTCGGCGGGGGCGCAGCGGTTGGGATCAGCTCCAAGGTTCAGCAGCGTGCAGATCGTGGCCATGCACTCGCTTTTGACCGCGATGTCGAGGGGGGTCTTGCCATGGGTCTGCGTCATGGCGTTGACGTTGGCCTTGCTCACGCCGGCCAACAGGTAGATGCAGTCCACGTTCCCGAGGGAGGCCGCCACGTGCAGCGCCGTGACCCCGTCCGCCTCCGCCACGTCCACGTCAGCCCCCATGTTGAGCAGGAATTCGATCATCTCCTTGTGCATGTTGCGGACAGCGCGGTGCAGCGGCGTCGACCCCTCGGAGTCCTTCTCGTTGATGATGCCCAGCGTGGCGTTGTACAGCAGGTGCTTCACCTGCCGGAGCTCCCCTGCCAACACAAAAAAGCAGCGTCTCGTTCCCTCCGGGGGTCACAAAGCCCCAGTGGGGGGGGGGGGGGGGCAGCGAGCAGGGGAGCATCAGAAGGGGGAAGGAGGAGGAGGCGGCGGCGGCGGCGGCGGCGGTGAGCAGGGAAGCATAAGAAGAGGGGAGGGGGAGGCTCGGGACCCAAAAGTCTGTGTACCAAAAATGGCCTGATCAGATTTTCCCTCTTGTAAATTCCGTTTTTCCCCACGTAGGTCACTTTGGTCTGGCAGGGGTGGGGGGGTCCGGGAGGTCCCCCCCCCCCCTCCTTCGGCGTACGGCCATTCTCATACCCCCCCCCCCTTGTCTAAGCTACGCCAAAGTACCAAATTAATACGGTCCCTACGCCTACTGTAGCTTGGACACGGGCGTAGCTTGCGCGCGACATATACAACTACCGACACACACGTAAATGAGCGCATAGTATGAGTGCACCTCAACCTCCACCCATGTTCCCAAAGGCATGCAAACACAAGAAAGGGGGAATATAATGCACAAATACCCCCAAAATCAGAGTTATGTGGGTTCAAGTGGGCAAACACTCACAACAAATGTGTCCATGACCCTATGTACCCGGCAAATTTGTCAAACCCATGTCTTATGTGGTTGCACTAAATTTGGTACCGAATTAAAATTAGGTACCAAATTAATACGGTCCCTACGCCTACTGTAGCTTGGACAAGGGCGTAGCTTAGACAAGGGGGGGGGGGGGTACTTCCCTGGCGGCGAGGGGGCCCACGCTTTGCTCAAGATCCTTGGCGACAGCCCTGCTTCGACACATGTGCAGCACGGCCTTGTCTGAGCACGAGAGCCCAGTCTGACCGTGGTCTTCCCTGACGTGGGCCATGCCGGTGCCTTGGACAAGCCGCACCGTTTTGCGTGGGTGGTGGGTGGGGGAGGGGGCACCTGCCTTCGAAGGTACACGACGGTTTGCGTTTCCAGGAGGGAATTGTGTGCATTGCGTGTCCTAAGCCACTGGGAAAAGCGCCTTTTGGGAGGTGACAAAGTGGGACAGTTGTCCCTCTGCTCACGAGTGCTGCTGCTGCCCCCTGGCGTCCCTCCCGCACCGGCGTCATGCTTCTCACAAAGCCTTTCCCGGGGGGGGGGGGGGGGCGGGGGCACGGAACAGTCGCATCGACAAATCAGCAAAGAGCGCACATCCGGAACGCAAGCGACGGCACAGTGCAGCCGTTCAGCTGGACCCCCGTAAATCTGTTCGCACCGGCACCCCGCGACCGCGGTCCCCATGCCCGGACCCCCTCCTCCCCCCCCCCCCCCCCCCCGCACCGTAGTGCGGCTCGACACTGGGGGTGTGGGTCGGCCTCGCGATTTGTGTACCCGCACACGATAATCGCGAATGCGACGTAAGAAACGCGTTGGTTTGGGGCCGCATGGCCGTTTGCTTTGCTGAAGCCGTCGTAACCGCGTGTCACCCGCGCGCTGGGCACACGCACGCCTGCGTGGGCACACACAGCGGGTGTGCGGGTACCTGCCATGACAAGTTTCGACAGCTCCTCCACCTCGAAGGACGGGGAGGAGGTGTCGCGGCGGTAGTCCGCCCGCAAGGGGGACTGCAGCCGGGGCGGCGACGAATACCCGATGAGGGGGTGGATGCCGGCGAAGCGACTGGTCCGGGACTCGAAGCAGGGGTCGAACGGGCACGCGAGCTCCGTCTCCCGGGAGCAGCACTTCCACATGGGCCGCCCGAGCACCCCGAAGAACAGGGCGATGGGGATGACGACGGTGTTGCCCAGCACGATCAACAGCTGCTTGGTCCGCTCGCCGAACGCAGGGGACATCAAAACGTAGGCGTGGAAGAAGGTCTGCACCAGCAGCCCGATGCACTCCAGGCTCGAGTCCCTGTGGGGGAGGGACGGCCCAGTGGTTAAGGGCCCTGCGGGCGCAATCATCACTCAAACTGCATCAGTTCATGCGTTTGTAGGGAAAATCTATGGACAACTGAGATGCATCGCTACGCTTCCATCTGATGGCATGACCTGGATGCCAGGCTGCTGTCAAACAACATAATGCAGCTTGAAAGACAATGTCAATAAGCGGTTGCAATACACTTCCTGCCTGCCACAAGATTGTCTGTCCTATCACCCACCGCATCTGTTCACAAGCAGTCCTTTGGCTCTCTGTTGCCGTTGTCGTCCTGCTCAGTAAATGTGTGTGCAAGGGGACAATATAGTGGTGAAGGACCTCGAAGGGCCCCGGGGGGGGGGGGGGGCAACCCCAGCCGGCCAACCCACCCACCCAGATCAGAAAAACTTCCCTCAGGCAAATGATGAACACTTTGTTGAGGGGGCCCAAGATTGGAGGCCGATTCCAGTTCCACAAAATTGTGTTTGGCCTCTAACCCCCCACGCATCTGCCACTAAGCAATGGCCTGGTCGCCAACCATGGGGGAATGTTTGCCCGACGCGCTACTTTTAGACTATGTTCCCCCCGAAGAGCCCCCAAGCACACCCCTTGGAAACGCCCTTAGAATTAGGTGACCCAAACTGCCCCAGCTCAAGAAAGTTGCAAACTGGGGTACACAGTACCACTCTCGCTCCTTTAAGGGCGGTCTTGGTCAACACCTTAGCAAGTTGGGAGAATGGGGGGTTAGGATAGCACAACCGCATCGATCTCCAGTAGAAGCGATAGGCGTCATTGAGGTATCGCGAACAGTAGAGCTGCATCATAACATTGGTCCCACAAGTGTGGGTGTCAATACATTCAGTACAATAGTGCTCCTTACACTCATCCCAAACTACAACGGTGGAGCGTTATGGCAACACAACACACACACTTCTGCCTCATCCTCTGCCTCATCTTGCGTGCCACAACCGAGCAAACAGCTGCTCAATGCGTGCCCTATACCACCCGTGCACGTCATTGTAACATTGTTGGCGGGCTGTCAAAGTGCCATTCTTCCTTCCAATTAATGGCACAATGACATGAATCCGGCCCTTATAAGCACCATCATGGCCCCCAACTTCGAAATCAAAGAAATCACCCCGGGTACGAGAAGGTCCATACCCATGCCAAATCTGCTGATGTCCCGGGGGCCAAGGGGCAAATCCATATAATGTTGCCCAACATATCAACGGCAACAGTCCACCGGTAGGGCACGGGTCAAAAAAGATGCCCGGCGCGCTAACGTTCCCCCCATTCCCCGCCCAAATGCACCGTGCTGCCTCCCTCGAACCCCTCCATGGAGACCCCAAAACCCCCCCTCACTGGTTCCCGTAACCCCGCCTTGATACCAGGCGCTGGGCGCAGACTCCCCCTTTGCTCCACGCTCGGCAACTCCATCAAGACCTCTGCTGCGCCAGCCCCCCCCCCCCCGCCCCCCGGCCCTTGGCCTCCGGTATCGCCCGGGCAGCCCGCTCCACTGGTTCCGTTGAGAGATCAGCATGAAAGTGCCGATAGCAGGCTGGCCAGGGGCTCTCGCCAGCATGTCAACAACCAACATCCTGCAGTATTACTTATGGCAACGGAGGTCCAGTACCCTCCGTCTGTTTGTACAGAATCATTCCAGCGGATGCACAAAAGGTTCAACGGCACCATGCAAGAACCTGCCCTCAGCATCACGCGATAGATAGAACTACCACTGGAGTACATGCACGCCTGAAAGCAGACGGGAAGGCTCATACTGAGCACCAGGACTAGTTCAGCTGATACATATGATAGGGTCCAGCCACATCCCCCGGAGCGCTTGCCCACCCAGAGTGTGAAGCGAAATCAAGGAGTAGACAAGCGAGACCTTGACAAACACAATTTACAATGATGATTCGTGCGCATGACTCACCCAACTCCAAACACCCCAAGCCGCCTGGCTCTCCCGGTTCGTGTGGCAGAGGGATAGCAAGAGGGGAACCTTCAAGGTCCAGCGCGCTGAGCGCAGCTGGACTGTGGTCCAGGCGCCGCACCTCCTCTCAGGCTGCCCTGATGCCCCCCCTGACAGTTCCCCCAGAACGCGCGGCGGTCTCCCCAACCGCCAGATCAGCCACCACATGACCGGGGGGGGGGGGGGATGCGCGGGGACGCAAACCGGACGTTTCCACTACAACTCCATCGCAGCCAGAGGAAATTTTCTTTGGCACCTTCAGCGCTGTGCATTTGTGGGGCAAGTGACCCCCCCCCACTCCCCCCTACCCCCTCCTGAGGGACTGTTCAAGGGTGGGGACTGTCCACGTAGACGGCAGGGTACATCCCTCGCCTGGTGAACCAGGAGGGTACCGTGCCAATATTAACAATTTGCACAATACTAATTTTGGCGTTGGGTGTTTTGAATTTTATTCATGTAAAAAAATTTTGCGCCATCATAGCGAAAAAATGTTTTATTTTTGCGATTTTTTTCTGTGGAATTCAGTTTCGCGGAGCTATTTTTGGTTGACTAGGTCAAACTTTTTTTATTTTTGCGTCTACTTTTTGTGTTTGGCCTCCTTCTTTGGGGGTGTTTCTGTTTCCTTCATTTTGGTGCCACTGAAAAGGACCTGGGGTACCTTGGGCTTGGCACGGCACCTGTAATTTGGGTAGTGGTAGCAGGTGTTGGCAGCCCGCAGGTTCAGCATCATGATGAAGCAGAGCGTGGACATCAGCCCCTCGTAGGCCCAGCCAATGTAGTCCGCCAGGTCTTGGTCCATCAGGTTGTACGCCTCCTCCACGTACAGCTTCACGGGGATAGCCATCAGGACCACGACCGGGATCTGCCCCAGCATCACGTGGGTCAGGGAGGAGTACGTCGCCTTTCCCACGGTGTAGTGCTGGAAGGCCCGGTACTGCTTCGCCAGGAGGCTGGTGAGGTAGACCGACAGCCCGAGGAACTGCCCAAACAGCTGCCAGGCCCAGGCTGTGGAGGGGCTCGGCCGCCACAGCGATTCGAGGTGCTTCGTGATCATCAGCGACAGAAACCAGATGAACGCGGCGAAGTTCGCGACGATGGTGAGGCCCAGGTTCTTGACGCGGAGGGGCGGGAAGTAGCGGCAGCGCCACACGTACAGATAGGCCCCGAAACACAGAAGGTACCCGGTGAAGCCGACGAGCGCGACGATGACATCGGCCTGACTGGCAACGTGTCCGCCAGTGGACGTCGGGTGCAGCACCACAGACGAGCGGGCCATACAAAAACTGGGCACGCAAATGTGGCGTCGGTGAAGCAGGGGGACGCACGGACGAACGATCAAGAGCGTGTACCCGCCCCCTGCCCCCGATTGCCCAAGGGTACATCAAGCAACTGAGTCAGCGGCGTAAGCCTTGAGGGCGCCCAATGACCAGGGCTGTCCTTAGTGCCCCCCCAGGGATGAATTGGAAAGCTGGGTCCCCTTCCAGACGGGGCCCAGCCACCGTCTCCTTGATGGCAGGTGCCAGCTTCGTTGGCATTTGTGACCGACAGTAACCGCCCCCAACCGCTTTGGAAATCTCCTCCAACCACCCACCTAACTGCTGGGGCCTTCGCTTCTAATGCATCCCTGCCCCCTCCTGTCCAGGGTACGCCTTGAGGGCACCCAACGGCCAGGGCTGTCCTTAGTGCCCCCCCCCCCCCCCCCCGAAAAAAACCGGCCGGACTCCGGTACGCCTTGGCCTCAACAGTGCACCAGCCGGTCAGGAGCTGCTGTTGGTTACCGGCCAACCGGTAACCCATCGGTTGCCCACCCCCGTAGCACCGGATTGGTGCTGCACTGCGGTGATGATCGGCAGTCTGATAGCCCAGGCACCCCAAAGCCTCTTCCCACGCGGTGCGTACAACTGCAGTGCCACCGATGAGGCGCTGCATTTTTTGTGCATGGGAAAGCAAATCGGGCGCACAGGCTCGAAATTGGCAGTTGTGTGGGCACAATCGTCATTTCCACTACAACAGTATTGGTGTGATTCGGGTATGTACAGCGCATCGGTGTTGGTATGGTACATTCCGCATGTGGCCCAGTTGTGTGTGGGGTGGGGGTGGGGGCGAACCGCCCAATGTGGCAGTCTTTCGTCCACAATGATGATACGCATTCCCATAGATTGGGCAATTCTGAGGGCAATGCCAAGCGAATCGCGCACTGCGTGAGATACAACATGACAGGCCCGCACGGCAGCACCACGGGTCCGTGGGTTGGAGGGGCCCAGCCTACGGCACCCTCAAAAGGGGCCCCTTTGCTCTTATGGAGCCTGTGCTTGAGCTTTGAAATGGTTTTCGAAATCTTTCCAGCGCCACAAACATACAAAAGACAAGCGCCCACAGGTCCAGGCCCCAGGTTCCGAAAGCGGCGCATACATTTGGGTCCAGCGCTTGCGCGGCTTCAGAAACGCAGGTCTCAGCGATGCGCCCTGCCTTGGGACACCTTGGGATTCTATCAATTTTGGCTGGTCTATGGAATGCGACTCATTCATGCACCGGAATAGACTTGCGCCGGTGAAGCTCTCAGAGAAGCCCACACCAAACACTGCCTGGCAGACAGTGCATGGAGGCACGATATGTTGCTTCACAAGGGAAGCGGCCAAACGTATTCTGCGCCCTTTGTCTCTGCATCATAAGTGCCATGTGCTTGCACGGTGCGCAATCGTGCGCAAGTGGGGCACGTCTTCACCCCTGCATCAAATTTTGTTGTATCTCAGCACAAAGCACCCCAAGTTTGGGGGGCTCAGGTCCAGCACAAGGGACAACATCCGGAGATGCGGTCTGCAACTGTTGCAAAAAAGCAAGAACACACCCTGGCCACCCAGAGGGATCATCTGATCAATCACATTCTGACTCTGTGCCAAAAAAACGTGGGCAAAGCTGCACTAGAAGCCCGATATGCGTCGCATAACATTCGCAGTGAGGAGCACCCCTTCCCCCTCGTTGTAATACGGGCCGGGTTCTGGTTCAGGGGGCAAAAGTGCGGAAACATGTCCATGTTTGCACAAGCCCGTGTTATCACGCGGCAAGTACCAAGGATAGCATGTTGCAGACATGAGCCAACCCCAACCCTCAAAACATGACAAAACAAAGCCTTTCTCCTCGTGTGCACAACTCAGGCACCACTCAGTTGCTTTCATTCTGATTGACAGGCACCAAATAGAACCCCTTGCCAACCTGGTGCCACATCTTGAAGAGCTGGACATGCTTGCCTTTTGGGGCTGGCGATGAGGGTTCCCCGTCTGAAGGGTGAAAGGTGAAGGTGATCGTACCCCCCCCCCCCCTGTATAAGCTACGCCAATGTACACAATTATTACGGTCCCTACGCCTACTGTAGCTTGGACAAGGGCGTGGCTTGCGCACAACACATCCAACTGCTGACACACGTGCGCAGGCCACGTGTGGTGAAATTGGCAATTCAGGACCTATGGGATGCATCAGACTTAAAAAAAAATTCCTGGTGCACCAGCAGGGGGCCACATGTGCTGAAATTGGCAAATGTGACGACAAACCCATGTGTTATGTGGCCACAATACATTTCGTACATAATTAAATTATGTACAAAATTATTACGGTCCCTATGGCTACTGTAGCTTAGACAAGGGCGTAGCTTATACAAGGGGGGGGGGGGGGATGGGGGGTGGACTCCCCCCCCCCCCACAGAATGATCCACACAACGAACCAAATAATTTGAAACATAAATGTGAGGCAAAACCAGAACAATTCCACCAGCCGCTTTGGACTATTGGACAACTCTTCATCCGAAGGACCCTAAAACCGAGACCCCTTTCCAAGGCTGCTTTGGATGCATGAGCTTAGTGTTAAAGACATCATGGTTGCTAGCCATCCAGAACAAGTTTATGTCCAACCAGTCAAGCACTTTCCTTGGCATGATGCATATCACAATCTATCTTTCCAAGAAATCCCGAACGAAGTTGATGGATGTCAACGATGAGGCGGATAACCAGGAAGCAGCAATGCTTATGGACCATCTGGTCTGCTTAGCTCTTGGCCGTCAAGTTGTAGCACCGCAATTGGCACCTAACAATCCTTTTGTGGCGTTACTGCAGGCAATTGGTCCTGTTATTGTTGAGCTAAACGCCTCAATTGAAAAAGAAGCCTGTGAACGCAACTATTGCTTCAAGGTATGACACTTCAATGGAGGCGCGCTTGATTCATTTCTTGTGATCACATCATGCACAACACCATGCTTGACACAGGTGAATTGGTTATTCACAAAATGGGCTTTGCTTGGTGCTGTATCCACCACCTCCGTCAGGGGGGCTCAAACACCCCCCCCCCCCTCCTGCACAACCAAACAGGTTGCCATTGCCCCGCACTTGTAGCTCACTGTGGCGAGTTTCTTGATACTGCTGCTGGACACCTGGTTTGATATGCACAGTGCATGCATAGTGCTTTCAAAACCATCCAGTGAAACTACTAGAGGACAGAGCAATCGAGGGGGGGGGCGGGCAGACAAACAGAACAGCGGACACTTGTACACTCACAATATTGGTCAGACCTCATATTCATGTGCAATTGTTGAATAATTGCTCCCGATGAGCAAAAGGTATTCACCTTTCCATCATTGTTCCATTTGCTGTCCCCCTTTGCTCCGCCCTGCCCAAGAGCACCAGCGCTACAGCCACTGTTTGCTGTTGTCAAGATTCGCCTGTGGTGCCAGTGATTGTGCCCTTTAACCTCCTAAATTTCTCAGGTCTCGGAGGTCTCCTTTCGTATGGTCAAAAGAATGCCACTCTCAACGCAGACATGCCATACATGCCCAACATTGAAGAGGGTGGATGGATGTGGGAGTCTGACACAGAAACATGCTGTTGTGCTCAGTACAATAAAATCCACTTGAAAACCTGGGGACTGTGTGCAGTAATCACGTCAACGAGGCGTCCTCATGGGGCTCCCTTCCCTCGCCCCTCCGTGCCACATATCCCTCAGAACTTGGGTTGAGACGACATATGCTGCCGGGCCAACGTTACAAACTGATGCGCCCTAAGCTGCACATCTGTCAAAACCGTGGGAAAAATGGAAGACGGGCTTCCAACCTTCGGCATGGAATGGCCACAGTCAGGGCCACTGAAAAAACAACGCCTGAATTCGTGAGGGAAAGCATGTGCTTAAGAAACGGATGTAAAAAAACAAGTTTAGGGGAAACACTTACACAAGAAAAGCACTTTGGGACAGAGCCACCCCAATTCAAGTGGGAAATGGCAACCGAACAGCAGACAGCAGCTGCAACGAAGGGGCCTGAAAAACACCCGTGATGAAAGAGTACTGCGCAACTCTTGGAACCCACCTCCTCTGAGACACATCTCAGACACTTTTGCTGATCCACATGCTCCAAAACATCATGATCAGATTTCAGCAACAGAGGCAGAGACTGTGCTAAACACACACGTGTGGCGCACAAATTGCACCACCCCCTGAATTCCAGTGCAATGTGCCGCCAGCTTTCCTCTGGTGCCTGCCATTTTCAGGGCTTGATGGGAAAGATGTCTAGGAAACACGCCATCATCAATTTCTGATCACTCAAGTCCAACTAGAGTGCAAATTGAGGGGGAGGAGGTTGACAGGCTAGAGGGGGGGGGGGGATTACGCAGGGTTGCCCGGAAAACCCCATTCCCCCCAAACCATTACTTGACTTGGTCTTGATGCCGTGCTGTATGCAGACAACAGGCCAAAAGGCAGATATGCAGTGGGTTCTCTTGGCAATGTGTTTTGCAAAGGGGTTTACCACATGCCAGTGCGTTTTTAACACACCCATTTGCCTCGTTCCTCCTTCCCAGTCCTCTGGAAATTATGTGCCTGGGAGCGGTTGTCATCCAGTAGCTCTTGATAGGTGGCTGTGTCAAACAAGGTAAGTCGATCAAGGGTTCCACCTACACCTACGCTTAGCGCACCAAAATCATGCTTCCCCCCCCAAAACCAGTATAGGAAAAATGGGCCACAGGGCTTGTGCACATGCCTTCCACTTTGCACGGTGGCCAGGCACAGACATGGAGTGGGCATGCTGCTGGGCTGAATACGCCCTATGCTTAGGGCTCATTCGCGGGGCGGCGCTCTCGAGCCGCCCTGCGGTCGTCGTTCGGGGCCTCTACGGACACTTCAGCAGAACATTATTGTTCCGCGCTCCCTTTGATTCAAAGCCAGGCCGGTACCAGAATGGGGGGCGGCGAACCATCAAATGGAGCAGGTTTGTCGGTCGATACGTCTGGTTTCTGGGACGGTGTGTGTGTGGTTGCCATAACGGCTGAGTAAGTGTGCTGGTTGATCCTTCTGGGTTAGAAAAGTGGTTCCTGACAAAAACCAAACGTACCACAGAGACCGGACAAACATTGGGGACACCCACGCACCCACCCACCCAACCTCTTATGGGGGGCTGGGGGGCGTAGACCGCACCTGCAGCAAGGCCCTGGCTCAGCCACAAACATGAGAAAAAAACAGCACCTTGCATCAACTGTGGACTCAGCCTAAAACACAGGATAATGGACCGCACTTTGCAGCCACCACGGCCACACATGGCGGTCTGACTGTGCACAGAAAAAAAGAACAGACACACCGCCAACGACACACACCGTCTACTGCCATCGTGAATCGCCAAATCCCCATTTGCAGACCGCCCAACGAGCCCCTCCCCGCACCTTCGACTGGGAGAAAGGGGGGTAGGGCAATGGAGCCCCCCGCCCACCCGGGTCCCACTGTATTTCCTCGAGATGCCCTGTGTGTGCCCTGTGCATGTCGTGTGGAAGTCCTGAGCCTGCCCTGTGCATGCCCCATGCCCTCCATATACCCTGTGCATGTTCTGCGCATGCCTGGCGCACACCCTCCCCAGACATCACTGGCCATCAACTGCCGTCAGCCAATCACCGGACTCCATCGGTTGCATCGGTTCCGTTGGTTATCGGTGCAAATTGAGAAACAAAAAGTGCAACAACGCCCATCCTCATCGCAACACCGATGGTTCAGATATTCTGCCGTCACACAGTCCCCATGCCTCGACGCTTTGCTGCAGAGCCGCCGCACTGCTGAAGCAAAATGCTGCCACTGCAGCACTTTGCTATAGGCTCATCAGACGGGAAAGAGAAATCGGTTCAGACATGGTCGTTGGTCAGAATTTATTGCAGAATTCAATTTTCTTGCCAAATTGTCGTGAGCCCCCCCCCCCCCACACACACTGCGTCATGCCGCCATTCTACTGCCACAATGCAGCCGTCCCTCTGCCGATGCACTGCGTGTTCGCACCCGAAGTGCCCAGGCCCAGGCTCTGACGCCCACGCTACGGCACCACAGGCCCGGCACGGGCACGGGCCACACAAACAAAAGACGGGGCCCACACCCATGCCTCATGCCCTACTGTTACGCACATGAAGGGGCCTGCCACCGGCGGCCGTCAGAATACTTGGGTCCCGGCAAGAGGTATCCCTGTGCCATCTGCCGCCCCCTCGCAGTCGCGGGTTGCTCAGGAGACCTGCGCAGCTTCAGCGCGAGGTCGATCAGCGGCGGCACGGCGGCGGCGCTCGCGCATGCCTGCCCTCCCCCCCCCCCGGCCCACGACGGCCACAGGCCTCGGGTGCACACAGGCACTCAGGCACAACACAACGCAGAGTGGTACAACAGGCACCTTCTGTGAGTGGAAGAGCATAGCAGGGGCAATGTCTTGGTCTAACAGAGCAAGAAGTGTCCGCTGGACACCGCTACTCTCCCCCACCCCCACCCCCATCGCCACCCATGATTCACTCTCTCAGCCAGAGACTCGCACATCCAAGCAACTCATGACACCGCCCCCTCCGCTACCCACCAGCTGATCCTCCAGGACATTGCCGCCCTACGGCATCCTCCCCCTCAACACCTCCGTACGCTGGTCCTCAATGCAGCTCTCTGCAGTGCGGCGGTGTACTGAAGGAGCCCCACTGCTATCCCTCGGCATCTGCCCCCCGGGTTGCTGCGTAACGCAATCAGGCCCTTCCCGCAGACATCGCCGCATGCGCTTCCCCTTTTGTGCTGGAGACCGGCCAAAAGCAATGGACAGCGCATCGCCTTGGCAGAGTTAGTCAACGAGTGAATGCGCGAAGGCACGGGGTAAAAGCAGGGTCAGCTTCGTTGGGGTGAGCAGGACGGGGGGCGGGGGGGCGGGGGGGGGGGGGGTCTATCAGGGGCAACACGACACGTGCGCCTGCGGACTGCCCGGGACCGCCCTTCACGAGGGAAAACAACACTGCGGCTTCGCGACGCCTACATCTCAGAGTGCGCCGGCCGACCGCTCTGCTCCCGGCCCATCTGCCTGCCGCTGTCAGTCAATCGTGCTTCCGCTGCGTACGACCGTCGGCCCCCAAAAGCAAACCCCGTGTCTTGGCAGGCCCCCTGGGGCTGCCCCGCCGGCAGAGGGCCCCCGGGCCCCGCACCTGCCGCTACACCGCCGCCAGGGCCCGCTTGCGCTTGAGGGGCTTCTTGAGGGGGCGCTTCCAGATCGAGGGCCTGGGCTTCTCCTTCTGCACGCGGTCCGGCGGGAGGGGCAGCTCCGGGAGGGCCTTCGCGGCGGCGAACTGCGTCAGGTCCTCGATGTCGATGTCGTACGGGAGCCGCGTCACGACCAACTGATTGCGGGCGCCCTTGCCCGCGGCCGTGAACCAGCGCCCGAGGCGGTGGTGCGGCCCGCAGCACGCCACCACGTGCCCCGCCGCGTGCGTGAACGCGAGGCCGTTGACCCACCCCGGCGCCGGGACCTGCAGCACCGGCTCGATCGCCGGCGCGTCCGTGTCGGCCTTCCACAGGCGCACCGCCCCGTCGCAGCTGCCCGTCGCGAACAGGTCCGCGTTGGGGACCGCGGCGACGGAGTGCACCCAGTTCGCCTGCCCGGCGCCCGGGGGCAGCGCCGCGGCGCCCTCCTCCCCCTCGGCCGCGTCGGCCTCGTCCCCCTCGGCCGCGTGCGCCACCCCGTTCGCCCCCTCCCACGCCGCGCCCCCCCCTTCCCCGGCCTTCGCCCCGGCCCCGGGGCCCTCGGCCTCGCGGAGGGCCAGGCCCTGGCGCTGCGCAAGGCTGCGCTCCATGTACGACCCGAATGAGGGGGCGAAGGCGGCGTCCCCCGCCGGGGGCTCGAGAAAGCACCCGTGCGCCGCGTCCTGGAAGGCGATGGGGTTCTGGCGGTCCCGGTTGTACAGGGCGATGCGCCCGCCGGTGCCGACCGTCAGGAAGTGCGTTTCGCTCAGCATCGCTACGCCCTCGAGGCAGTGCCTGCGGGAGGATGCCCCAGATGCAGTGGGAAGGGGTGGCACAACAGTCGGCGTGGACCCCTTGCCCGGGCGATGCGCCCCCGCCGCTCCAAGGCCTACGCTTGAAAAGGGGGGGGGGGGGGGTCACCCCCCCTCCCCAACTGCAACTGTCAGTTACGCCCCAGCCGCATCCTTCCAAGCCTAACTGCGGCTTGAACGGTTTTGTAACCGCCGCCTCCTGCTCCCCAACCGCTTTCCCAACCGTGGCCAACCTGTTTTAAAGTGTTTGCCACACTACAATGTGGCCTCCCTCAAGCGCCCCCCCCCCCAAACCTAAGATACGCCCAGGTCGTGAAGGGGGGGTTTGGCATGACGCATTTGGCATGACATGTCCTGAAGGGAGGGGGGAGGGTGTAGCCCAAAACAAGGCGTAGCATATGCACAACACCCAGAAAATCTTTCACATGGGAAGTCATTGCTTGTCGTGAGGCTTGAGCTGTATGATATTGTGGGTTGGAAGAGTGGGAACCAAAGCACACAACCACGACGAACAGCAATCGGACAGGCTTACTGTGCAAGGCCGCCGAAGTCAGGATTGGGGCCATGGAATGGTTGTAGTCCCCGTCCCCCTTGTGCAAGCATGGCCCATGGCCCAGAAAACAATGGAAAACACAGGGTCACCATGCCCTGGAGGGTTGTGCCCACATGGAGGCGGGGGTGGTGGTGGGTTGCATGTTGGGTGCAGCTAAAGTACCCATAGCTCAATCAGCAAAATCATGTCAAAACCAATCAAAAATGGCATGCACTCCAACGCACAATGCTGTACCAGGCAGACACAAATTGCCCAACTTTGTCCAAAACGCACTGTGGCAACTCATCCAAAGGCATCCACGGCTTTCGTCGCCTCCTCGCCAATCAGTCACCCCACTTGGCTTGCATTGCATCACATAGGCCCCAACATGCGGGCAGCTGCTCGGCCCTTCTGTTTGTTGCTTTGACAACAGCGTACCTTAGATAAGGGGCGTGTTCCACAAAAGCTGCTTGTGCACCATGCAGCACAACCGATGTCCTGTGCCATGTCTGTTGTGTGCCTGCTATCGTTGATCGAGGTCATTTGTAGTGGGGAACAGAGGGGGAGGAGGCAGTGCGTGAGATTGGAATGTTTGTTCCACTGCTCACGCTTGCAGCAGACTGCCCCCTGGGCGTCCACTGGCCCTGCCAGCCCGACAGGCTTCACATTCAGACCTTCCAACACCGTGAAATTTGGAGGGTGCTCATCACCACATCTGATGTGGGAATGTGCAACACCGGGGAAGGGGTTGGGGGTGAAGTGTCCCTCGGACAGCCTCACTTGGACACTGGGAAGCCTCAGTCAGTCAGCGATTCCCTGGGAATGAACTTCTGGCAGGGTCGCAGTTTGTCGTTGGACTCCCATGAGATATGTTCGTGGACCACCAAGTCTCAGTGGCGGGCTGCACTGCGCTTCCAGGCCTTCGCCCCACAAGACAGGCGGCGGGGGCTGTGAAGCAACGGATACTTGGCGACCAAACGCCCCCGAGACACAGGCGATCCGGTCATAGCCCAATGCAGTCCAAAGTTCCGCTGCTCTGCAGCTCCTCAGGCAGATACAAAGCACATCTTCCCTGTCCAAAGAGCACCATGAGTCCATGGACAACTGGGTGTCGGTGTCCGACACGTCGTCACTGATGACTTCACTTACCTGTGACCCCCACCCCTGCAGAGTTTGGCGCATTGGATGGAGGACAGGAGCTTGCATGATGGTCAGACATTTCCTCCAGCCCCAACTGCTGCCAAATCCCTCACAGGGGGCGGGAGGGGGGGGGGGGGGACGGTTGGATCGGCCCGTGGCATCAAGTGGTACAACGATCGCCCGAAGATTTAATGGTCGTTGGCTGTGCTAATGGGGCTCATGCATCCAGGCAATGTGAGCCAATCAGCGGAAACTCGGGCGAGTTGGACACACCTGGACACCCCGTACCCCAGAGTGGAATCCACGTCAATCTTCCACATGCGCGGCTGCTTGTCGTCGCTGACCGACACGGCGCGCTCCGCCGCCAGCGCGTCCACCGCCAGCACGCTGCTGCGGTGCCCGTACAGTGTGCGGATGTACACGCGCTCCTCTGCCGACCACATTTTGACGGTGCGGTCGCGCGACGCCGTCATCAGTATGCTCTCCTGCTTCCCCTTCTTGAAGCACAGCCCGTACACAGGCCCACGGTGCCCGTACCGATCGCTCACACCCCCGATCACTTTGCACGTGCGACTGTCCCAGACCTTGACGGACCAGTCCTCATGCCCCGTCGCGAAGAGTGTGTTCACATCGTTGCAACTGATGGCGTTGATGGCGGCAAGGCCCTCCGCCTGAGAATCAAGCAGCCAGTCTGCATGTGAGCCCCTTTGATGTGCGTGCCCGAGATTTTGTTTCACGTCATCGCAATGAAACATGGGTTCAGGAAACACAATTGTGTCCCAATCATACTTGGCATGAACACCAGCCATGGCAGACGTCAGCAGGTGTCACAAAACTTTGTGGCAGGTGTCGGCGGGTGTCAGGTAGTTTGACAGATGCGTGCGCGCGCGCGCGCACACACACACACACACACACACCTGAGGGAAGGCGCCCCACCTGTCCCAGAAAGTGAAAAGGGGTAATACCATTTAACGATGAGAGGCAGGGGTGTGCCGCTGTGCGGAAACAACGATCACATGCATGCCGGGCATACCTTGATGGTCTGCAATTTCTGCCCCTGCATGTCGTAGCGGTACACAACTCCGCTCTTGTCTCCCATGAACGCGCTGCTGTCATCTTTGGTGACAGCCACACACGTGAGGCACCGGGCCCGGACTTTGACGGTATGGGTGTCGGCCTCGTCCACTTGGACATGTGAAGCGAGGTCCCGCTTCAGCTTCCCAGACTTGTACAGATTGTCGAGGCGCAGCAGGCCCCCCTCCTCGTTCTCTTGATCACTGGGGTCATCGCTTTCATGCTCTTCGACGTGCCAAGACATGCCCGCTCAGCAAAGACAGCCCTACAGCAACAGCCATGTGATACGGGACCTCCGATTTTGTCCAGCATGGGACAGGCCTCTCACCTCTTGCCTGGGCCGAGTGCAGGGCCACCACTAATTGGCAAGAAGGTCACCCGCACTATGGCAGCCTCTCTGCACTCGGCCTAGGTATATGGGGATCCTGACAAACATGCATGTTCCTGCCCAGCTTTGTCTGACCCATCGTTGGTGCAGTCTGCTTGTTGCTGCTGCTGTTTCTCCCCCAGCCCAGGCCTATCTGCGGATCCTGCGGCTGCTAATTTCGCACCTCCTGAGTCTCCTTTCCGCACTTGAACTACACCTTGCACTGCGCGCTACTTTTAGACTATGTTCCCCCCGAAGAGCCCCCAGGCACGCCCCTTGGAAACGCCCTTGAGGGTGCTGAAATGCACCGCGCACTGCACCGCGCGCGTCAGAGGATGCCACGCTTTTGTGCAATGTACACCCTTTCGGAAGGTAGGCAGGGGCGCAGAGAAAATACATTGAAATGGGAAACTTTTGTGCATGCATCATCATCACTTCTCCCCAGATAATGCCCCCAAAGCGTGTTTTACCCATACACACCAATAGCATCACCCAACCATTGCATACAGTGCACACTGGCCACGTTTCAGCAACTTTTAGTGTGAGCATATATTGTGCGCGCCGGGCTGACGCCGCACCGCACGGTCAGCACCCTCCTTAGAATTAGGCGACCCAAACTGCCCCAGCTCAAGAAATGTGCAAACTACCTGCCCTCGTGCTGGCAATCTTGGTCAGCCGCATATTCCCTAGGCATTTCCTAGTCTTCAGAGGACTCATGCCCTGTAAGTGTAACAGAGGTGTGCTCAAGACATCGTTTTTTGAGGTCCTCAAGAGTTAGGCCACAATTTTTGGCCATTAATTCTTCGAGCACTACCTGATCCAAGTCGCACAGGGGTACAAGGTTTAGAATTCCATCAACGATGATGCCCAAAATACCACAAAGTATGGGTTTCTACCACAGCCAGACACCCAAATAGTTGCACTGCGCACATGCGCACACACTGCACCCCCTAATGTTGCCCCATGCAGTGGGGCCCCGTCGTGAGCATGTACAACCCCTAGCCCAGCAATCCACTGTTGCTTGACCACTAGAGGTTCCCAGTCCAGCCAGAGGTACACGTGGTTTTGACCACAAACAGGGGTGGCATTTTTTGTGTCCCTTCCCGAACAATTGCGTCCTTGCATCTTCTGTGGTGGGCGGGCTTTCAACTTTGGGGGGGAGGGGGGGGTCGATGCAGCCCTCTGGCTAGAACCCCCCCCCCCAAAAGGCTCAATTGACAGGCCTCCCAAAATCCTACCGAGACTGACCCCCAGACCCGGAGATGGCCCAGACACAAAAAAAAAATCCGGCAAAAAAATGAAAATGGGATTTTTGGAATCAGCAATTCGAGGGGGATCAGAAAAATCATCTTTTGCCATGTATTTGGTAAAAAAAAAAATTCGACCATTTTCAACGCTCCAAAAAGTTGTCAGTGCCTTTGGCACCAGAGGTCATAATAACTGATTAATGGTCCTGTCAATTGAGCCCTTGTCCTGGACTCTCTCCCCAGTTTGGGGGGCTCTATTGAACCCCCCCACCCCAGTTGAAAACCTGAGATACACTGGTCTCCCATGGCATGCCATGCTCTTGGAGGCCACTGCACCATGTCGGTCATTTCGTCCAGCACACAGGGGGGCATTGTCTGCGCGGCAGAATTGTCCACAGTCTTCTCCCATGACTGCCCCTTGGTCCAATGGCGTTTGTTTGAGGATATCTTCGCACAGTGGTACTCTTTAGGATCCTACACTATCCTACACTGCCTCCCCCCATCCAAACGGACCCCCAAACAGGACCGAGCGGCACAAATGTGCAGTATTGTTCCTATCTTCGCCGATTCAAGACACATTGTGTGCACCACCTGTGCTACATCATACGTTGGGTGCTTGGTCTGCCCTGAGGGCCAAATAATTGCACTGCACATGCACTGCGCTCAAGGGGCCCTTTGAGTTATCAACACCGTCTAACAGGCAGCTGTTATGCAACCACCTTAAGGGCGCATTGCGTGCTATGTGCACTTTGAACTCTTTTTGTCCCTCTTTTTCATCCCCTTTCACCCCCTTTGCACCCACCTTCACCCCTTCCTGTCTTTTGTAGGGGATCATGATGATGGGCTATCGTATGACCGTGAGCACGTTCATGACGCAACGGCTATGTACAACCAGCTCGCACATACATAACAAGGTTGACTGAGACGGAAGCCCATGCGGAAGCCGCGCCATGCGGGATCCCCCAAACGTCAGAGCACATAATCCTCGAGAATGTTACTTCCAAGGGTAGGGGATCAAGGGACGAATGTGCCACCAGAGCCGACACGCATGACCTCCGAGAAAGTTATACACCAAGGCACCAGGTCACAGGGCGCCCACAGCGGCACCAGTGGGGCGACTTCAGTGCATGTAACCTGCGAGAATGTTGCGAGGGGCACGTTCCCCGCAGCCCCGAAAGCTATCAGCGTCAAGGAGCGAGAGGGGGGCCCCGACACTGACCTATCCTTCCGCCTGACCTCCCTTTCTCACAAGCCAGACAAGAGGTGGGCCAGGGGATGCAGCCCAACACACGGGACCCACGAGCCCGCCGGCTCCCGCCGGCGAACACGGGAATGTTACGCCGGGCCCAGCCCGCCGCGCCATACGGGGTTCCCCGACACCACAGCACATCAGCCTTGAGAATGTTACCTCCAGGGGCGGGGGTCCAGGGACTAATGTACCGCCGGCACGCATGACCTCCGAGAAAATCATACACCAGGGCACCAGATCACGGGGCGCCCATGGCAGCGCACTTGGGGTCCCGACATCAGGGCACACAACCTGCGAGCGTGTTATATCCAAGGGCAGGGGGTTGAGGGACGAATGTGACACCAGCACCAATGCGCGTGGCCTCCGAGAAAGTTGAACACCAGGGCACCGGATCACAGAACGCTTGTGGCGGCGACGACGACGGGGGGCCCAGAGAACCGCCACGCCACGCTAAAGGGCGGCGTTCCACCAAGTCAAACCGCCCTGACCTCCGGCAACCGCCCTGAGACACCGACGCACACACCACCGGAGCCGCGAAGCACGGCACGGCACGGAACACAGCGAGCCCGGCACCCCCCGAACCGAGCCAAGGCGACTGGCCAGCGGACGCGAGCACGAACACCGCACCACCACGCAGGCACAGCACCCCGGGGCTCCCATAGGGAACACGGGGATGCACCGAAGAGGATAGCGAACCGAAGGGGCTTTGCCACTGACGGGAATGTACATACGATCGGCACAAGCGAGACCAGTCTAACGGTCATGGTCACAGTATCCCAAAGCAGAGCGGATTGGCATTGGTGCAGCATACCACACCCTTCAGCCAGCCCAAATGTTCAGCAAAGCAAACAATTCCCAATCACAACTGGCTGGCAGTGCCCAACCGCAGAAAATACACCTGTTTGTATTTCTCCCAAGTGATTGCACCTCCATGGGTGTGCACACAACACATGCACTACACACACAGCAGGAAGTGTAAAATCTACACACCGAATTCCATTTAAAGTCTTTCCTGAACCATCTTGCCTGGTCGCAAAATTACCCCCCCCCAAATACCCCCACATGAAATTGTGATCACAAAGGTCAGGGATCACCTACCACTGTACCTAGTACGAATAAAAGCTCCATATGAGCCTGCAATGACCATGTACATTGTTGCACTCCTTTTCATGCCCAGCAAGGACCTTATGGGGCACGCACTTGTTGTGGCTATGGCTTTGAGGTTGAGCAATTTGCCACTTGATCTTACCCTACGAAATGGCACACCATTTTAGCTAGAGAGCTTTGGCAAGGGTTGACCCCAACATAGGCTTTGGCGGATGCCTTGGACACGCAGCTGGGTGGGTTTGGAGGGTTTTCTATCTTGTGGGTTTTGCCAAATGAGCATGTGGTGCCCATGCAATGTGCACAGTGCCCACGCAGTGTGGACACAGTGCAAGAACATTGCAATGGTCTTTCCTCAATTTCCTCAGTTCTTTATCTCAAGTGGCCATGGCCTCGTTACGAGGGCGTGCGTTATGTGCAAATTAATCCATTTTCCACCTCCCAACCAAAAATTATTGCAAGATAATGTGAGCATAGGCACCCAGAATTGCACTCTCATGCTTAGAGTGGGTGGCTTAGAGTTTGACCTTATGTAAAAGCGGTCAGACCGTGGGTACGAGCACCAGGCTTTACAACGGAGCAACATAAAATCACCGCCAGAAAGCAATTGTCAGGCAACGCAAAGTACTTCCTAGTGCTCCAAAATGGTTCTATCCAGAACCAAGAATGAATGCAAAACCCCATTGCATGGAGGGAGTTCACGCACCGCGGGCGCACCGTACGCGCTCTACCGTACAAATCCTAAAGATCCGCGGAATCCTAATTGTTGCGTTGGATGTTTTGAATTAATAACAAGCAAAAGTTTTGCGACAGCATCCAAAATGGGCGAAAAATATTGTATTTTTGCGATGTTTCTTTTGCGGAACCCATTTTTGCGTAGGGCGTTGCGCCAAAAATCAATTTATGTTTTGCATTTTTTTTGCGGTTTGGGGATTGGGTTTGATTCATTCATGTGGATCACTTGGACTCTGGGATGGCAGTCCATAGCACATATAAGCACCGACCTGAATCATGCTTGAATCCTACCAGTTTTTCAACACACCAGTTCCAAACTCGTCCATAATAGTGCCCATGGCATGTGAAATGCTGCCTTGTCATTTTGTCTTGATAATAGTGTATCAAATGCTGAAAAAATGCCACAGAAAACTCTGCGGGATCAGACAACAAGAAAAACCAAAGCACTGTACATGGCCGTGAAAGAGAAATACCATGAACACACAAAGGCTCAGTTATGCAATTGGCAATTTGGCCCTAGGCACAGAAAGGCGGACCACATCAAAGGCCTGCGAGCAGCACAGAACTAGCCCCTTTATATGCTTTGGGGCACATCAGCATCCGGATTGAAATATCTAATATTGTGACAATCCCGGATGCCCTGATACCTGGTCCCTGATTCATCATTCTCGAAAAGAAAGCAAGGTGCAGAATGGGGCATGCGACATGGAAGAGGGGGGCAACAAGCAGTGGGGCAAACTCTCCTGCGATTCTGGCATTCTTGCAAAAAGGGGGGCAGAGGCAAAAAGTATTTCATTTTGCGATTTTTTTTTGCGGAACCCATTCTTGCGTAGGGCATGACGCCAAAAAATAATTTATTTTTTGCCTTGGTGTTTTTTTTTTTTTGCAGACAACAACACCTTGTGCCGGGAATTAAATATTTTTGCAAATCTTTTGGATTTGTGTGGTACGTCAGGTATTTGAACAACTTCTCCAGGTAATGGTCTATCTTTGAAGCCCTTGCAAATACTGCCCCTTGGTGGAAGTTTCTGGAGGAAGAGTTATGGCGGGGTGTGAGGCCCCACTTGGGCAAGCTCACATGCAACCAGCACAGCAACAGGCTGAAAGATGACAATTTATTGCACACAAAGCCCAATTTTGAATGTGGCTACACTGCCCAAGTCCCTTCTGCAGTGTCAGGTACAGCTTTGGGCAAAAAGCATAGGCGCCAGCAGCATGTAGCCTCTCAATTACTGTGCCCTGAAACGGTCCACGCAACAACCTCAGTAAATGCACTGCATCTGATACTCCCCCATGCACCATCACGTGTGGTCATGTGTCCCAGGGATGCACAGAGGTGTTCCATGGCATCGGTTTCTGCAGATACGCTCCTGCCCCTCCTTCTATAACCATGTGGTCAGCCAGGGCCGGCGCTTGGGGGGCAGACTGCACAACTCAAGTGGTGCACATCTATGGATGGGCAACAAAGGGACACACTGGGACAGAGGCAGAGCAGTGTGCACACAGAGACTGGGGGCTTTGTATGACTGCAGCAGCAGTGCATGCAGTGCAATGCAGCAACAGCCCCAGGGAATATAGGCGAGCTCCCACAAACGGGGCCTGCGGCCTAGCTCTGCACTATGCAGGCGTCGCAACAAGTGCTGCTGGACGCCGTCAGCCCATGGCGCAGGCCCAGCAAGGGTCCCACGAAACAGGGCTGAGGAAAGTGGTCCACTGGGGGTACTTCGAAACGGTATGAACATAAGGGCTCACACAACAGAATGCAATCAGCGGCCGTCCCTAATTGTAGGGAAAGGGCAATAATGTGCAGAAGTATTGGGCGGTCACAGGTAACCAAAAGCGGGTGATGCTGAATTGATGACTGTGATGCTGGTAAACGAAAGGGTTCGGCCGTCAGGAAAAGACGGTCTGCCAGGAGTAGTCACCAGAGATGGGCGGGCAGGGATGGATACCGGGGGCGGCGGGGGGGGGGGGCTGGTACACCCCCTCCCAGCCCCTCCTCTCGCCACTCGAAGGTGAACATGCACGTACACCCGGAAGCACCGACCGACATACTCACTCAGCCTTTATGGCATCCCCCCCCCCACTCGATAATTCACGCATTACGAAATTCGGTGGACCAAAGGGGTCAGGGGAAGGGGTGGGTGATACGCTAAAATAGACAGCACACTGATCAGTTTGAGGCACGTGTCATGGGGGAAGGTTTCTCCAAAAAAAAACCTTGGAGCCGCTTTCTGGCCTAATGCACAAGCCATCACCGGTCCTCAGACTGTCCTTTTCTAAGGAATCCTGTGGGCTGTTCGTAATTGGTATTTCACCATCACAGCCCCCAACAGAGCCCTCCAACCCGCACCCAAATCATGACATCACTATGATATCCATCCCTGTAGCTGGGGGGTGTGGATGGGCGGAGTGGGCGGGGGACGAAAAACAGAAACCCTGTACATAAAAGATGGTTCTGCAAGGCTTTCCTGTTGTGCGTTCCACTTTGATGTGGCGATGGGGTGCCCAACATCGTCAGCCCAAACGCCAACCGCCATGACCACCATGAACATGGGGTAGCGCTTTGTCATGTGTGCTGGCCCGCCACGTTTAGACAGGCCGTGGATGCAGCGCAGGCGAACAGCACCACACCCAACACACACCCACACCCAGAAACGGGCAGAGGAGATAGGGACCACAAAAACACGGCAAAGCCCCAACCCTTGAAGATGACTGGCATCACCACACTTCATCACATGCCCCAGCATCCATCATGAATTCCTCCAATTGTCATGACACTGCTTTGATTGGTAACACCCATTGCAAACCTACCCCCCCCCCTTTGCAAGAGCGACACCAAAGTTCCAAAACTCGACAGAAACAACACCCACTGCTGCTCTGACAAGAGCGTTGTTGAAGCGAGCGGTGGGAAGACACAAGCGGTGACCATAGCACCATGAATGTACTACTCATCTGGTGATTCCCTAATCTCCACTTCCAAACGACAAGAAGGGATGAACGTGGGTGGCAGGACAGCAACCAATATCCCTAAAATAGCATCCCCGGCCTCAAATCACAGAAAAAACTTCATCTTCATGGACCACCAAAAAAAGGAACCATCAAATTACAACACCCACTGTTGCTCTGACAAGGGTGTTGCTGTCGCAGGGGGAAGGGGAGTATGACTTGTTCTGCCTCGCTCCCTAAAAAATGGCAGCAGGCACCCATGCACGCCCGCACTTCCACCCACCCACACCCACCCACACCCACCCACACCCACCCACCCAACAACCCACAAGCAACCCAAGGGCTGCTGGTGCGCTGGCGGCGTGTGGCCCATTCTACAGAGGCCAATGACTGCCGCCTAGAGGGCGGCCCTTATCCAGTTCCTGAAGGGTGGTCCTGCCTTGAACCAATACGCTGTACTGCTTCCTGGACTCATGAATCGCAAGCTCAGTCTGATGGGTGCAACGGTGGTAAAGATGAAGCATGGGGCAAATTGATTGGCCATGGGGGGGGGGGGGGGGGGCACAGGTCAACAACTGCTCCAGATACACACCTCCTGGTATGCATATGCAGTAACGTCCGGCAGTTCTCGATGATATTTGTGTTCTTCACCACCTCACCATATGTACTGGTAGACCGCTTATGTGTTCTTGTGGCTGCCGTGTTTTCCACCACAACTGGTCTGCATCTTAACTTCACAGGGCAGCTCCTTTCCACGCGTTTGACCTTGCACTCAGGCTGGCACTCAATTACCCACAAGTCAGTACGTAGGTTAATCCGGTACCGGAGGGGGGGATGGTCCGTGCGGGGGAAAATATGAATCTACAAATTCTGGCGCAGCAAAATCTGTGCCATTTCTGAAAAATGAGAGAACAAATTATGTATCGTTCCCAATACTTGCTCATGAGAAACAGTGGGCGCTTTCTGTGACTTCCTGGTGGACTTTGGTTCTCAATAGTTGCTGTCATTTTCTGGTGGACTCTGGATGGTTGTTGCAACTTCCATGGGAAACCAATTATCATTAACCAAGTCATCTGGCATCTGGTCGTCAGGTCGCAAAGGCAATGCCTAACGTATACGTGCACAAATCCTTGAAAACACCGAAGTAATTGCGTACAAAAATTTCATGCAGAATTTGAATTGCAGAAATTCCAACGGGTATATTTTCCCCCCCTCCAGTAGCTGTGGGAAGAGTGAGGAGAAACATGATCTAACGCCAGTGCCTACGTTTCCGCAAGGGGGGGTGGGGGGTGAGCCTGGCAATTTTGGCCCGAAAGATGTGTCTATCATACAACATGAATGCTTCTCCACTGCATTGATTTTTCTAACTGAGGGAGGGGAGGGCTGGATGAGGGGAGCAAATCAAGACAAAACCCTGTTGGAGCCCCACCAAGAGCAGTGGGGCAGTTTGCAGAGAAGAGCAAAAACCAAAACCGGTGCTGCTCTCAAATTGGTTGAAGCACGTAACAACAGAAGCGGAGTCGAGAGGGGGCATTCAGACGATTTTCCCGGTCCTGATATTCAGTTTTGATAGGGTTGGCATGAGGGCCAAGGTAAAGGTTAGGGTCACCGAGATGTGTTCACCATCTAGGCTTTATAACCCTCTTTAGGGTCTAGGGTGCAGCTACCAGGTTTATCAAGCAGCAGCAAGCAAGCACAAACCAAAATGGGCAAAAATCAGACTTCCGTCGTTGTGCTTGGGATTCGGCTGAGATTTTGGTGGATGACAGCTATGGGTGTGAAGTACCATCACACAAAGTTTTGAGCAAGAAACTCACCGATGGCGGCTGGGAACGGGATTTCAAAATCAGTCAAAAATAACCCCTTTTCGGCTTGGGTGCTGAAAGAACCAATGACGACCCTCAACCTGCCAGCGTGCAACCTGGTTGGAGGGTACACGATGACGAACATCGTTTTTGCGCATCCAATACTAAGAGAAAGTGATTTGTAGCTTTGTGGAGGGCTGCAGGAGCGGTCAACTTGGGTGTTAAAGTGTTGGTGTAGCTGCAATTTCATGTGCTCTTGTGTTCTGCTGTGTATGCTGGCCTGTTGGGAGCCCTTTAGCAGTCATGAACCAAAAGGGGTGGGGCTCGCTGGGTTCGCTTGTGCTGGACAGGGCGACGATTAGCGCTGGAATACGCGGACGACAAAACGCTGGTCTCCCTATGGAAAGTCCTGCTGAGCTGAGTACAAAAGGGCAAGGGGAGTTAAGAAGGTTAGGCGAAGAAAGGCACCCCTTACTTGGGTGGAGGTGAGGAGCGGCGCTCAAAGCAGCCACAAAGCCGGTTACCATGATGACGACAATGATAGCGGGTCGGTTCTAAGAGGCAGTGGGGCACAGGGTATTTGTATATGGGACAAGAGTTGTTCGGACAGCACGAGCCAGAAGAGTGCGGCATGATGTCTGGGAGCTGCGGATCGCCTCCCAGTTCTTAATTTGTCAAAATTGTGGCACAACTTTCCCACGACCGAATCCATTTTGCCGGGCACAACGTCCACTGTGCACTGTGAGCAGGCACTGGGCGCCTGCAGGGCCCTGCGTGGAGGTTGGCATGTGTACCTATGGGACTGTCACATATGGTCCCTGGCCTCTTTGCGGGAGCTGTGCCTCGATGGCCTGGTTTGGAAGAGGGTCAGGTGGCCTTCAACAGTTGTCCTCGCTCATGGTACAGCAGGGGTCCACCTGGACGTGGATTGATGATCTTGTCCAAAGAAGCGGGGCTGAGCTTGGTGATGGGTTCACTTGCCCTGGCAGCTCTCTGACCGTAGACAGGCTAAGAGAGCGCACCAGAGGCGTCTGAGGCAGGGTTCAGGGACTTGGGTTCAGCATTGGGACTGAGTGATGGAGAACGGCCCCCTCCCTGTCCACTTCAGTGAAGCTCTGGGTGGCTCTCACTGGAGCCGGAGGGAGGGGACTGGGGTACCGTTGGGCCAGCTATCCACTGCCCAGAACCCAGTCTGTTGTGCCACAAAATCATTTGTGAAGAATGCTCAGTAATGAAAATTTGTGCATTGCACCTTCCCATGCCATGGCAAGCCCCCCCCCCTCCTATGGACCCTCCACACACACACACTTAAGCTTGCCAAGCATGGGGACTCCCCCCCGTTAAACACGAATTGGTGATGGCCTGAGGGAAAGGCACACAGGGACCTTGGAACTCGCAATGCACAAAAATGCACAAAAAGGCATGTGCACCCCCCCCCCAAAACCTACAATGAGAAGAAAACAGTGCTATTCAACAGCCACTTGGGGTACTGTCTACAAAAATGGTACCAGGGGGGGAAGTGGGTCACATTGATCTGTTGACACCATCGCTCTGTACTAAGGAGACCACGGCCCCTGCTCAATGTGCAAAGCGTGGCACATCATTTCTATGGGCTGGCTTACTCCAAAGGCGCACCACAGGTGCTGCAGGGGAGTACCTCCCACAGTCGACATTTATTTTACATTAATTTGCTTGAGGGCAAAGAACGCGCCACGCCCAAACAGGCCGCCCAAGCAACAACGCGGGGAAACCCGCATGGACACCCCGGGGCATGTCCTGGCATTTTGATTCGATGTACCATTGGGGACCTGGGCTGGGGAGACGGGTGCAGGCTGCTGCCTTGTTTGCTCTGTGTGTGAGAGCTGTGCTCGTTTTAATTGTGCAATGGACTTTTTAATTTTGCAACGGAATTAAGGTGAGCGCTTGGCAATCCGAACTGCGACGAGGGTATGTGGCGCACCAGATGGCCCGTCGAACTTCGGATCTGACGCTGGCAGGGCTTGCCTCGCTCATATCTTGAGGCTGCCGCAATTCCTGTCGCAGGGTGCCCCCTTCAAGGGACGGGGATCCCCTGCCCCAGGCCGGCGCGTGAAACGGCCTCATTTGTTTCCGGATCCGCTGGCCCCGCTGGAGCTGCTGGCCTCGTCGGCACTCCCGGTGAGGCGGTTGCGCAGCTGCGTGACCTCCTCCTCCAGCTCCGCAATGCCCGTGGTGCGGGGGCCCTCGACCTGCTTGGCGAACAGCCCCTCCAGCGTGGCACGGCACTTCCGAATCTCCTGCGGGCACGCGGACGGGGGCGCAGGGGCAGGGGAGGGGCTCTTGGGGCGCAAGATGGCACAGGATGGCGCCGCCTTTGGCTTTAGACGTTGTGCCCATGATGCGCTCGCACCTCCCGCCCAACCGCCGCCCCTCCGCCCCCAGCCGTCTAAACCTGCCACTCACGTCACCTGCCTGCCACGGCCACCCCTCAGTGCCCTCGTCCCCCACCCACCGGCCAGGCCCGCCGCCTACAACCTGCAGTCATCCAGCCACCCAGAGCTGAGGCATTGGGGTGCTAGGGGTGGGCGGGCTTTCAACTCGGGGGGGGAGGGGGGGATGCAGCCCTCTGGCTAGACCCCCTCCCCCCTCCAAAAAAAAAAGGCTCAATTGACGGGCCCCGCAGAATCCTACCGAGACTGACCCCCCGGGCCCGGGAGGTGACCCAGGCCCAAAATTCGGCGAAAAATTAAATTGGGATTTTGGGATCAGCGCATTGAGGGGGTTGAGGAAGGGCATCATTTACCATGTTTTTGGTGAAAAATTTTGGACCATTTTCAATGCTCAGAAAAATTTGCGGCGCCTTCAGCGCCAGAGTTAATAATAAATGATCAATGGTCCTGTCAATTGAGCCCTTTTCCTGAACCCCCCCCCCCCAGTTTGGGGAGCTCTATCGACCCCATCCCGCGGAGTTGAAAACCCGACTTCCCCTGCGGCCCTGATTTGACCAACGGGCACCGCCCGATCACAGCCCCTGCCCTCTGCCCCTTGGGGTATCCCAGGCACTCCCTGTCCCCTGTGCTCTGCCAGCGCCCCCCTCCGCAGACCTCATTCAAATTGCTGTGGATCTGCTGCTGCAGCTGGTGGTCCTCCTCGACCTGCGCCAGCTTGGGGGCCGCCGCCTGCGCTTTGTTGTCGAGCTTCCGACTCTCGCTGACCAGCAACATGGCCTCCTTCCTCATGCACTGCGGAGTTTTTTTTGGTGGGGGGGGGGGGGGGGTGGCAGGCGTGCAGAGGCTCGTGAACAGGACATGGAGCCTGCGACAGGAGGCTCCAAACAAACAAATCAGAGCCCAAAACTCCGAAAAACAGCGAACCGAGACTGGGAATCCCATCGGGATCCATCCAATCAACCGCCGCCGGTTCACCGCTTCCTGCCACCGACACCCGCAGGATGTTGCACCACTTGACTCAGCACTCCCTCCGTGGTGAGCCTTGCATCAGCAACACCTGGAACAATTGTATTCGTTGTATGTGCATTGTTACTTAATTTGTGTGGTTGTCAAATGCTCAGATTTTACTGGAGAGTTCAGTCATGCCTGAAGGACAGGAAACCGTTTTGCATCATTGCACCAAAGTCCATAACCGCGGGCAATGGTGACCTTTGGCTGCCACAAACAGCAAACTGTTCCGTCAGAAATTCCCAACAACATAACGACTGCACAATTGCACAGGGGGTGTTCCTCATTAACAACCAATGACTGTGGGCAACCTGCCCTGTTCATTGCTGCAGCCAAAACCCACCAATTGGGAGCAATAACGACTGCAAAATTGCACAGGGGGTGTTCCTCATTAACAACCAATGCCCTGTGTGCAACTTGCCCTGTTCATTGCTGCAGCCAAAACCCACTGATTGGGACCAAATATTTGGCCTGATTGGGGCAACACGCGCCCCCGAAAACGAAAGGGTGGTTGATCGTTCCATTTCAAGCACGGGTCTGGGGGATGGGGCACTGGGGCGGCGGTTCACGAAAGGACTGCCCACGGGAAAGACTCTACTCGGAGAATCCTAGAGAGCGGGGGAGCGGTGGCTCACCAATCAACCTCAGTCTCACGCATTGCTTTTGATAACTGGGTCTTCAACACGTCCATTTTGCAGGCCGACTCCTCCTCAATCTCCACGAGTTTGTGCTCGAAATACACCGTCTGCTCTTGCAACTGCGACGCCAACAGAGCGTTGTAGTACTGATTGATGGATTCCAGCTGCAAAACACATTCATGATCATAGGTCACGATTGTAAAAGGGATTGATTGTAACCCAGGCTAAAGGTAGCAGGGGGCGGGCTGGGGGTGGGGGGCAGAACTGCAGTGTGTTGTTGTACTGATTGATGGACTGTACCTGCTGACACACACGATGAGAACCGCAAACAAGAACAGAGCAAGAAAAGCAGTGAAAGAAAACCGCTCAGGAGCTGCAGGGCAGCCCTAGACGTCTTTCAGTCGGAAAAAAAAATAGACACTCAGAACTGACGCACACACACACACACACACACACACACACACAAATGCGAAACAACACGAGCACAGCAGAGGCTTACACGCGCTCGCACGCACATATCATGAAGGATTTGGCGGCTGCATGGGGGGGGGGGGTGTCGTGAACAAGGGGAGGGATACATGGGTGGGTGCCATAAAAGCTGGTTGCTACAACTCATTTTCAGTGCCACGTCTTCCGTGTGACAAGCTTCTGGGTCAAGGTTGTTTGTGGGTAGGGCATGGGAGCAGGATGGGGAGCTGGGAGATGGGGCAGATGCACAGCAGTCTTGCATTCAAAGGCCTGCAAAACGAAACCGCACACCTTAGTCTCCAAACAATTCCCTCAATCCCCTTTGGCGCCGAGTTTCATTGCGACCCATGAAGGGGCACGTCAACTGATTCTCAGGCCCAGACCCCACTCCCTTTGTTGGGGGGGTGCAAGCCCCCTGCCGGAGTTGAAAATCCAATGCTCCCTGAGACGCCTTGTGCTCTGCTTGTCCCACTCCTCACAATTGCAGCATTCTGCCCCGTGGCATCCACTCCCCTGCCAATGCTGACAGGCTTCACAAACAAGACAGGCTTCAGCGTCATTCCCAGCCCCTGAAATTTGGAGGGTGATATGGGGAAGGGTGGGGTGGGTGGTACCACAAGGGCGTCAGTATGCCAGTTGGTCCTTTGGGGTGTATGTGCTTGTTCACTTTTTGAGGAGGGAATCCTCAACACATGGAGAGGTGGGTTGGTTGTCCACCCATTGGGTTCGGGTTGAAGGGGCGAGTTCAAAAATTGTGAAAGGTCCAGCTCATGATGCGGCCGTGACGATGTCCCCATTTTGGAACTGCCACACTCGCTGGCATCATGACTTTGGGGGCTGGCGCACGGCATTTTGCCTCCCAAAGGGCACATATCTGGGTTTTTGACTGGAAGGGGGGGACGGTTCATCGGAAGGGGAGGAATAAAAAAGGTTTGCGCGCGTCGGGGGCGTTGAAGCCCCTTTCTGAGCCCCCCCCCCCCCCCTTTCAGGGCTCCTGTGGCGGGGACCATACCTAAGCCCCCCAACCCCCAGCCAACGGTAGTGGTACTTATGTCCGGTCATTTCCGACCACATCCCATCGCATAAAGAAAATTGGAGGATGTAGCGCCCACCTGGGCCTCCCGTTGGCACAAACTACTCGGATGCAGATGTCAAATCTGACACATTAGAGAAATTGGAATCGGAAGCAGGCTCAGCATCCGAATCTGAAGCAGAGGTGCAATCAGAGATGGAATCGCCTAGGCCATGCCCATGCCCCACTTTCCCCATAGGGACCGGCGGGAGTTAGTTCCGGTTGAGGCTACATAACCCCTGCGCTCTTGGGGGCCCACATAACCTGCCGTCTCGGGGCCCAGAATGGGGTAGAAAGGGACCCTACATAAGGGTTCAGCAATAGGTCTGTCACGGGAGCCCCTTTCCCGACCCCAACCCCCTCCTTCAGGTGGCTCGAACAACCCCCTTGCACCCTGCGCGCAAACCATTTTTATCCCTCCCAAGGGTTTCTTTTCTCTTGTTTTGTGTGTGTGTATGTGTGTGTGTTTATTTTGTGCGATTGCGGGAGGGTCGCAAAGCCTCAAGCTATGAGGGCTCCTCCCCTGCAGCGCCTGCGGTGCTTGCGGCACGCCCTGCGGCGCTCCTGCGGCGCGCGTTTCAACAGCAAACAAGACAAGCAATTCATTGTCATTGTATTCACTGTTGTTTTTGCACACTCCACCCCTCTACATTGTGCAATAGGTCCCCTAATCACTCTTTTTTTGTTTCAAGGACCCACCCCTTTTACCCGTGTGTGTGGGGGCTCCCTAAGCGATATGGATAGGCCCCTTTCCGGTTGGGATACATCTCAGTCTTGGGTCCTAACTCAACGACATGTCCAAGATATTCAAGATTCGTTGCCGATTCGCGCACCGAAGAATCTGGTGGACTCAGCTAAACGAACCCTATGACAGCATGTAAGAGTGCTTTAAGCACCAAATTGGGCAAGACAAGGCGCTATACAAATGTCGTTTGTTGCTCATTGAAGATCTCGCCCTTGAGCTGGGGCCGTAGTCTCTCCATTGTAGAGAGTGATGGTGTCAACATATCAATTTGCACCCCCCAACCCAACCAAGCCCCCACCCACTCAGTGGGTTTTGTGCAGGCAAGTACTGCAAATGGTCATGGAATGGTGGTTTTTCCTTCTTGTTGCAAGTTTCACTATTTTTGCAGTTTGAGAATACTATTTCTGCCCTGCGACACTTGCAGCGCGCCTTGCGGCGCGCAGGTGTAGCCCTCTATGCTGTAGCTGCCCTTGTGCTACTGCTCACCTGAAACTCACCACCTGAAACTCACCAGCTCACAAGCTCACCAGAAACTGGGGGGTAGAGGCTAGCTTTGTGGTGCAGGCGGATTCGTTGGGTGTAGACGGGACTAGTTAATCCATCCTCCACCGTTAATGCCACTTTCCCGAGGGCCCAGATGAGGTGCTGCAAAATTGTCAAAGCCACTTCGGGTTGCTCATTGATTGGCAATATACATGACCGCATTCTGCAGGCACAAGCACAAGGCGTCAAACAAAACCTTGAAGATCATCACCTTTGAGTCATCGACCTGGCAATGACGATAAATCAATCCCAAGCAGCTGGGTTAGGGGGGGGGGGGGGGCCCTCCCCAGAAATTGGCACCAAAGTGCCGGACCATCGGCACCAAAAGCAAATCTTGCCTAATGTGGCAAAGGGTAAAAAATTGTGTTTTCACCCTATGTGTATGTACTCAATATACTCAGAATTTTCAAGAGAAATCAATAATGGTCCAAAATGGGTATTTTTTCAGTCCGCCCAACATAAGTATCCCACCCCTGAGAAGAGCTTCTTAGAGGTGGCCACTACCCAAGTTGGTGGGACACCACACTAACAAACAAAGGGCCCTTGGCTAATTCCCAGTGGTAGCTCATGTCCCCTACTCAATTACAAGGGCCTTGAAGGTGTTTTTCCCCATTTTTTTCCCCATAGCTCACCAAGAGTCTACTATGCAAAGGCAGGTGACATGCAGCCAATTCTGATTTTGTCCCCTATGTCGGGGACCCTGAGAACGCAAGGGTTACGTAGCATTCCCGCCCACTTGTGGGCCCCCAAGAAGGCATGGGTGAGGTAGCCAATTCTGATTTTGTCCCCATTAAACCCCCTTAAACAAAAGTACCACCTACCATGCCCCCCCTGTTGCAACATTTTTGGCCCCTACATTTGCACCTCCAAGTTATCAGCGCGATGAGAAGGCCATTTCAAGCCATATGTGTAGGGGTCCGGAGCCCCCCCCCCCCCCCCCACCCTCTAGCTGCCCCCCCCCCCCTGAAAGTGGCACGGAAGCGGGAAGGAGTCGGCGTATGGCCCGTTGCTGCAACGCCCGTGGGCTGGGTTTCATCAAATGTAGAAGATCTGTTTCGTTTCGTGTATTCTGAGCTGCCAGCAGACATAGCAACCTGCCCAACACACAGCACATACACCACCTGGTACACAAAACACTACACACACGCACACACACACAACCTGGAACACTCAATATACGACCTGGTGCACAAACCAATGGATCTGAGCTGCCAGCCGGTGTTGGAATCGGTTTTGCTGTGGCCTGTGTGCGCGGTCCGACAGTCCTTCAGCAGGGCAGTGGGCGTGCGATTGGGGGGAGAGGGGTGCGAAGCGAATGAGGGGCACAAAGCCAATGCAAACCTTCGACTCAAATTTCCCGTCCGCCATGTCCTCCTCGTCAGGTCCCATGCCGCGCACTTTACTGGTGCTATGGGGATCTGTAGTCTCCACCAACTGCGAAGCGAAGGCGTGAGCAGGCACTGGCAGGACCTTCCCCCATGAAAAAGCAACCAACCAAACAGATTCCGTCTCATTACTTTGCAGTACCAACCCCTTTCAAAAGACCAACAGGCCTGAAGGAAAAATTACAGGGTACAGCAGCAGGCGTAGAAACCCTGCCATTTCATTGTAGAGAACCAAAAGCCAACTGCCAACAACCGTCAACTGATCGTTGGTTGACCATCAACTGCAGGCAACGGCGCCCCCCCCCCCCCCTCCTCCCCAAATATGACGAGGACTCTAGAGTAGCTTACAAGAGGAGCAGTCTGGCCCAGGGCTTACCCGCGCTAGCGGGGTCTAGGGACTGTCAGCAGCCTGGTACGGCTTGCGACCGCACAGTTATGAGGGGCCAATGGTATTCAGCAGGTACGGCAGCTCAAAATGTGGCCACCAAAGCATCAAAAGAGGCTGTCACCCACAGGTCAAACTCTTGATTACACCAAAAAGAAAGAAACAACCACTTGTGCTGGCTGGGCTTTCAGCACCACTTGGGTTTTCACTTTCCGAGCCGTCAAGCCTAGATTCACTGGATTGCATTTGGTCATTGACCATCGCTATATCTAACATATTTTGCACAAGCGGCCATATAATACCCACAAGCAGACTGGCTCAATGCCTTGGAGTACCACACTCAGGAGGGCCTTTTGGACCTCTAAAATGGTTTGGACTATACCGATGCCTCCTGGTGCCCTTGCCCCTCAAGGGCCAAATACCCAAGATTCGTAATGAACCAACAGCGACGGAATGGATGGGACTGCATCCAATGTCATACTTATTGCTCAGAACTCTGCTTGCAAGTTCGGGCACTGCCCGATACGCATGGCCCCCTTGTTGATGGGATATTCCCGCCCAAAAGAGACACCATAATGCACTTCCCCCTGGGCATGGTTTGACCACAGCCCGCAGTCCAACCTTGAGTGTCTGCGGTGGACTTGGAGTCCACTGCTTGCAGCCGTTTTGGCTGGACCTGGCATTTCTGTTTCTTTTTTGGTGGGGAAAAAGGAATGAGCTGGAATTGCACTCCGCTTTTACGCTCGAGCTGCATGAGCCGTTCCTTGGCTGCCAGAATATCTTTCTAACATCGGCATGTATGGCTGACCACTGTGTGCCAAGGTATCAATTCCGTTCATGCTCAAACTGCAAGGTTCAACAATCTTACTTCCTACCACTACTGCAAACCATGAGTTCAGTGTCTGGCCCTGCAGTGGGGCTGCCCAAAGGGCCGTAATCTCCATATGTACAGTCGCTGCCAACACACCACGGCTCCTGCCCTATGAACCATCCACGTTGCAACAAGACACACATTGCATGCCCGTGTGCCCCACTGCTCCCCCACAGACCTTCCCCATGCTGACCACTGTGTGTGTGTGTGCGCGCGCCAAGGTATCAACTCCAATCATGCTCAAACTGCGAGGTTCAACGTTCCTACATCCTACCACTGCTGCAAACCATCAGTTCTGGGTTTGGCTTGCAGGGGGGCAGCCAATACATGCTGCCATATGTACAGGGTGCTGCCAACACACCGCAGCTCCTAGCCCTGCGACTCAGCCATGTTGCAACAAGACACACATTGCAGGCCGTGTGCCCTACCTCTCCCCACAGACCAGGGCGGTCCTTAACGGAAGAAAAAAAAAGGTGTTCCGTGACACAGTTTTCCCAAAAAAGCCCGCGGGCACTCCATGTGTTCAACCATGGTTGGTGGCGGTTTGCGGTCGGCGGTTGGTGGTGGCGATTGGCGGTTGGCAGTTGGCAACTGGCGGTTGGTGGCGGTTCGTGGCGGTTCGTGATTGGTGGTTGGTGGTTGGTGATTGGTGGTTGGTGGTGGTGGTTGGCGGTTGGCGGTTGGCGGCGGTTGGTGGCAGTCAGTGGCGGTTGGCGGTTGGCGGCGGTTGGTGGCAATCAGTGGCGGTTGGCGGTTGGCGGCGGTTGGTGGCAGTCAGTGGCGGTTGGCGGTTGGTGGGAGTTGGAAGTTGGCGGTTAGTGGTCCCTTGGGGCGGTCCTTAAGGGCGGTCCTTCACAAAAAAAAAAAACTGGTTCCTTAAGGACCGCCCTGCCACAAACCATCCCCATGCGTCCCTATTGAAGACGGGTGGGGGGGGGGGGTCCCGGCGCTGAAAAAGAAAACCTCTACCCCAGGTTGGGAGCAGCAGGCGCAAAATGGTAGGAAGACATTCATTGACCATGCCACGAAGCCCACGCACTACGACCCTCTGGGGTTCGAACCCGGCCCACAAGGGCCAGTGGGCGATGCGCATAGCCACTACGCTATAGTATTGACGAGGTTAGGTTACCTGCCACACAAGCGGAAAAGGGGGGGGGGGGCAGTCTGGCCGTTCGATGCATCCCAATCCCCCCCGGGATTCGAACCACCACCTGCGCCACACGAGACTCGCCGCTTACCACTCAACTACGGGGACGATACAGGGCTTCACCACAGTCCCCACAGGTACCGAGAACCAATTCCTATGAAGCAAGTAGTCAAACTATGAAGGGAGGGTATGAGCAAACGGTCATGTTGTGTGTGTGTGTGTGTGTGTGTGCGCGCGCGCGCGTGTGTGTGGGTGGGTGTGGGTGTGGGTGTGTGTGCCAAGGAATCCATTCGAATCTGCTCCAACTGCGAGGTTCAACAATCCTAAGGTCCTATCCCTGCTGCAAACCATGAGTTCGATTGTTTTGCCCTGCAGGAGGGGCAGCCCAGGTCGGCAAGAAAGACAACCGGGAGGTCATCAAACCAGTCCGCCACATGCCCGAGGGCCTTCCACTGCGCCAGCTTGAGCTGAGGGTTATTGTGAAAATGGCCCACGGCGAATGCCACATCAAATTGTTCGGAATGGCGGAGGACCCCTACTAACAGACGGGGGCCTACCGAAAAGGACCTCACAAAGGACCACTGCTTGTCATACAGGAGACCCACACCAAATTTCTGCTCAAGAGAGTGGTTACCAACAAAGGAAAACCCATGACGGCTCGCCGTGTGACAGGCCGAAGACAGTTGTACTTCATCACGCAAGTGGTGTTCCACAACACCGACCACCGACAGGTGGTGTCGCCGAAACATTTTAAAGGCGTACACATGGCGCTCCACAAGCTTGCCCCAAGCACCCCTTGGCTTCTCAGGCCTCTCCGGAACTGTGTTCCAGCCATTCAGGTTAGACACGCACACGGTGAAGATACGGAACAGATGCACGTGGCGTTCGCCCGCCGGCACCGGGTGGGAGGCCAGATTCATGGCTGATCCGGGGCGCCCGCACGCTTACGCTTAGTACTGACAACTGACCAATCCACGGCAGACATGTCTTCTCAGTGTTTTTGGAGAGACTCTGCTGTGAGCCCCCCCCTCCCGGGCCCGCGACCAGAGGCCTTAGGGCCAAGGGGGGGTGAAGAGCCCTTGCCGTTGCCCTTAGCCGTGCGCGAGTTGCGCTAGGCCGCGCGCGCTGACATGTAGTCTTTAATGGAATACACCAACGCCTGCTGGACACCACCAAATGGACCACGGACATCTATGTCCAGCATAGAACCAACCAGAGCAGCAGACAGACCTACTAGACCAGCAACCTGCCAACAGGGGAGGCGGACACTCCCCATAGTCTAGGGCAGACGTTTTACCTGTAGAGGAATGTTGCCGACACCTTGTACCGTGCCTTTGGCCACAAGTGCCTGGTGCACCAGGCTTCCGACATCCGGTTTGAGCAGGTGGTTAGGGACATCTACGAGCACTACCGGCTCCGACTCCCCGGTGGCAGTCACCAGGGACGCACTGGAGTAGGCGGACGAACCACTCTGTACCGACATTACCTCTCTCTCTCATCTATCCACGCGCCTGTACGCTCGTCACTCATCAAAAAACCAGACGACAACAGGTGGGGGGCCAGTTTGAGAATGAAAGGCGCAATATCCGCCTTGTCCCACAACACAACTCGCAGTTTCAACGCAGTCTCCTTCACCCCGGTGTTCCCAATTGTTCAACCATGAGTCCCTAGCCCCAAATTTGTATAAGCACACAACCATATGATCCTAGCCCCACATGTGTTGCATGATAGCATCAGAACCCTACCTCACACCCTGCACAATTCAACATGAACAAGAGCAATGCTTTTTTCAATCAAATCCAGTGATGCAGCGTTCGACCACCCAAATGTTCCATCGCCGGTGGCACAGCTGACAACAAACTCCCTACAGCTGGTACAACCTCTGGAAGTGCACCCTGACACGCTCCATAAGCTCGCCCTTCCCCCCGCTCACACTCAAACCATGCTTCCTAGAAATGGCCTTAAACTCAACTTTAGTCCAGAGGAAAAAAATGCCACAAATGGTGCCTACTCCCGTCGCTCTGCGGCGAGTGCTCTCCTGGGTGCCTACTCCCATCGCTCTGCGGCGAGTGCATTCATTTTGGTTTAGGTTTCGGCACACGCAGGTTTGGGTTTGGGCACCACTTGCTGCTTCAAATTTCATATGGGGAGCCGCCCCACCAGTTACCTAAAAAGTGCATGCACGGGCGCGCAACAAAGCCAAGCACGGTGGGTACAATCAGAGCGGGGGGCAAAATCAAAAGTGGCCCACAAGTGGGCAAAGTGGCTACGTCACCCCTGCCGTCTCGGGGATATCCACCGCTTCAGAGCGGGGGGCAAAATCAGAAGTGGCCCACTTGTGGGCAAAGTGGCTATGTCACCCCTGCCGTCTCGGGGATCCCCACTGCTTTGGAGCGGGGGGGAAATCAGAAGTGGCCCACTTGTGGGCAAAGTGGCTACGTTACCCCTGCCATCTCGCGGAACCCCACCGCTTCAGAGCGGGGGGGGGGGGGGGAATCAGAAGTGGCCCACTTGTGGGCAAAGTGGCTACGTCACCCCTGCCGTCTCGGGGATCCCCACCGCTTCAGAGCGGGGGGCAAAATCAGAAGTGGCCCACTTGTGGGCAAAGTGGCTATGTCACCCCTGCCGTCTCGGGGATCCCCACCGCTTTAGAGCGGGGGGGGGGGGGGGATCAGAAGTGGCCCACTTGTGGGCAAAGTGGCTATGTCACCCCTGCCGTCTCGGGGATCCCCACCACTTCAGAGCAGGGGGGGGGGGGGAATCAGAAGTGGCCCACTTGTGGGCAAAGTGGCTATGACACCCCTGCCGTCTCGGGGATCCCCACCACTTCAGAGCGGGGGAGAAATCAGAAGTGGCCCACTTGTGGGCAAAGTGGCTACGTTACCCCTGCCATCTCGGGGATCCCCACCGCTTTAGAGCGGGGGGGGGGGGGGGGGATCAGAAGTGGCCCACTTGTGGGCAAAGTGGCTACGTCACCCCTGCCGTCTCGGGGATCCCCACCGCTTCAGAGCGGGGGGCAAAATCAGAAGTGGTGCCCAAAAGAGGGCGGAATTGTTGTGTAACTCCTGCTTTCTCGGCGATCCCCAAAAAGGGGGGATAGACATGGCCCACGTTGGGCCGGGGCAAAAAGGCCTCTAGGGGCTACCCTTAAGGGCTGTCCTTAACAAAAAAAAAATCTCGTCCCTTAAGGACCCCCCTGGTCCACACGCCCTACGAGGGCGGTTGGTGGGTAACCGATGGCGCTTAGTGGGTAACCGATGGCAGTTGGAGGGTAACCGCTGGGGGTAACATGCGGACATAAAAGAGACCAAAAAAAAAGAAGCCAAACACAGTCCCGGGGTAACATGCAGACATCAAAAAGACAAAAAAAGCGAAGCCAAAAAAATTGCACACAATGGGAATTGAACTTGGGACCCTTGATATTAGAGTTTAATACAACTACCAACTAAGGTACCTCAGAATCTGGTATCTCCCCACCATCAGAGAGTGGATGCCATAGCAAAAAAAAAAAGGTGGGCGTCCTTATGGCACCCCCTAGGCCGCATGAACCTTACAACGATAATCAACCGCGCGCCACGCCCCGCTGAGGGCAGCGGGGGTGCGCTTCTTTTTCTGAAGAAAGGTCTCAATGACCGTGGTAGCGACATTAAGGCGGCCTTTATATATTGCATATGATACAAAGGCAGCATACGGCACACTCTAAAATTCTTTCTGCACCTCAAGCCGTTTATCCTTCGGGACCCTGGGCAGGAGCACCCACTGGGGGTCCTGCTGGCCACTGGGGCCCTGCAAAAGCTGTACCTGGTCATACTCACAGCCGGCGGCTTTCAGCAGCTCATCCACCCGGTTAGTCAGCACTGAAACTGCCCATAGGTCATCCGGGGCACGTGTCGCCAGAAAGAGCCGGGCCGGCGGCGTGCCCAAAGTGAGGTGCGGTCGGGATTTAATCAGCGGTTGGGGGGGGGGGGGCTGCGCTGTAAAATCCGAGGTGGTATGCATATGCCAAGCTGTAAGGTGAACCCCCCCCCTCCCAGACAGGAGGCCCTGAAACTTACTAACTTCTACCCATGCCTAGGGCACTTGCTCCCTGAAAAAGGTGGCCCCTTCGTACAAGGGCCTATCAGCAGCCCCCAGCACAATCAGATGCATTGCATTTACGCGCATTGAGCGATGCACTTGCCGCATGATCTTCATCACGTCCGCAAGAGAGTCCTCGGACGCGAAAAAGGCGACATTGAGCACCTCATGCTTTCAGAGTACTTGCGGCTAGGGAGTGGGATCTTCAAGAAGTCGCTTCCAGCACAGCATGGTACCTGGTGCATCCGAGGCTTGTAGCCAAGGCCGATCCAAGAAGAGATAATTGATATGCTGTGACACAACGCCCACAGCAATAGACAACTGTGTCCCTTCATGGGCCATCAAAGGCGACGGGCCGTAAACTGCATGTTTCTGAAGAAAGTGATCACGCACCGCAAACATGGCAGCAACATCAACACTCGCCCCAGATGCAGCTGCTGGCAGAGACGAAGCAGAAGCAACGACCGGCGCACGTGGTGGCTGCCCATCCCCTGCAGGTCGGGCCACAGACGGTTGGGCAGACGCAACAGGCAGCAAACAAGTGGGCCGCGGCGGCGATTGCGGCAGTAGTCGGCACACATCTTCTTGGGCCCCTTCAAAGGGGCAAGTGGACGGAACCCAGGGAAAGAACGCATGCAGGCACTGTCCCACTGGAAGTTTCTTCCACAAGCCCCCGCGGATAAAATCCAAGTCCTGGGGGGGAAGGCGCAGCCGGTGAAAAGCCCGCCACACCGCCGTCTCCTGGCGGCGATCCACCCTAAGCGCAGAAGCAGCAGCGTGTGTGATAGGCGTGAAATGAAGACCATTTGCCAACTCGAGACCTGCCCGGTTGCCCTGAACCGGCAGGTGACCCTCCCAAGCACGCGCCAATTGGCGCAGGGTGGTCAGCAGCGCAGACCAGTGCGGGGCCCGCGGCTTCTTGGGGCCCCGACAGGCGTCAGACAGGACCACAGTCCACGTGGACTCATCAATGAGATCACGAACACACAGGACCCCTATGGAGATGAGGTATCTGCAGGTCATTGTCTCAGAGTTAGACACGACTGTTCCAAATAGGCGCATTTGGGACCGCATGCCAGCGAAGCGAGGCCCCTGAGCGCAACTTGTTCAGTTCTGACAATGCGCGCGCACACAATACGCCAAGCATGGGGTGCCCCGCGTGGCACAGGGCGAGAGTTGTAGCAACGATAAGTGAGACACGGGGTGAACAATGCCCTTATGCGCTAACCCGTCACGCAACGCATTACGCTGCACACACCCAAATCGTGTTGGGTGCTGCAGGTAGCGCCAGAATGACGACGCATGTGTAGAGTAGAGGTAGACCTCTGGCATCCAAAGCCCTAGCCCCCCATCAGAGGGGGCCAAGTGCAGGATGTCTAGGGTCATCTTCCAGTTTCGAGAACCAAAGGCAACCCGTAGGGCCGCCTGGAGGCGAACTAAGACAGACTGAGGAGGGTAGAAGGCCACCGTTGTGACCTGCAACACAGGGTAGCACCAGGTGTGTACCAGCTGCACTCTTTCTTTCGCCGAGAGGGGCATGCGGGAAATGTGCAGGCACCTACTCTCAAACACACTAACGGATTTTCCGTATGCCTCAGTGGGGGAAACATCCCCAAACAAGGCCCCAAGATACTTAATAGACGACACAACCTGAATACCTGACAACAGTACTTGCCACGGGCCCACCCCTTGTAGGAGCGCTTTCGTTTTGTGCAGATTGAGACGAAGGCCTGAGAATGCCCCAAACTCCGTGGAATCATCTAAAACAGAGTGGACTGTTTGGGTCAAGATTGTCCACGAACAGGAAATGCGCAGCAACGCATCATCAAAATAGAGCCGCACCTCAAGGCCATGGCGCCGCCGCACAAAGACAATAAGAGACGTAAGCAAGGAGAAAAAGATGGGGGACAGGGGGTCACCTTGGCGGATGCCTGATGAGGGGAGAAGCTGCTCCTCCCTGACCACATCCCCCCCAACCAAAAAAAGTACAGGCCCACTTAAAATTTAGCACAGGACACGAATCCAAGGGTCCAGGATGCTGATCTACCGAAACAGGGCTATCATCATGGGGTGCTTCACAGAATCATATGCCTTACTGTAATCTACTGCGTGCGCACCAGGGCGGTGATCCACTCCGGAGGTAGGCCCCCTGTCTCAATTTCGCAATACGCATGTGTCATATGACGAACGTAGAATCCAGAAAAAGCTTGGAAAACAGCCGCTTGGATACCATCGTCACCTGGGGAGGAGGACGGATCCATCTGTTGCAAAGCTGCTGACACAAGTTCCTTCGTACAGGGCTTCCACAACAGCGGCACCAAAGTCCGCCACTATGCTGGTAGCCCCCTTCACTGTAGCCACGCATAGCACTCTGCCTCCATTTTGTCGCCACCCACCATCACCCTTGACCAAAACTGGGCTAAGTCACGGGCAATAGCCGTGCGATCACGGAGCAGCACACCACTGCGAGCCCAAAGAGCAAAGTGAACACGCCTGTCTTGAAGTTGCTGCATAAGGTGCAGAACTGCCTTGGACCGCCACTTACGTGGGTGAGAAATATTTTCTTCAGTCTGCAAAACTTCCCTTATGCGCTGGTGCTGTTTGTCCGCTCCGCACCGTCATGCGCACACACAACTTTCACAAGCGCCACATAGGCCTCCCGAATTGTCAGAGGGCGGATGCCCCTCTGCTGCAGCACAGAGAAACCCGCCAAGGGGACATAGTCAGCGGAACTCTGGCGCAAAACAACATGCAGCTACGGGCACTCCGGCGACTTAGACAGGTGCCCATTAAGTTCATTGTTCAGCCTTGCAGGGGGGTAGCCCTAATGGGCAGAGATCTCCACATGTACGGTTGCCGTCAACACACCACAGCTCTTGTCCCTAAAAACCCACCACGGTGCAACACGACACACATTGAATGCTTGTGTGCCCTACTGCTCCCCACAGCTCCCTAGAGACCATCCCCATTCATCCCTAGAAGACATTGGGGGCCGGGGGGGGGGGGGGGCGGGGGCTCGAACACATTCTCACGGTCGCTTGAAGGAATGAACATGAGCAAGCATTCATATCACCCCTTGCCAGCATAAACAAACCACATCAGAGGTAGGTCACAAGAAAATCCTAGGCTGCTGGTGATGGGGGCTGACATCTTAGTCTACGCGACCACTCATCAAAGGCGCCACCCAACGCCAGCAGTGAAGCTAGGACCACCGGTGGCATGCTGTGGCAGGCCCAATGGTCGCATAAAAACTGAAGCCGGCCCAGGTGGCTCAAGCAGCCAAATTTCGCAAGTGCATCCGCTTGCTCGTTTCCCACTATGCCTATGTGGCTGTATACACGTGTGTGTGTGTGTGCCAAGGTATCAATTGCAGTCATGCTCAAACTGCGAGGTTCAACATCTCTACATCCCACTCCCGCCGCAAACCATGCGTCCCGAGTTCCATGCCCTGCAGGTGGGCCGCCCCAGGGGCAATCTCGCTGTTGTATGTACACCAGGCTGCCAACGCACCACGGCTCCTGCCCTGCATACCCATCCACGGTGCACCAAGACACACATTGCATGCACATGTGCCCTACTGCTCCCCGCATCCCATCCCATGCATCCCTGTGGGAGAAGAGGGGGTCCTGGGGGCTGGGAGTCTGCCCGCAGTGCATGAAAAGGTGTGAGCAAATGTGGAAGAAAAGTACATGTGTGTGTGTGTGTGTGTGTGTGTGTGTGTTTGTGTGTGTGTGTGTGTGTGCCAATGACTCAATTCAATCGTGCTCAAACTGCGAGGTTCAACAATCCTACTTTCCTACCACAGCTGCAAACCATGGGTTCCATGCTCAGCCCTGCAGGGGGGCAGCCCAATGGGCAGACTATCTCCATATGTACAGACACTGCCAACGTACCACAGCTCCTGGCCCTTCTACCTCACCTGCACGTGCGTGTGTCTGCGTGTGTGTGTGCCAAGGTATCAATTCCAATCATGCCCAAACTCTGTGTATGGTGGGAAGTGAAGATGCCAGCAAAACATTGTGTGGCGTGCCATGGGGTGGTTTGTCCCACACAATTTCTGTCGTCATGGAGGATCCCGGAGGCTGACCCCCCACCCTCAAACCCGCCCACCATGTCACACACACATGCAGAGTGCACGGTGACCACGCACACCTTGCCATCCGTCCGAAACAGCAGCCGGTGCACAAAACCATCGCCTGCATAGTCCCACACTTGACGCGTCTCCAAGTTCATAGAGTATGTGTGGTGTGTTTGCTGGTAGTGCTTGACCGCATGGTGGCCGTCAGTGTACCGGCCGCATCCCACGTTCCCACAGGTGATGCACATCCACAAATCGCTGGCGTTGTCCACGTCGCAGGCATGGCACGAGGTGTTGCTGTCCTGTAGCAGCGACGGGAAGCAAAATGCACAACATGAACTGAGGAGTTCTGTTGATGTCACAGTGGGTTGTCACTGGCACAGAGCCTGAGCGTCTGCTTTCCGTTTGTCCAACACTGGCGGACGATTTACAAGCACTCAAACGAGCACGTGAACCTGGGAAGCTAGAGGGAGTTTCACCCCTGCAGCGCTCACGCAGGCAACAGCCTGCATGTCTGCCCCGCAAGCGACAGCGGCAGTAATCCTCCGCGTCAGAGTTGGGAGATTGGTACAATCTTGCGATTTGTGTGCCTCAGACCCCCACCCCCTGCACCGGTGATGCATTGCCTCCCCTCTGGAGGTGTCGTGGTTCACCGACGGCCGGTGGTTATAACGCCTTGGGGCCTCGTTCCTGGAGGACAGTCTGGGACCTCCCACATGCAGGCGCAGGGGGCACATGGGGCACACCTGCTGGTTGTACCGGCAGACTGGACACGAGTCTCCTCCCCATTGGCCCAGGCATTTGCAATGGAACGTGTGGCAGCACACGGTAGTGAAGATGGCAGCGGGAGAGCACGCCACGAACGAGGAGTTCACAGTGCGGCTGCACTCCAGAGGCTGTGCAGAATGAGAAAGGGAGGTGGTGTTTCAGGCCACGGGAGCAGTGGAGGGTACGTACATGGGTCGGCACCAAATGAGCGCGGGCGGTGCTGAATGGGAGCGCGGGGGCAGTGCCGTGGGCAGTGTGCAATGCCACAGCCGCGGGCGGTGAGCAGTGGTCATGACGAAGGGAGGAGGACGAGTAATAAAGGCCGATGTGGTGTGGTGGCGGCACGGCAGTGCAGAGGGGGACATACAGAGCACGAGGAGCAACGAGGGGTCGACCCCAAGGTCTGCCACCGATGGTATGGCAAACCCACCTGGTCGTGCGCTGGCGTGGGGGGCCCGCAACACCCTCCAACCGTCATCTGGTAACCTCCGACCACTGTCAATTATCCTCCAAATCGCCACCCATAGAGTCTCCAACCGCCTGCCTGTCTCTGACCGCCGTGCGGAGCGGACACAAACAGGGCGGTCCTGAAGGAATTCACAAAACAACAACTCATGGGTGTGTGCCCGGACCGCCGTGGAGAGGGCACTGCACACAGCGAAGGTGCAAACCCTCCGTACATGACACATAAACCTTCACCCCCAGGAGGTTTTGATGGGAAAAAAACCTGGCCATTAACCGCCGGCGGTTGGCTGTCAATCGCCAGCGACTGACGGTTGTGAGTGGGGCAGCGGACGCCGCCTTCTCAGACATCCTCCGCGTGGTACTCAGTGGGGGAGGCTGGGAATCGAATCGCAGCTGGCAGTTGACCGCAGACGGTTGGCGGGTAGCAGCTCGCCGCGATAAACCGCACCCGCCGCCCCAGAGGGCGGTCCGTGAGTATTAACTTCAAAATATTCCTTTTTATTGAAACCGGATGGTATTCCTAATTTTGGAAAGGGAGGGTGAAGATATTCCCAATTGCGAAATGATGTCACGTTGAAGAACGGTTATATTCCAAATTATGGAACAGAGGCCCTGAGTGACCACCTCACTGACCGCCTGTGCCCACAGCGAAAACAAAAATCCAACAATCCCGTTGCTGACAGACTTTCTGCCATCCAGACATGGGTCCTGCAGAACAACCGTCCCTGCCCCACCACATGCCCCCATGCCCATACCACGTCAGGTTGGCTGTCGGAATCCCTTCTATCTGTTCCTGGGGAAAAGCAATCGGAGGCGTTGGGGCCGTCCGCCGTCATGTTGCAGCGCTCCATGCAGATGGGGCAGTCCCCCACCTCCGCCAGGTCGTCTGGGAACGTGATGAAGGTGGTGATGTTACAGTGGAGGGCCTCCAAATTGTCCACGGAACTGGAGACATTGTCCATCGATATGGAATGGACGTAGAAGAGGTATACCAGGTCGGGTCCCTGCAACGCGCCGGATGAGCGGCTGTGGGTTAGAGGCAGGGAGTCGTCTGTCTCCAAGTGGGAGTGTCCAGCCACTCCCACTTGCGCAGAAATCGGGCGCACTACGAGGCAATATTGTGACCAGCAAAAAGCACGCCGCGCATGCATGCCCAAACCCCTTTGCAGTTCTCTCACCAGCAGCAAGCATAAGCAGTCAGCGAGCGCGAGATGGGAGAAAATCAGAATTCTCATGGCTCGCCCACGTACCACTCCCCTGGCAGGTCAAAGACCTGTTGAAAGGTATATGTGTGGTACAAGTGGCCAACATTCCGTGTCCTCCTCATCCATCCCCAAGAGGGTCACGCAGGCGATGCACGGTGTTCAAGACTGCCCAACGTTGCCGAACGTGGAAACGTTGGGCGTTTGGGGGTCATTGTCCGTGCATCTGAGAAAAACAGCTGCCCAAAGGTGTCGACTGGGTCGACAAAGTACCAAAAAGTGAGAAGACGCGCGTTTTCATTGCGCAAGTGGGTCTGAATGCATGGAGCATCTGCCACACACCTCCCCCCCCCTCCAGCATTCTTTGCCCACTCAACACCTCCTTTTGCAGCACCCGCTGTTGAGTTTTTCATCCAGCAAATGTGTACAGCAATTTTGATGCTTGAAGGCATCATCTATCAAAACTCGAGCGGAATCTGGTCCCAAAATGGGTCCGAAACATTTTTGTGCCGGGAAGTGACCAGGAAACACATGGGATAGTAAAACAAGCCACTGTGTATTGGCCCGACCGTATCCCAATGCCTCGAAAATGATGCACTTTGGGGACTGAAGGGGGAAGGTCGTCATTGGCAGGTTCGGACCCGGATCTTAGCCGCCAGTAATCTTGCGCTCGACCAACAGCAGTCTCTCGGTGGCCTGCATTCAATGAACGGCATCTTTTACCACAAGGGCTGGGTGGCAAGTACACAACAGCGGTTGACAGCAGTCGGCACCCACCGACGACAGCCGTCAACTGATAGCAGTGACTGATTCGCCGACTGCAGTCAGCCGACAGGGGTTGCCAGGTCACCAACCAAAGGTGGTCGGCAGTCATTCCAGGGCACCAGACGCCACCGCACCCATCATGACACACAAAGGAAAAATAGAGAGAGAGAGAGAGAGAGAGAGAGAGAGAGAGAGAGAGAGAGAGAGAGAGAGAGAGAGAGCAAGCTGACACCAACGAAGGTCCTGGCGGGAGGAAGCGCATTGTCTGCTGCATGTGGATGAGAGGCAGGGGGACAGAGGGAGCAGTGGCGGACCAGTGCGGACAGTGGCTTCAGATTGAAGTGCTCGTGAAAAGTAATGGCATCGGAAACCTCACTGAACAGCACCAGCAAATTGTACTTGTTGGGGAGCCCGCCATGCACCGCCCGGACGTGGCGGATGCAGCCTGTGACGGTAGGGATGTGCGGCGTTGGCATAAAGACGCAACGGTACAGACAACCGCTGACGGTAGATAAGGGTGCTGCGGTTCACGGGCTCAAACACTGCCGGGTATTTCACAACCACACACATTTATGAGAAGCACCATCCCTCCTCATCGGTCTCAAACATCAAAAACAATGTTGGCCGAGGTCGGCCAAAATCCACGATTCGTTGCTTTGGAAATACTCATGGACCACATGATTGCACTGACGTAAATTTTTCAAATGAAATGTTGCATCAAAAAAAAAGGCACTTTTGAAGGTCAAAGACTGTTGGCGCACAACTGGGCCTGTGGGGGATGGTATGTCTCTTCCATTGCTTAGGTTTGAGCAAGGAATTGGACGCCGAAACACAGAGGGATGCAAAGGCCAGAACAAAGCTTGTTTGTGACCATTTGTGACCAACAATTGCCAATATGGGGCCATTTGTGCAGGGTCAGGGTTGCAGTTGGCCACCTTGCAACGCCTGAGCTGGTCTAGGAGTGGGGTCAGTGCATGAGCCCAGCTTTGCACCCAGCGCCGGTGCCATGCTTTTGTTGCTGGACTGTCGGCCGCCGTCACGCCTGGGTTTCGGATCGGGAGTTAGCCTTTCCTCTGCGGTGGCCTCAACCCCTGAGTCCAGACTATATCCACAGCTGCCCCCCCAAAGGTGTCGATGTTGCCATGCGACGCGTCCCTGTGGGTTCTCCCCCACCGCAGTCTTGCAAGTGGTGGCAGCGCTGCCCTTGCTAGCAGCCCTTGCTAGCAGTGTCAGGCATGCCGCCCCCTCGGAGGTTCCGGGCACGCTCAAAGTCGTGCAGTGCTTTCCATCTATCCTGCTGCCGACGTCTGTGCACTTTCCTCAGGTACTGCCAATCGGCAACTTCCCCAACCCTCCTCCTAACGCCCTTCATTTCTTCTGCATTCTGACCCTCATCCCAGTGCCTGACGATTACTCATACTGCTTTCTCACGGATGGGTCCTTGCCTTGTGGGTCGTGACGCGGATGCACACAGTTTGGTGCAAAATATGTCGTGTGCACAGGCACAGGAAGGCACACCTAAGAAAGCCACGAGCTTCTCCCCACACAAGTCCGCTGGGGTCAAGAAGTTTGGAACATCCTGATAGAGAGCCAGGCCAGAGGGCAGGGGGCAAATGAGGAAAGCCGCAAATGTTCATGCATCGGTCACAGGTCCAAGGATTAGTGAGTTGCGGCTGCTGCTGCCGCCGCTGCTGTGGCTGCTGCTCATTTCACCGCGTGCGCTGGGGCTCCGCTTCGGGCCACTTTCGGAACCCACCTCGTTTTTTCTGCGAATTGCCTCCCCTCCCAAACGCTCTCCGAACGAGCCCAGTGTGCACAAGTGCCCCCAGCTACTGTGTGAACCACTGGTGGATGTGGAACCACTTCGATGCTTCGGTCATTGGATAGCTCAGATGCAAAAAGAGTGACCATGATCATCAAAAACTGCCATGAGCAGTCGAAGGGCTCAGCCCAAGGGTCTGAAAGTGAAAGCAAATTTTGGGGTTGAAGGAAAAGAATTTGAATGCATGTTGCAGAGCTCGTGCATCAGGCAAAAGCACACTTGGAACCACCTGCTTCCTACCTGATTTTCTAGATTGGCGCCCCTCCCCCTTGTGTAAGCGCAGATGACCCGAGGAAAACGGTCAGACGGGAATCTCGTGCGACAAGGCAGTGTGTACGCGCGCAACATGGGCCAGTGCCCCTTGGCACATTTGGGCCCTGTTGCAGCACCGCTGCATGGCAGTACAGGGACCCAGGCATGAAGCTCTGGCGGCTCAACGTCCCTACCAGCAAGCACTTATCTTGTTCGGGGTGCCTATTGGTTTTAGCTGACCCGCGGGGTTCAGGCTCTTGTGAGATAGAGCACGTGACCCGTCAGCCTATGGTGGGCAACTTCAGGCAGCCTGGGCCCTCCCGGACTGCCATAGAATGTCAGGGCAACTTGAAGTACCCAGCTCCCCCCCATGGGTGCCGACGGGAACATAAGAGGGATGAGAAGGGAGGGAGGGAGGGAGGGATCCACTAATGTACATGCATCCTGTCTGGGTGCCCCACTTGCACCGCAGCACCCCAGGCTACTCCCCCAGGCTACTCCCATAGAGGCAATTCAACTAGGGGCAACGCACTATGGGGACTATGGGTGCAGGGCAAACAGGGCACCAAGGTGCAGAGAAGAGAGGGGGGGGTGGTTGGAGGAGGAGAGGAGTTAGGCAACTTGCGGCGACCAGCCCCCCACCTGGGCGCCGTCTGTTGAGCAACTTCAAGCAGACGGAGCCCCCTCCGGCTGCCGAAACCCCCTTCCGGTCTGTTTGCGATGGCCTACTGCCGTTCGGGCCCCAACACCACAGCAAGGTCACCGGCCCCAGGGTCTACTTGGGTGTTGGAGGGGTCGGGGGATGGGAGGGGCACTGGGGGGGGGGGTCCGTGAGGGGCGATGGAAGTAATGCACGACAGTCTGTGTGAAGGAAGTTGCACTCACGTCACATTCCTGTGCCAGAGGGCGTATGGCATCACGCCTGAGTGGATTGCTGTCTGAAGCTGGCAGCGTCCATTGGCCTCTGACCACTACCCCTTGTGCCGAGGAAAGGAGGGGGGGGGGGGGGGGGCTTTGGCGGGTCATAGTGGAATGTACGTCCCACAGCTCGCGTACCACCCGTGCTGGTGCCCGCAGGCTTCACGTGCCACCATTCCCATGGCCGAGACGCGTCGAGGGTACGCCAGCACATGTGATGCGGGAAACGCAGCACAAGGCCTGGAGGGACTACACAAGAGGGAGGGGTGCGCAGCAACAACACACAGGGACCTGCATGCAAACGATGGTCTGAGCCTCGGTGCTCAGGTGCAAAACGCCGGACACGTTCTCCGAACGGGGATTGCCCACGCTGAAATGCACGACGGTCTCTGTGTTGGTCGGCGTGTCCAGTGTGTGCGGTGAGTACCTGCGCAGTCAAATGCTTCAGTGGAATGCGACACAACCCACAGCTCCTCCACGGCAGAACGTAGAAGGCACATGCCCACACGCTAACACACCGCGACTCCTTGGCCTGCAAACCCCACCACATAGCAACAAGACAGACATTGCATGCGCATGTGCCCTACCACTCCCCACAGCCCAGACCCATGCATCCCTGCGAGAGACAAGGGACGGGGGGGGGGGGCAGCAGCGCCGCGCTCTGCGGCCCCCCCGGTTCATCTGCAGTTGCATCCAGGTGGCATAAGAGGTCAGAGATCTCTGCCCCCTGCAGCAAACAGGCAAAACAGTTTGGTGCGGAAACACTGCAACAAACAAACACGCAGGCCATAGCATAGCGCAACGGTTGAGGAAGGGCACGAGCAAGCGAGTCCCGTCAGAGCCCAGAATCCGAATGATGAAGAACAATTGGACGGCTGCAAAGACCACCAAAGGGACAACCAAAAGGACAAAGAAGGACAATTGGCACTGAAGGCCAAAGCGTGCACTCCACATACGCTCTGGCCTTGTCTTTGCCTGAGGACCGCCGGCTGAATCCCCCGACGGGGGTGCCCACGAGCGAGTCTATGGAATGCACAGAGGACGTTGGAGACACCGTGGGGCACTTTGAGGCCGGCGACGAGGGGACATGGGGCGAGTGGGGCCCGACCGGAGGGATCGGGGATATCCGGCCAAGGGGGACGGGGGATATCTGGCCCGGACGGGCGTGAGGGGCTTGGGAATGGGCCATTGGTGCATTGGGGGCGGGCAGCTGCGGGACAGACGGGCGGCGCATGTCAAAGGCACAGGGGCAGACCGCATCCAGCTGGCCCTCCATGGAGCATCTCCCCACACGCGCGTAACCACCACAGGGTACGGCCACCAAATGCCCACCCCCGTATGCAGTCTTGTGGGTTACGTGCAGGGACAGGCAAGCGCGCAAGCTCAGGAAAACAAAATCCTCATCAGTGCTACCAGAGGCGCCTTTCGGTCTGGAAAAAGGAGTGCATCGCAGGGTGTACACCTTGATCCAGGTACAGGGCTGTAGCTGTTCGCGGTGCTGAAGACCTACAAAGGACACAGTGTCATATGACACTGTGCTCACTCTCGTACTGTGGCTACAGGGAAAGGCGACCTGTGGGGCCATATGGGATACAACCCTGTGGGCATTGCAGCGGCATTATCAGCCACCAAGCAGAGCACACCATAGCACAGCAAACCATCAGTAGAGACAACACATTCTCATCCCCTAAATACCAACCCCCCCTCCCCCTCATTTGGTATGCTGTATGTAGGTAGAAACAACCAGTTCAGAAGATGCAGAGTAGCGAAATTTTGGTCCCAAGCGGCACAGTGCTGTGTGCATGATCCTGCGTGCGGTGCATGCCAAGATGCATACGCTGGGACATTCCATGCCGCCTCTTGATGCGGCCAACTTTGCAGTAAGGACCCTGTGGCACTCAGTGATGTGGGCAGGTGACCCGCCTGAACCACTGCCCACTGAACAGAGGCTCCATAGAGGCGTCTACACACGGCTACACACCCCTGACGCTCTGCTGCAGCACTTGCGGATTGCTACCGTGTGAATCCTAACGATTTGCGGAATCCTAATTTTTGTGTTGGGTGTTTTGAATTGATAATGTGCAAAATTTTTGCGACGGCACCCAAAATAGGGGAAAACTAGTTTATTTTTGTGTTTTTGTTCTCTGCGGAATTCGGTTTTGCGGAGTCATTTTTGGCACACTGAATCAAAAATATTTTTTATTCTTGCGGTTTTTTTGGCGTTTGGGGCATCGCGGTTCATGCAATTGGGGCATGGGCATGGTACACGGAAGGGGGGGGGGGGGGACACCCTTCACTGCCCGTGACCCCGAAAGAAAAGGGGTTACACACCAGGAAAAGTGGAAGTGCTGAGCTGGTGCAAGAAAAGGGATAGTGCAGACGTATCCCCAAAATCAGAGCAATGTGGGTTCAAGTGGGTAAACACTCACAACAAATGTGTCCATGACCCTATGTAACTGGCAAATTTGTCACCAAACCCATGTCTTATGTGGCTGCACTACATTTGGTACCGAATTAAAATTAGGTACCAAATTAATACGGTCCCTACGCCTACTGTAGCTTGGACAAGGGCGTGGCCATTACAAAGGGGGAGGGGGGGTACGTGATTATCCTCGGTGAGTGAAAACCGAAAAATTCCAACCAAATCCTCATGCGACAAGTGCCAAAAGGATGCAGATGCATCCTTACTTGCTCTGTCCAGGGCTTCGCAGCCGCGGTGCACGCTCCATGCAATATCAGCAGCTCCCCATCGCTTTTTAGCATACAAATATTGGGAAGCTTCACAAAACTCTTGCATTGTGGTGGCTGGTTTTGTGCGGTTGAATTTCTCCTTACAATCAGCCTCCCCTATGCAGGCGGTGCCCCAACTAGGCGGTGCCCCAACTCGCGGACCCAAGGGGCAATATAGAATAATTGGAACACCAAAATGGACGTTGTGATCTCCTCGACAAAATAATGAAGGCGTGCACAGCAACACGAAGTGTGTGTCTACCAATGAATGGTTGGCTCACAGCTGCGATAGGGCGCCAAAGTACATGGGGTGTGCCTATGCTTTTTGCCTTCCCCAGCAGAAACATCAAAGCTCTGCGCGGGTGCAGACCAGGCTTCCAGCGTGCATTGGCAACATGCGTTTTCAAACTCCGGGTCACCTGTTGCAACGGTACTCACACGGACACGTAACCTTCATTCTTGGCAAACTGCATGTTGTCGGCAAAAAATCGAAATGGCTGCTGAGTGCTTATCCACTATGCGCACATGGGCTACGGTGCAGAGTTACTGACCCATTTTACGGACTGAGGTGAGCATTGTTTCTGGACCAGAAAAAATGCTGTGTGGCAAAACACGGTCCCAAGAAGGGTGCGGGACTTTGAGAGAAGAAGCAAGCTCTGTTAAACCGTCATTTTTAACGCTTCTGGATTTTTGCCCATGCTGGCATATGGAATCGCCAGAGCGCAAAATGTCACCATGGTGATGTTTCGTGACTGGCATCAATGGCAAAATGGTTGTCCAACGGAGTGATGGACCCTAGATGGGTGGAGGACCAAGCGATGGTATTGATTTCCTTTTCAATAATCTTGCGCAGAGTGTGGGGCACAGTGCGCACGATGCGCAAGGATGCGCGTTTCCACTACAACTCCATTGTCAAGCCTGCGAGTGCGATTGCTGCTCATCAATCAAAACACTCTACCTCAGTGTGCACCCTATTGCTGCGGAGTGGATAGGGAACGGTTCCGCCTGGGGCCCATGGCGGAACCTCTGCCTTGGCGCACGTAAAGCCTTGCCTAAGCCTGGGGTGCAGATTGTTTGAGCGTGTGATGCGCGGGGGTGATGACCATTGTGAGAGCATGGCTAAGCACGGGATGCTGATGAGAGGGGCATGGGGTTAGTGCTTCCACAGACCCCTGTCGAATCGGGGGATCGTACCCCCCATGGACACCCCCCTCGCACAGTCCCAAGCCAAGGGGGGGGGGGGGTCCACTTACCCCAAAAGTCCACAGCACTGAAGGTGAAGGCACCAAAGACAATATTTCCCCTTGTCACAATTAGATTGCCAGGGCACATCCCCCACTGTCTGCTACCCCGAGGTTATAGCCATTCTGGAAGGCTCCATAGCACGCAGTGGCTTACCGGGGGGGGGGGGGTCATGTTTCATTCATTTTGGTGCCACAGGACCTGGGGCAGGCATACAAATGTGGATCAGTTGGACTCTGGGATTGCAGTCCATAGCACAGACAAGCACCAACAAGCAAGATTATCAGATGATTCAGGCCTACCAGCGCTTCAATGAACCAGTTGCAAAAACCAGTTTGCGGTAAAACACCACCTTGTGCCAGGAATCAAAATATTTTGGCAAATAATCTATATTGGCACGATTATTCTTCTATTCTGCAAGATGCATGGGGCATTTGGCCTGCTCTGAGGGACCTGCCACGTGAAAACAACACCCTAGTTTGAACAACACACAATGGCCTCGCAAAAGATTTCCATGAGATGGACGGGCAAGCCCAAGTTCAACATTGTACTGTGAAGATAAGGGAGACTTTCAAATTGCAATGTTGGATGCAGGTCGTTCTCCAACCCTAAGAGCACACACGCCCAGGGGTGGATCTTTGCTGTTCGCATTGCATCAAGGGGACATGGAGCTTGTTACGGACACAATGGATGTGGGGATGTACCTGCAATTTCACTCATTGTACAACCGAACGTTGTGGCACCGCACAGCACACAAAAGCAAGTTCTATTCCGAAGAAAATTTTGGCACGGCGAAAATCCACAATTCAAATGCGTGGAACCAACATCTCGTGTTGCTTGGGCAGGGCGTTGCCTAAACAAGGGGGAGGGGGCCTTGCTCCAGGGCCTGACCCAAAACCCATCACAGGTGTCGACCGTCAGCCACAAATCTTGTTTTATGAGAATCCAGCAATATCACAATGAGTGGCTGGACTGTACCATTCGCATATGTACATCCGTATTTGGAATTTCAGTACAGAGGAATGCCCAGTTGGGCTCTGATGTGGCAACCCAACTTTAAGACAAAAGACCTAGACCAAGCAAATTTGCCAAAGCCAGCCCAAGGAATGAAAGTCTTCCGCCCTCAAAAAAAAGGCAGTGTGTGTGCCGGCCTGGAGCATTGACAAAATGACGCGCTGTAAACCCCAACAGCACGATAGGCCCCTGAGATGCACACTGGCATTCAGATGGAAGGGGCGACAGGCTGCAAACGGATTCGGGAACGGGCATGATCAGCAAAAAACAGCGGAGATGTAGCCTGAGAGCTCCAAGGAGATGTGTATGTCGCATTCACTAAGCACAAGGCAATGCGGTTGGGGCACGGGGCAATGCGGCGAGTGCGTCGTGGTCCTGCCGACAGCAACACGGACTCTCAAACAGCAGAGCACTCGTGAAATGTCAGGCAGAAAAAGCTGGGGTAACCAGGACGGACACTTTTCTCTGGATCCCTCGCCGAATGCTTCTCCTGCGTCATGAAAGGGGCTCTGGCGGACCCACCAGCCTCCCAACCAACGCCCCTGCCTGCACTGCCGCTCTGTTTCTACTGGCGTTCAAAGAGCCTTGCTCTGCATGCTCAACCTCCAGAAACGCGGTCCCAGCGGCATCAACTCCCGCAACCGCCACCACTGCCGGAGCCACCGGAGCCGGTGCATCGCCGTCGGGGCCGATCCAGGACCAAGTCCCGACGGCGCTCACCCGGTCCGGGAACACAAAAGGCGCCATCATCACCCGGTGCCAGGCCTTCGAGGGTCGCCCAATCTCGCGCCACCACCACTGCACCGGCGACTCTCCGTCTCGCAGATTCGCGGCAAAAAGCCGGTCACTGAGCACGTCCCGGCGCCACTCCCCATCTCCTGGCGTGAGGCCGCATCCGGCCGTAAGCGCCGCCTCCACTGATCCCCCAGCCACGTCCGCACGCCACACCCAGTGGCCCCCCCCGCTGTCCCACACTGGCTCGTGCAGACTGGCAGTCACACGCGCCGCGCTGTCGCTGTCGCTGAGCCGACTACGCTCCTGCAGTGGCGTTGCCGTGGTCTCGCCCCGCTCCTGCAGCAGCAGGAGCGCCGCCTCGTACTCAGCAGCCCTCTTACTGGGTCCTACAAGGCACAGTAAGCAGAGGAAGCGCTAAGGCGCTGACGCAAGTGTGTCACATCAGACACGGAGCCGAAGGCAGCCTCAGCAAATGTACTATCGCAGATGGGGGGACCGCGGGGGGGTGGGGGTCACTTCATCATATGCTGAAGTGCCCGGAAACAACATGTCAAGCAATGTTCAACTTGTATGCCAGGCCTGCTTTCAAGCAGTTCAAGCGAAACCGAAACTGCCCGAACATGCTGCGAGCACAAAACCGAACATGGTAAGTAAGGCCTCAAAGTAAGACCACCCCTTCCGGTGCTATGCTACACTGTTTCATAGCGGCATACAGAGTTGAATGTATGTTTGTACATTACAGGAGCATATGACACGGGGCGGAAAGGCTGGCACTCCTTCGGCCATACCCCTTTACCTATTCCCTGGCCCCATCACGCGTTACATGGACTAGTATTCCTAGCTATGAGTGTCCATGCGCCATGCCGCAACCAGATTTCATAGTACAGGATACGCCATTGAGTAGCTGTACCAGCCCTGATTGAGCAACCCCCGCAGAAAATGAAACTGTGTCCAAAAGACCCGAGCTGAAGATGCTTTCAAGATGCATACTGCACTGAAAATATCAAATAAAGCTGAAACTACCTTTTGACCTAAAGCATTGCTACCAGGCTAGCCATTCATCAGAGTTGCAGGAGGAATTGGAGGAAGAAGAGGCGGTAGGCCAGATGAACAGCAGCAGGGTTCTGGGGACATTTCTCTGTGAAGACAGGGAGCATTGCTTTGCGATCAACATCTACCCCATGCCCCTCAAGCGCATTCTGAGCGCACGGGTGGGGGTGGGGGTGGGGGGGTTCACCCATGCGCACGTTAACACACCTGCACCCTCACCGCAACGCATCCCACGCAGCACACCTTGTGCCATCCACTCGCGGCCACCAAGCATTGCTTTGGCGGTAAAGAGCGGGGCATGTGACGGCAACCCTGGCACCGCCTCCACCTCCAGTACGCCCCCCAGCTCCAGCACTCGGCCTTTGGGGTTGCACGGCGCCTCCGCCGTATGGTCCAACAGCCACTGCGCCAACGCCGCCACGCCCTCGGCACCGCCTTCGCGTCGCATCACCGCCTCCACCGCGGCCTCCACCATCGTCCCCGCGTCGTGTGTCTCCGGAACCAGGACTTCCCCATGCCCCGGCAACAGCTCCTTAAAATGCGCCGCAAGGGCAGCGTTCCCGACCGCCAGGCCTTTCCGCTGCGCCAAGCGGCCGACGGCGCGCCCGACGGGGGTCCGCCTCAGCGCGAGCGCAACCGCGGCGCCGAGCAGCTTATCCCCAACGAAGGCTGCGGCGTTCGCATGGGCCGTCGCGGCGCCGAGCCCTTGCGGCAAGACCTCTTCTATGGGGACCTGCCCCACGACCGCATGCCAGGGCGCGAGGCCGCGCCCGGCGTCGGCCAGGGCTCCGGCACGGCAGCACTCCGCCAGCGCTGCGCGCGCACGCTCCCGGTGGCCCGCACAGGAGGGCCGCTCTGTGGCGCCGGCGACTGCGCACCCGAGTGCTTCCAGAAGTCGGAGCGCGGCCTCTTGTTCAGCCGCCTTTTTGGAAGGGGCTGTGGCTTCGCTCGTGCGCTCGTTAAGCACGGCCTCGGCGAGGTACACCGGAGCCACTGCCGGGGCGTGCGGAACGGCCCGCACCGTGACACTGCCCCTAAGCTCCAGCACCCGCCCCTTCGCGTTCAGGTCCGCCGCTGGGATCACGCTGCGGAGGATCCAATCCGCAAGTGCCACAACAGCCTTGGGGCCCTCGTCGAGCTCCACCACCGCCGCCACCGCCGCGGCGATCATCGTGGCGGCGGGCTGCGGCGATGCGGTGGGGTCGCAGTCGGCGGAGTGACGCGGCAGAATGCGCTCGAGGCGGGCGGCGAGCAGTTTCCGGGAAAGTGCAGCCCCGTGCACTCGCGTCAAACCACCGGGGGTTCCCTCGGTCTCGAGCTGCAGGAGCGCCACCTACACCCATGTGCACGCACACACACACACACACACACACACACACACACACACACACACACACAAACCCACACAATTTACATAACAAATGGGCAACAGCCAAGACAGCGAGCAGCAGTCAAGATGGCCGGCTTGCACTGATTCTCGTCAGGCACAGTCAGAACAAAAGCAGTTGCATTGTCCGCCTGTGCTAGGCGCCTTTGTGCAGGACAAGGCACGAAGGAACAGCTCAGGCCACAGTACAAGAGGTACACAAACAAATGCATGTGCCTTGGGCATGTGCACAAACACACGCACAGGCGTGGGGGGCATCAAGGTGGTCGGGAAGCTGAACAAGATGGCCCCGCCAGTAGACACTTCCAGCCACTCCAGCGCGTTCTGCAGCACTGTCACGGGGGGATGTCTCCTCACTTTTGTACGCGACTCCCCCCACAGTAGAAGTGGGCCGAAGGCCCCCCAAGGGAAGGGGGGGGGGGGGGCATTGGTGGGGGGTTCAGGCAGGGGCGAGCGGTCGGGAGGGTCGGTTGGAAGGAAGGGGGGGGGGTCCAGGTGGGGCAATTTGGGGTGGTTGGGGGGGGGGGGGGTGCTCCCCTTACTTCCCCTTGCCCTCCCTCTAACCATACCATCACCATAAACCTAACACTAACCTTTGCAGCCAGCTAGTTTGGCCATGCCAGCAATGTTGATTGGGCTGGACAAGATCCCCAAAATTTCGTTCATGGCTGCTTTTGCCACATCATTGCTCTCCATTTTGGACCCCAACACCCACTTTAACCCTAGCCTAGGGTGAGAGCTAGGGCTAGGGTTAGGGCTAGGGGTAGGGTTAGGGTCACCGGGCTGTTGGAACCAGTCTTGGTTTTATAACCCTCTTTAGTGCCCAGGATGGACCTAACAGGTTTGGCAAGCAAGCAAGCAGCAAGCAAGCAGCAAGCACGCGCGAAATCGGCAAAAACCACAGCTCCATTGTGGTGCTTCGGATTCGGCCAAAATTTTGGTGGATGCTACCTATGGGTGTGAGGGACAACCACACAAAGTATGAGCAAGAAACCCAACGGTGATGGCCGGGAACGGGCGTCGCAAGTGCCGGACGTCCATTTCAAAATCTGCAATTTAGGGCCAAAATCAGCCTTTTTTTTGCCCAAAACTGCCCTAGAACCTGCTGAAAGCGGCCAAATGAAAGGAACTAGTGGCTACTCTACACATGCAGCTAGACTTCCTTGTGCCGAAGGGCCCTCTACGGGCCTTTAACTCCACAATATGTCCGTGAACCGCCCCCAAAAGGCCCCCAAAAGCCCTAGAATTTGTGCACATTGGCCGCCGACAGCCCCAAACCAAAAACAGACCATATCTTGGGCTACGTGGCTCAAAACGCGATTTCGAGCGCACCTAATCCACCCGCAACCACCCACTTTTGGTGGTTTCCACCCCTCAAAATTGCCCTAACCGACGCCTAGACCCCCGTACCTAGGCCCAGTGGGCTGCGGCAAGCTGCAAGAGGTAGCCCAAAGAGGTGGGTGCCAAAATGGGTCAACAAGGTTCACCGGGTGCAAAAAAATGATCTCTTTCAAAAATGATCCTGGACCACATGGAATGCCAAAACAAGTGTTTTTGGCGCGTTTTGAGCTCGTGGTGGCCCGATTTGGCCCTCCTAAAATCCGAAAATGCCTTGAAAATGGGATGTCTTGGGACAAAAAATGGGTCAAAAATGGGTTTTTCCAAAAATGATCATAGACCATTTGGGGTGCCTAAACAAGTGAAATGAGCCCATTTTGAGCCCATTGCAAGCCATTTTGGCCCCTCCAAAGTCACAAAATGCCTTGAAAATGGGTCGTTTTGCAACCAAAAATGGGTCAAAAATGGGTCAAAAATGTGTTTTTCCAAAAATGATCCTAGACCATTTGGGGTGCACAAACAAGTGAAATGAGCCCTTTTTGAGCCCATTGCAAGCCATTTTGGCCTCTCCAAAGTCACAAAATGCCTTGAAAGGGGGCTTTTTTGGGACCAAAAATCAGTCAAAAATGGATCAAAAATGTTTTGGGATTGAATATTGGGACCGAGCTGGTGGGGGAAGGAACATCGTGTAGGAGACTTCCACGACACCACAAATGAGGTACGCACTGGAAAGTGGATGAGAGCGGCTCAAAAAAAAAAGGGGGGCTCAAAATGAGCTGTATTAGGAGTAGGCTGAGGGTTGGGGTGGGCGTTAGAGTCAAGGTTGGGTTCAAAGATAGTGTTGGGGTGCAAAGTGGTTTTGGCATGTGCACGCCCTGCCCTGCACCGCCGTGCACTGCCCTGCACCTTCCTGCACTGCACTCCAGGACTCCTGTACTACAATCAACCACAGTATTTGCAGGCCCCTTGGGGGTTTGCAGGCCCCTTGGGGGCACGATGATGGCCCACGGCCACGCTCATAGCGCCACATAGTGCATTGTCCTCCCCCTCCCGGGCGAGCAGTCCCCAGGAGGTACACTCAGCAAAATAACATCAGCTGTACAGTACAGGGGGGGGGTCTGCCTCAGTCTCAGCCTCTGCCACTGCACCCCCCCCCTCCCAAAACCTCAGTTTTTATGGAAAACTTCGGTTTTGGCATGTGCACGCCCTGCCCTGCACCGCCCTGCACTGCCCTGCACCTTCCTGCACTGCACTCCAGGACTCCTGTACTACAATCAACCACAGTATTTGCAGGCCCCTTGGGTAAAAAAAAATTTTGACTGTCACCCACCCATCCAGGCAGGGAGGGGGACTGTGCATGGGCAGACCGCCTTGTCCCGGTCTGCAATTGCTCCCCACGCCGCCCACTGCGGTGAATGCACCCACAGGCGCTCCTTGGCAGCCGCCTCGATCACCGCTGCTCTGCCCCCCCTCCCGTCCCACGCTCTACTGATTGAGTCCGCTGGGTTGAGCTCGGACTGCACCCAGCAGAGGGTCACCTGCAGCCCCGTCCAACGGAGACGGTGCGCAATCCTTCGTAGGATGCGCTGCTGCTGGACCCTGCCTGCCCCCGCCCTCCCCCAAAGCATTTGGGCTAGCGCCCCCATGTTGTCCCCCACGAGCACGAGACGCCGCGCTCGTCGCGCGTGCGCATCGTCCAGCGCCACCAGCGTCCCCCACAGCTCAGCCGCTTGCTGGGTTGTCACCCACGCTGGACATAGCGCCAGATCTGCCCCCCCCGGTCCCCAAGAGCCGACGCAGTAGGAGGGGTTAGCTCCCGTGGTCAGGGCACACCTGGCGGCGTCCACGAAGACGCGCACTGCCGGGCCAGCGCTCGTGGTGTCTGGCTCCCAGCCCCTGTAGCACTGGGCCATGGCCTCGCAGAGCCCGCGCACCACTGCCGGCGGTGTGCGCCAAGCCCAGCGTGGGCCCCAGCGCAGCCAGGACCGGGCACCTGCCAGAAAGCACCCCCCCAGGTTCCCTGGTCGCCCCAACCACCCGAGGTTCCCTAGTAGCCGCCTCAGGGCGACATAGGTGTATGGCTTGAGTGCCAGCCTCACCCATGCCGCCACCACCGCTGCCACCGCCGAAGCCGCCGGTGCCACCCTGCGCCCACGCAGATCTACATCCTTGCCCATCCACCGCAAGGAGCGCTGCGGTGTGAACACGGACTTCTCACTGATGATGAAGCCCGCACGTCGAAGGAGGTGGGCCGCGCTGTCGGTGACAGCGGCCACTTCCCCCGGGTCATGTCCGACAAAAAGGATATCATCTAGGTACTGTACCACCACCAACCCCCCCCTCCCCAGGTCCCCCAGCAGGTCCGAAATGAGGGCCTGGACCAGCCCAGGCGCCTGGTGCCAGCCAAAAGGCACTCGCAGAAAAGCGTACGTGCGCCCCTGGGCCGCCACCCGGATGGTGTTCGCCAGGGGGGGGGGGGAGCTCCACACTCCAATAGCAGTTTGCTATGTCTAGTTTGGTGCCCCACAGCCCCCCCCCCCCCCCGGCTCCGCCCCCCCTATTCCCTAGATCCCTGAGGAGGACCGCCAAGCCCTCCAGCGACGGGAGCTTAAAAGGGCGGGCCTTGTATTTGCACCCCTTGTTGAACATCTTCATGTTCACAATGAGGGCGCATTTGCGCTCCGATTTCCACTTGACGAACACCTCCGCATTTGCATCCCCCCCCACCACGTTGACCAGGCCCTGCGACGCTAGGGTGGACAGGAGGGCCGCCACTCGTGGACAACGGGAGGGGGGGAGGGGATGGACACGCCCCCCCGCCCTGCCAAACTCGGGGTCAGCCCAGTCCTCCCATACGTGCGTCGGCACCGACACACGGCCCGCGTCGCCTAGCCCACGCGCCGCGAGCTCCACAGTGACGCGCGACTGGTCGTTAAGGCACGTCGAGGAGCCCCCATCGAGCGGGATCTCACCCCCCGCCAGGAGGTGCAGCGCCTCCTCGGCTAGCTCCAGGTCTGCGGCCGCCGCCCGCTCCTTCCACACGGGGCGATCCACAGCCCACTTGATAGACTCCGCCCACCACGCCTGCAGGAGGGACAGGACACTGTCAGCGGGGGCCTTCAGGCTGCGTCCCATGTGGCGCGCTGCCGTCTCCAGGTGGTCGTTCCAGTCGAGGCCGCACCTGGCGCACCGGGCAACCGCCAGCTGCATCTCCAGCCGCTCCGCTGCGCCGTCTCGCCGGCGCCCCTCCGGGCGCCTGGGTGCCTCTGGTGCTGGCACGGGCCGGCGTGACCCGGGGCACTGTCGCGGAACGGGGGGCCGCTGCGGCTCGGCGGTCGGCTGCTCCACCAGCGGCGTGCTTGGGCTGGGGCTTCGGGGCGGGTGCAGCCCTCGTCGCCCGCGCTGCGGGTGCCGATCGGCCGCGGGCCACGGTTCGGTGCACGTGGGCTCTGCGCTGGCTTTCGCGGGGGTGTCGAGCGGCCCTGCGTGCCACCGTGTCGGGCGACTCGTCACTAGAGGAGCCCACTACGATGGTGTCCCGCATGTCGGAATCGCCACGCAGGTCGGCCCCTTGGCTGCCACGGTTCCCAGCGCGGACATCGGGTTGGGCCGGGGCGGCGTCCGTCCCGTCGGGGCCACGGGGCCCAAGCGTGCCGAGCGCCCAGAGCTGGTACGCGTGCACCGGCCGGATCTCGACGCCAAATCCCGCTGTGGGCCAGGGCACGTTGTCGGGCAGGAAGAATTCCCACCCAGGGGGCGCGCTGGCGTACCTGTTGGCCTCCGCCTCGTTGTCCCATCGCCCAGCCACCGCGATGCTGGCGATGGCGGCTCCGAACGCCCGCATGGCCGCAGCTCCTCCAAGTCTCCAGGCGTGCCATCCCATGGACTCCCATCCCGTGGCAGCCAGCAAGCCATGGATCGCCGCCTGAAGGTCGAACGCGGCAGCCATGAGCGGCACCGATGCGGGCCTGCTGGAGACCCAGGGGTGGGCTGCCATCGCCGCGCGCCATGCATCGGGCCATGCCCCCAGTCGCACTGTGACCCAATCGTCGTCCTTTTTGTCATCGAAGAAGCCCAATGTGCACCGCGTCCGGATGTCCACCGGTCGTACGCTGGCTGCTTCACCCACCCTGAGGAGAGTGGCAAAGGAGATGACGGCAAGGCCCAGGCAGAACCAGTCGAGGGTGGTCTCGATGTTCCGGGCCATGAGCCGGAGGGTGACCAGCTCGGCCCACACTTGGGTTGGTCGTGGCGCGGCAGTGGTGGTCGCGGCGCCTCGTGCCATGAGCCAGTGTACGGGCCGCACCGTGGGTGGTATGCAGCCTAGCTTCTCTGCCAGGCGGAGGGCGGATATGACGCCTCGCAGTGTCCTAGGCTGCTGGCCCATGGCGGTGCGCCTGACGAGGTACCGGGACAGTGCCCCCGCTGCGTCTAGCTCGGGCCAGTGCGCCGCGAATCGGCCCACATCCCTGAGGATCGCGGTCCACCGCTCCACGGTACCCGGGGACCACCGCCGGATGGCCAACGCGAGGGGCTCCTCCATGTAATTGCCCCACCATAGGCTGTCCACTGCCGACCCCGCGTAGCGCAGGTTGAGCGCTCCGCCCCCCTCGTCATCGGCGCTCCCCTCGCTGGCGGGCCGCTCCCCGCCGTTGGCACTGGGCCCTTCAGCAGTTGGCCGGCGCTGGGGCCGGCCCGGCCGGAAAGGGCTGGGGGGGCGGGGCAGGCGGTGCCGGGCACGGGCCACCCACGGCCCAGTGGTTGCGGCCGCACCGAAAACATGGGTACGGGGGGGGGGGGCCAGTCGCGTCATAGGTGCGGCCCGTGCTGTGCGCAGTGTACAGGCTCTGGCTACCTACGGTACTGAACCCCCCCCGGTACGAGCCGGCGACGGAACCTGCGACGGAAGGGGCTCGCCCCTGCCCACCACTGGCACAGTCCCTGGCCCAGTGCCCGTGCATGCCACAGCGGAAGCATGCCCCGGGGGGAGCAGGGGCCGGGGTCTGCGCCTGAGTCGACGGCTGTGTCTGGGCCTGTTGCGGTGCAGGCTGCTGGGCCTGGGCGTACCATCCCTGCGGCGCTGGCCGTGCCGCTGCTCCAGCGGGGTGGGTGGGCGCGGGCTGGCAGTCCCTGTAGACCACCTTCCACACCGCCTCCACAAGCGCATTGCCCTTCCCAATGGGGTCCTCCGTTTTGAGCCAGGCGTTCAAGGCCTGGATGAGCTCCTGCTGCCAGAGCCAGGGGTGCTGCCCAGAAGCTATCCTGGTGAGCTCTCCCTCAGACAGGGGTGGTACCTTTGGCAGCTGGAGCTCCCGGATGCGAGCCTCCAGCCGTTGTATCTCCGCCTGCTCTGCGGTCTCCTTCGGCTCCTGCGACTGATGGTCCCGCGGCGGCTCCTCTGGCTGCTCCCGGGCAGGCGGACTGGGTTGCGGTACTGCCCGCCACGCAGCCGCCTCGACGTCGAGCCGCAGATTTGAGGAGCGCTCAAAAAGGGCCATGTATATCAGGGCCGTTGGGGCGTCAAGGCCGCCGCTAGCCCATTCCACAGCCCGATCAACGCCCGCCACGGACAGGCCATCCTCCATCAGGCGCTCCTGGTACTGGGCGGCCATGATGCCAGCGTCCGCGCTGTCGAGGAACCCGTACGCGGTAGCCGCAGCATGGTCGCGCCACCGCTCCCAGCGCGCGTACTCGGGGGTCTTGACGGGGTCCAGGTCCATGTCGTCCCGATTGAAGGCCGGCCTGGCCCGCTTCGCCCCGCGGCTTTCCCCACTGGCCGCGTCCGCTGATCCATTTGAGGTACCCTCTGGCATTTTAGCAGTCCCCAGGAGGTACACTCAGCAAAATAACATCAGCTGTACAGTACGGGGGGGGGGGGCTGCCTCAGTCTCAGCCTCTGCCACTGCACCCCCCCCCTCCCAAAACCTCAGTTTTTATGGAAAACTTCGGACGTGGACAAAATGGGCACAGGGGGGTGCCTCCCATCCACGCTCCAGCGCCTGGGCAGGGAGGGGTACCACGTGTGCAAGGGGAATGAAAAAAAAATTTCGGGTGCCTTTGGTGCCACCATATGTATGACCAGTAGCTATTGACCCTTGGCAACTAAGTGGGCCCGGAGGGCAGGGATTGTGGGGGTGGGGGGGGGGGGGGGGGCTGGCGTACCAAAACTGAGGAGACGTCCCCCCCGTGGGCACTGTGTCTAGGTTTTGGCGATGCAACTTTCTTGGTGCTTCCACGTGTGCTCTCTTGAGCTCACCAAGTCGATGTGCAGGTGTCTTGGAGTGTTTTAGGGTGTGCATTTGGGTCTGCCACTATATGCGGGCATTGGGAGGTAGGGGGCTCCCTCCTACTAGAGGACCCGCAACGCGGCACTGTGCTAGGGATAATTTCAAATGGACAAAGTGTGAAACGTACCAATTTCAAAATGCCATAATTCAAAACGCTGGGGGCTGGAGACTACCAATGGAAATAGACGCGGCCCCTGTACATATTCTTCCACATGGACCCCATGCATGCACACCACCTTTTTTGTTGGTTGAGACCTCGTCTAAAGTTGGGGTTTAAAGTTGGCACCGGGGGGTCTAAAGTTGGCACCAGGGGGTCTAAAGTTGGGGTTTAAAGTTGGCACCACAAGGTCTAAAGTTGGGCTCTAAAGTTGACACCACGGGGTCTAAAGTTGGGGTCTAAAGTTGGCACCGGGGGTTCAAAAATGGGGTCAAAAGCTGGCACCGGGGGGTCTAAAGTTGGCACCGGGGCCGCCAGTGCCAACTTCAGACCCCCCGGTGCATACCTTAGAACCCAACTTTAGACCCCCCGGTGCCAACTTTGGACCCGCCAGTGCCAACTTTAGACACCAGCTTAAGAACCCCCCGGTGCCAGATTTAGACCCCAACTTTAGACCCCTCAGTGCCAACTTTAGACGCCAACTTTAGAACCCGGTGCCAACTTTAGACCCCAACTTTAGAACCCCCGGTGCCAATTTTAGACCCGAACTTTAGACCAGATTAGTCGGCGACGCCTGCTAACCAAATGGTACCCAAGATAGCTCTCAGAATCAAGGATCAGCGCTCTTGATTTCTGCAAATGTCCCTGAACATCGTGGGAGGGGACAGTGCATGTGGACTCATGGTGCCTAGGTCTACGCATCTTTCCCTGAAAAACATGTATACACATGCACAGAAAGGCAGACGATAGTTGGGCGCACCGAGGCATTTTGTATACCAACTCTATGCCACATGCTGGTGCGCTGGAGTCCCAAAGCGCACATGGTGTTCCCATTGTAGTGGCCCTGAGGTAGGGAGAAGCTGGATCTGATGCCAGGAAAAGCAGGGAAAGGAGATGCTTGGCAACCCCATCGTGCGTTTGGGTATGAAACCTGTCAAATGTCACGGGCAGGTGTCAAAATGCCACAATTCAAAACACCAGGACGTGCGATTATAGTCCTGTCCATTTCAACATTTGTCCAGCCACCGGAACGAATGTCACATGTGTCACAATACGGTCCCAACCGATGGCGATTGCTAGTTAAGGATTGCACTACTGCACTCTCCACGTACCCCCGCCCCTTGGGAGAGCAACACTAAAATCCTAAAAAGTGACAGAAACAACACCGTTGCTCTGACAGCGGGGAGTATTTGCAAGGGGCAAAGTAGGACACGGTTCCCAAAAGTGCGGAAACAACACCCACTGTTGCCCTGACAAGGGAGTTGCTCTCGCAAGGGGGGGGATCAATGGTCGGTTCCGATAGACTGAATGTCCCCGCCATAGACAATTCCAGCCATTACTCCAGCAGTACTGCGAAGTCCCATCAATGCACACGTCCCCTTCTTGGTTGGGGTGCTCCACTATGTAATGTACAGTGAGGCGTTTTTTGCCGTTAGCTCTGCGGGTCACTTGAGTGCTTGTCCTTTCTGCCGACTCTATAGAACAACCAGGATCAACATAAAGCCGTCGTCCTTTAGGTATGGACTGCATGAACCACGCACACTGCGCCTGGGCCGCAAAGCGTGGCACTCTCGCAAGAGGTGGGAGGCGGGGTAGCAGTGCAGCAGAGGCAAATGCACCAGCACCCCCCAAACACAACACGGAGGTGTGGTTTGCGCAGAAGTGGGCAGCATTCCGCACCGGCACGGCGCACGCATACCGCAGCACTGAGAATCTGCGCCCCGTAGAACGCCGCCACGTCCGCATCGTCGCCCATGGCCCCAAACCCCAACGGCAACACCTTTTGAAGTGCCACCTGCTCCACCGCCGCATGCCACGTGGCGAGGCTGCCGTACTTGACCAGGTCACTGGCACTTGTGGAATTGGGAGCGGAATACCGCCGCATCTGGGGATTCCCTCGTCTGAACAGAGCCAGGGGCGCTGCAGTGCAGTCCGCTGGCACCACCGCAAGCAAGGGACCATGCGCAGTGCAGCTGCAGAGTTGCCACCTCTGGTCAGCGTGTGCGATGCGTTGCCTCATCTGCCGAGCCTGCGGTACCGACAGGGGGCGAATAATGGCACGCAAATGGCACAGAGGCCACTGGGAAGAAGGTCTTGGAAGAGGCGCAATCATCATCGACAAAAGGGCTGTGCGGTTGTGCATGGGCGAAACAACTGGGCAGAAGTGCCTGTGGGGGGACCGGTTTGCTTCGCACCTCCGGGTATCCGGTCTGAAATACTGGGGGGAAGGGGGGCTGTGAAGGTGCACTACACAGCAAGGGACCATTCGGTGTGCACAGAATGAAATACGAGCGGCACCACAGTCGATGTTCTTTCGGCAGTTCATGCAAACTTCGCAAACTGCGAAGCAGGCAACTTGATTGTCACACTCCAGACCATTGCGTACAGACGCTGGCCATAAAGCAACGAAGGTCGTCACCCACCGGAATCACCCCAGGGACGCACACAGTGCATAGTTGTAGGTACAGGGCTGGAGGCACCGCCGAGGATGGTCCACAGATACGGCACCAGAGGCGCCATTGTGTATTGTTCATCGCTTTGTCCGCACCGGCTTTGGAACGCCTTTGGGTGCCCGTGCTCAGATCTGGATTCCCCTGATCCCTCCCTGACAGTCCCAGCGCCGAAGGGGGCAGCAAGAGGTCCGCCCCGTCTAGCCTCTGCGCCTCCCCCGTATGCATGTTGCTCACCTCCGCGTGGAAGTCTGAGTCCCTTGCCTCCGCACGGTGAGCCACCCACTGGGGGGCGACTACAACCGGTCCTGATGCGATACCCCCTCCAGCTATCTGTCAAAACTTGGGGGTTGGGGGGTGGGGTGGGCTGGGGGGGGGCAGTTGGGGGGGGGGGGGGGGGTCGGCTGGAGGGTCGGGGGGGGGGGGGGGGGTTCGGCTGGAGGGTCTCGGGGGGGGGGTTCAGCTGGAGGGTCTGGGGGGGGGTCGGCCGTTGGGGGGGGGGGGGGACTCCCAAGGTGGGGGGGCCTACGCGCGACCCACAACAACCACATGCGTACCTCTCGGGGGGCTGTGTGTCTGGGGCGGGTTTGGGGAAAGCTGCTGGCGGCTGTTGTGAAGCAGGGGCTGCAGATTGGCAGGTGTGTCCACCGTGGTTGTGGTGATCTTCACTTCACAACAAACGACATTTGTTTAGCGCCTCGTCTTGCTAATCTGGCGCTCAAAACATGGATGGTTTGATGAAAGGGAAGCATGCACAAAAAACCTTCGGCGCCGTTGGCGTCATGGCCCCAACACCACTATCTCTCAAAACCTGGGGGCTTTGGGCTTTGGGCTTGTCTTCCCGATCCGAAGAGGGTCTTAGGGATCCACGGAGTGCCTCTCATTGGGGAAGTCAGGCATAGGTGCGCCGCACTCACGTCAGCCGGCGATCCGGCGGTGCTGTCCCTCCCTCACCTCCCTCCCAGCACGTCAGCCGGCGATCCGGCGGTGCTGCACTAACCCTTTTCCCGTGGCCCTCCCTACTGATCGCTGGCCATGTGGTCCAGCGGTAACCCAGTGCGCTACCGTGTAGCAGGTCCTAGGTCCTGGGTTCGAATCCTCCTTCCCCCGGCATGTTAGTCAGCGATCCGACGGTATGTTCCGCTCCTTGCTTCTTTCGTTCCAGGGAAAGCATCCTCCCCCAGGTGATGGGGGAGGACTTGACGTCGCTGACCAGGGGAACCGGGACCCCGAAAGTACCCGGCAGGTGGTCCCCCCTTCTCTACCCCCCCCCCCCCCCTCTCAGCACGACCGCACTAGGAGGTGTATGCCCCGCTCCCAAACCGCATGGCGAGGGAGTGAGGGAGGGACAGCACCACCGGATCGCCGGCTGACGTGCTGGGAGGGAGGTGAGGGAGGGACAGCACCACCGGATCGCCGGCTGACGTGCTGGGAGGGAGGTGAGGGAGGGATAGCACCGCCGGATCGCCGGCTGCCGTGCTGGGAGGGAGGTGAGGGAGGGACAGCACCACCGGATCGCCGGCACACGTGCTGGGAGGGAGGTGAGGGAGGGATAGCACAGCCGGATCACCGGCTGACGTGCTGGGAGGGAGGTGAGGGAGGGACAGCACCACCGGATCGCCGGCACACGTGCTAGGAGGGAGGTGAGGGAGGGATAGCACCGCCAGATCGCCGGCTGACGTGCTGGGAGGGAGGTGAGGGAGGGACAGCACCACCGGATCGCCGGCACACGTGCTGGGAGGGAGGTGAGGGAGGGACAGCACCACCGGATCGCCGGTTGACGTGCTGGGAGGGAGGTGAGGGAGGAACAGCACCACCGGATCGCCGGCACACGTGCTAAAAGGGAGGTGAGGGAGGGACAGCACCGCCGGATCGCCAGCTAACATGATGGGAGGGAGGTGAGGGAGGGACAGCACCACAGGATCGCCGGCTAACATGCTGGGAGGGAGGTGAGGGAGGGACAGCACCACCGGATTGCCGGCTGACGTACTAGGAGGGAGGTCAGGGAGGGACAGCACCACAGGATCGCCGGCTGGCGTGCTGGGAGGGAGGTGAGGGACGGACAGCACCACCGGATCGCCGGCTGACGTGCTGGGAGGGAGGTGAGGGAGGGACAGCACCATCGGATCGCCGGCTGACATGATGGGAGGGAGGTGAGGGAGGGACAACACCACCGGATCGCCGGCTGACGTGCTGGGAGGGAGGTGAGGGAGGGACAGCACCACCGGATCGCCGGCTGACGTGCTGGGAGGGAGGTGAGGGAGGGACAGCACCACCGGATCGCCGGCTGCCGTGCTGGGAGGGAGGTGCGGGAGGGACAGCACCGCCGGATCGCCGGTTGACGTGCTAGGAGGGAGGTGAGGGAGGGACAGCACCACCGGATCGCCAGCTGACGTACTGGGAGGGAGATGAGGGAGGGATAGCACTGTCGGATCGCCGGCAGACGTGCTGGGGAGGAGGAGGGTTTGGCCGGGGGGGGGGGGGGGTGCACAACAATGGGTGGTGGGCTGGGCGGGTGGATGGTGCCGGGAATGAGGAGGGAGGGGAGGACAGCACCGTCGGATCACCAACTAATGTGCTTGGGGAGGGAGGTTTCGAACCCACGATCTGCCACCCGGTAGCATGGTGGATTGCCGCTCGGCCATACAGCCGGCAAAGGGTAGGTAGGGCCTGGGGTGTAGGCATTGGGGGGGGGGGGGGTCTTCATGCCAGGGTGGAGGAGTGGGAGGGGCAGGAGTGAGAGGGGCGGCCGTGGGACTGCCCACTGGCATTGCGAGACTAGGAGGGGGCATATGCCGGGGGGGGGGGGGGTGCATACCTGCGTGCTGGCCCATGGGGCCATATAAAATCACTCAACTACCCTCTTTTGGACCAATATGGGAAACACACACAGGGGGGAGGGGCCGGCATAGAACCCAGGGACACCACACGGGAATCCAGGGGTCGCACCACGAAGCCACTCGTCCGGCGGCCCTGCGGAGGTAGCAGCTGTGGTATGGGGAGGGGGTATGAGGTCAGGGGCACGGCAGGTGGGGCAGCAGGGAGTGGGTGTAGGCCTGGGGGAGAGCGGGCAAGAGCTGGCACTGCTGCAGGAGCAGCTGGGTAAACGCAATGCCGTGGTCTGCCAGTTGCAAGAGTATGTCAAGCAGCTAGAGGAGCTGAAGCAGCAGTCGGAGGAGAGGGTAAAGGAGGTGACATCCGAGTCTGATGTCAAGGCATGTCAGATGCTGGAGGAACACAGCCAACTTCAGCAGCAGCAGCTTGTGGCCGAAGAGCAGGTCGCCCGCAATGCGATCGAAGGCGAGGCGCAGGTGTGTGCAGCAGTGCTCACGGAGGCAAAGTATGTGGAGGATGCCGACCTCCCCGTTGTTCTTACATTTCGCCCGCAGCCACAGGGGCTGCTCGCGCTGTGTCAGATCTGTTGAGCAAGGGGGTGAGAAGGGGAGGTGGGGTGCAGTACATGGGGGGGGGGGGGGGGATGAGGAGGAGAGGTGGGGTGGCCGCACCGTTGGATCACTGATTGGTACGCGGGCAGGGGAGGGAAGAGGCACCGCCGGATCGCCGACTGACGTGCCGAGGGAGAGGTGGTGGTGTGCAGGCCCCACTGGATCGCAAGCCGGCGTGCGCCGAGGGAGGGGGCAGGCCACCACGGCCTGTGTTTGCGTTTGTACACCCCTTCCCCTTAGGAAGCCTAAGGTTAACTCGCCATCCCAGAGGCGACAGGGCACTGCCTAGCGGAGCAAGCGTCAGCTGACAGCTCAAAACCGGGGGGGGGGGTGTTGCATACAAGGACCGGGCCCGGCTGCCCCCCCCCGTGGCGCCACCCACGCTGGCCCCAGCCGTCGATGGGTGTCACTGGCGTCCATGCGGAATGCTCCTTTCTTCAAGCCCCCAGCTCCACCCACCCCCGCCACGTGCACGGGGGCTTGCTCATGATTGGGATGGGGCTCCCTTCCGCACTCCGCCAGCGGATCTGCACTTGTATTGCCCTGTCCCTGGAGATGCGAGGGGACCCAGCGTACCTGCACTTCCGCCCCCGCGCTATCCTGCTCCCATAAACTTTGGCCCCACAGGTTGTGATGCCCCACCTCCCCTGCTGCTGTGTGCCACGGGTTGCGGCGCCACTTCAGGGAACCACCCCACAATTCCCTTAGAAACGTATTCTGAATCCATGACAGAGATCAATTTTTCCCCCGGTGGGCGATGGCGCAGAGCATGCAATACCCCCTGCAACTCGCCCCTGCTCACAATCTGTTGCTCTGCCACTGGCAGATGCGAGGGACAATTGTGTGGGGAGTTTCCCCTATAGTATACCTCATAACCTGCCTGCATGCAGCCCTGAACCTGCTTAGCAGATCCATCGGTATAGACCACCACCCAACTCTCTGACACCATGGAATCACTCTCCTACGCCTCCAGTCTCTGGGGGCCTCCTTCACTGCCAACTTATCCACCAACTTCACTGCTTTTGCCGTGGTCAGCTTGGCCGGTGGCTCTTTGAACATACCTGGCATTACCGGGCCCTGCTTGCTTACCCTACTTACAGACCCTGGTGGAAGGGGTGGCGCATATAGGCGAAGGTGTTTGAACTTAGCTACTGGTAGTGCATATTTCAGGTTGCTGCTGATGGTTTGACTGCGTAGCCAGCCCCCTCCCGAAACCTCTTCCTTAGCTTTGCCCCCCCCTGTGTGACATTCCGTCTGGTTGTTGCTTCTTTGCGGGGCCCTGGACAGTCACCCGTTCTTCCCTCCGTATGTTGCGTCGGGTCGCTGCTTTCTGTCGGCCGCTGCGGCCGGTGCTCTTGCTGGTGTCGTTTCCGCGTTTGCGTAGCCCAGTGGTTGGTGTGTTGGGGCTGTGCTGGATGTGGCATGGTGTGCCGTTTGCGCGTCAGTGGCGCCCAGTAGCTGACGTATTGAGGTTGTGCTGGTTGTTGCCAGCGTCGTTTGACTGATTTTGCTGTCCACGCGCCTCTGTCCACAGGCCCTCCATAACCTGCCTCGCTGTGTTTCCGTGTGCGTGAGGCCCAGGTGCCCTGCTCCTCCACGCGTTGTCCCGACCATCTACCATATGTCCCTTTCCCCCTCACGGCTGGTCTGCCCCTGGTGGGCTCCCGCTCCTGTTGCGCAAACAGCCCATCTGGGCTGCGGGAGACACCCCCCACCTGATGCCGGTTGAGCAGGGGTTCCCCCCCCCCAGGCCATCAGCACCTGTTGTTTTGTTCACTTTTTCTCTTACCATAACTCCCAAAACATCAAAACATCTGAGAACATATGTGGAGCACGTAGTTGGACAAACCTGCGACACGGCATGTGCAAGTGTTCGCGACACAAGAGTGAGGGCCCCAAGAAAAGTCCAAAGTCCGATTATGAGCCAAAGCCACGGAGCCTCCTGCAGAAACGTATGGGGCATCGGCCTCGTAAGGGTCCATGAATCCTCATGATTTGCAGGGAAATGGCGGCTGAAATCATGCCGGCCTGGTTCATTGACGGGCAACATCCTGCCTTTTGAACAGACACTGCGCCCGCTGTTGAATCTTTGCTAAGATCTTGACAGATGTTTCAAACGATGGCCCGTGAGCCTTGCCACCTTCAGAGATTTCTGTATGTCGGGACGACAGGCTGCCATGGTTGATATCACAAGGATATGAAACTGGAACAAGGACAAATTGTGTGGAGGCACAAAAGATGGTCAGTGTGCTGCTCCACGTGCCTCGTCCATATGAAGGCAGCAGGGTTGTGCAAGCGTTGTGTTGCTGGCTCATGCGTTCCGTTCACCGCAATATCACTGGACCTCACTGCACTGTGGTCTGCAACATGAACCCCCCATCCCCACCCCGGCCCTTCATGAACCAGTTGCCATGAACTTCTCGTTCTCGGACCATGTTTTTTTTTCGAACTGTCATTCTGACAGTGCCAGTTTAACAAAACTACCAAAAGGCAGACATTCTTCCTGAATCCTTTGGACTGTCCTGCCCCCGTCCCCCCCTCTCTAAGGAGCCTCAAGAATCACACAGACAAGAATTGGACCAGGCTTGTACCCCTCAGCCCGGTCCTGAAAATACAAATTGGTGAAGCAATCTGTGTTCAACCCTCACACGCCAAAAGCCCTGGCTCTCTGAAGTAGAGAGATGGGGACTATCAGCGAAGGGGTGGCTGCATAGTCTGCGCACAATTTGCACATAGCAGGACGGGGTGGGTGTGTGGAGGGTGGCTGCTGTTGGCCCACTTGCATCAACCCAAATGGCAGGAAGTCTCCAGGAAACGGGTCCCCACAACAGCGAGCCCCATTGTACGCTAAAAGAGCTAAGAAACACCCATAACCCAATTTTTGTGTCCTTGGGATCACAAAAATACCGAAAAGCGACGATACTGCGGGCACCTACCCAAAGTGCCTTGTGCAAGCTACAGAAAATCCCAAACTAATCTAGTCTTACACTTGGCACTGAATGAGATCAGGTCGAAAATTCATATGGACCCTACGCCTCCTCTACCCACCAATTGGTGCAGAATGCCCATGGGCAGAATGCATGGGCGAACACGTTTTTGGCCGCAGATCCTGCACGTTGTCTGGAACAAAAAAAAAGGTACCTTTTTGGTTATTGTATATTTGGGTCCTTTAGAAATCCCTTGTTTTTGTGAGTTCCCAAACGGTCCCCAAACATCCCACATTTCGTTTGAACTAGCTTGGTCCCATCTTTTTACCACAAGACCAACAGAACAACAGACTTTTGCTAATGTTCTGCAGCCAGTCAACAATAGAAACCCGTTTCACTGAAAATATTACTCACCTTCTCAGGTTGAGTATGGTTCACTGGTATCTTCTTGCTATCTTCTTGGTGGTACCGCAGACTGCAGAGCAGAAGACTGGGCAAGGGACCATGCAATAGAAGAAGTAGAAGCACAAGACTATGCTTGGGCTTTAAAGAAAGACTTGGACCATGCACCCCCCCCCCCGCGCGCGATTGTCCAAACGATGGTAAAAGCACCAATAATTGCGGAAACAACACCCCCCATGATGTTTGGGCACGCTATGGTTTGCATGCAGTTGAAAAGCACAATCATTAAACAAACTCAATAGCGTTCGCTATGGGTGTGGGTGTGTGTGTGGGTGTGGGTGGTCATGAACCCTCCAATCCGGCGACATACTTTGTCCTCCTGCCTGGATGCTGACCAAAAGCTCCGCAACACTCTGCGAATGAGTGAATGCAATCTGTCCCATTGCAGCAGGTAGAGCTTAACCCACGATTTTTGGATGAGGGGACGGGGGGGGGGGTCTATATGGACAAGCACGTTTGCACAAAGCGGTTGGGGGTATGTCATAGGGCACCACTTGTCAACGTGAACATGGAATCTGCGACATGTGTTGCAAAATATCCCGCCAACGCAGTATGCCTCCCTGTAATGCTCCTCCTTCTGTCGCCATCCTCCCACTCGTCACAGTCCTCCTCCTTGTCACCGTCCTCCTCAAGCTCTTTCTTGTAACTGCCCCGTGGTTGTTGCCTTCATCCTCCTCTCTCCTCCCGGGAAAAATGTAACTCGTGTACAAAAATCTCGTCGAATCGTGTAATTTTTTTTTTGCAGTAAATGCGTGTATTTTTGTTTGAGGTAAGTCATGTAATTCATGTCATGTAAAAAAAACCCAATAATTCATGTCATGTAAAAAAATCCACCTTTTCTGATACACGCATTTACCGCACAAAGAAAAATTACACGTGTTACAACATACACTCTCCTCCCCCTCCTCCTGGGTACCATCTTCCTTCTCCTCGTCCTTCTGGGCGTCCTCCTGTCTCTTGGTTGGGCAGGGCTGATGTGGCCCGGGATAGGTGGGGCAAAGCTGCGAAGAGCACAAACACTATCGCAAGCAAAAGACAACAGGGCTCCAGAATATCTCACTGTGTAGCGAGATCGTGCGACACTTGGACACCAAGTGTCCAATTGTGTATGCGGGTGTGTGGGTGTGTGCATGTGCATGTGTGGGTGTGTGCGTGCATGTGCGTGCGTCCACCCCCCCCCAGAGCACGTGCACGTATCTGGTGTTACAAAAAAAGATGGCCCATAAAGTAAAACAAATAAAGGGCCAAGGCGACCTCAAGGACAAAAAGCCAGACCCCAGCGTTGAAAAACGCTAGGCTATGCCTCAAAATATTGTCCCAGGCCATTCCACTTGAATACAGCACCGGCATCGGCAATCAAAACAACGGAGGCACCCTCCCTGATATTAACATCCTCCTGCCCTGCCCATCACAACAACACAACACAGGGCGATGTAACAGAATACAACAGAAAACAACGCGGGGCAGCTCACTACAACGCACCGCAAAACAAAACATCGCGCAAAACAACGGGGGAAACGGCTTCGGCTTCTGCAGATCGGTGCTCATGCGTGAAGTGCATGAGACTTTTCGGGGGATGCTTTGTCACGGAAAGGCCTTGGCGCGCCCACGCGGGGCATACGACTTGTCCGCACAAACGGGACATGACACGGAACAACGCCACATCAGAAACCAACGCAACGCAGGCCACACACCACCGAAAGGCGACCCCGCGAGAGCCGGACTGTTTGGTTGGAGAGGAGGCGGCTACACGTCGGCGGCTTTCCGGGGCTGCAGTGCAAATGCAGGAATCCACTTCCAGCAAAACGGACCTTCGTGTGGGATAAATGACCTGCCGCACAGCCCTGACTGGCTGCTGGAACTGACGATTCAGAGCAGGGCTGACGTGCCGCCAGGCGCTGGGGCCTGGTAGACCTGGTTCACCAGAATGCCCCATCAACGACAACTGAGGCAATTGATGCCCCGCCGTCCCGGGGGAGAGGGAGGCAGAATGGCCACAGCCATCGGGTGCGGAGTCGAAGGCCGATGACTGGCACACGGCGGTCAACCAAATGGGGAATGGCCTGTCAATACAGGCGGTTTGTTGGCCCGCGCCCCCCACACAGGCACCGGCTGCTCTTGGGAAACAGAACCGCGTTTGTCCGCTCCAGTGCAGACCGCGTTGCACTGGACGGCCCCTCGATCAATGGCAGTTGGCGATTCACTTGCGGCAAGTCCCCAGCGACTGCCGGGGGACTGAGCGACAACAATTGGCCCGTAACCGCCAGCGGTCGAACCGAAAACCCTTGGCCGTGGGCTGCCAGCCTCGAGGGGGGCGGTCTACGCTTGAAAAAGGGAATTGCCTCCTTGAGGCAGGTGCTGGCGCTTTGTAAATGGCCCATCGATCACGGCATCAGGGCAGGCGTTGCTTGCTCGAAATCAGTGTTCAGTGGTGGTTGTGCGCACTCCGGCCCGGCAAGGGACCCGCCTCTCCTCGGTCTTCCCAGCTGAGGCCGCGAGCAGTCGCTCTGTCGGTCGCGGGATTCGAACGCGTTACCTCTGGATCTTCCGATCCAACCAACCTCCACGATCGGAGGCAGCTCAGGTTACAGGTCACATAGGGTCAGGAGCGCATGGGTTGGTCGCAGCGCCGGGAGTTGGTGCATGCGGAGATTGGTGGAGCCGCAGTGAAGCGGCGCCCAAAAGATACCGGTGTCACGGCAGAGCGCGTCATGCCACGGGCGCCGCCGCGCGCAGCTGCGTGACACTGCGCTTGTGCCGTGCCAAAATGCGCGCCAGCCCGTCCACGTCCTCGTAATCGATGGGCCCTCCGTCGTCTTCCATCTCCAAAAGCCGCGCGTTCTCCTCCTCAACGACAGTCTTGTGGGTCTTTTTGCTCTTCTTGAGCTTCTGGGCGGAGCCCACCCAGCCGCCTTCGGGCGCCTGCTGGAATTCGTAGTCGGCGTCGTCGTCGTCGTCGACACGGCCCCGTTTCAGCGCCGCGCCGATGTCGCCGGCGCTGTCGTCCGGCAGCGGCGCCAGACGGTCCGCGTTGGGGTCGCAGTCGTTGGTCAGCATGATGGCGTCGTAGCGCGAGATCCAGAACAGACTGAACAGCACCATCTTGGGCTCTGGGTGAGTGAGGGGAAGGAGGGAGGAGGGAGGGCGCTGTGGAGGGAGGGAGGGAGGGAGCGACAGGAGGGAGGGGGAGCGAGGGGTGGAGGGAGGGAGGGAGCGACAGGAGGGAGGGGGAGCGAGGGGTGGAGGGAGGGAGGGAGCGACAGGAGGGAGGGGGAGCGAGGGGTGGAGGGAGGGAGGGAGCGACAGGAGGGAGGGGGAGCGAGGGGTGGAGGGAGGGAGGGAGCGACAGGAGGGAGGGGGAGCGAGGGGTGGAGGGGGCTCAGGAGGCAGGGAGGGATGTATGCATGCGAGTTGGTAAATGGCCCCAGCATGAATACAGTGACTGAGGAAATGAATGACTGAAGTACCAAATTGTCAAAAGGGCGAGGGGCGTGCGCGAATGACTGCAGGCGTGGGTGTGCAAAGGAGTGACGGAGGGAAACAGTGACGGAGGGAGGGAGTAAAAGAGGGGCGGAGGCGAGAGAGCAGGGAAAGCAGCTATTGTGGCCGTTCCCCTGGATCACCGCCCGGCGTTACCGATCGTCCCCCGCGTGCTGGTGCCGCAGGGCACGTCCAAAATTGCAAAATTCTGGTTTGCAGCCGTGGAATTGAAGCATGGCACCGGCAACACTGCGGACTGCGATACCGCCGCAGAAACCCACACGCACCTGCCTGCAGCATCCGCATGTACTCCCTCGTCACTTTCTGGGCCACGCGGTACAGATCCCCGTGCTTTGTCTTGTTCTCCTTCGCCGCCATGATCTCCTCGAACACCACCAGGAACCCGACCTGGCAGAAGACCGGGGCCATGCGCAGAGTGAAGGCGATGCGGGAGATCATTTTGCTGATGCAGTGGTTCGTGGCCGGGGTGTTGGTGGCGTAGTTCTTGAGCAGCTCCAGATAGACCTGCGACACGCTCGGGTGCACAAAGCCCAGCATGTACTCGTCGAAGGAGATGGTGGCCTCCTCTTCCACCAGCTGCTCGGCGAACTCTCGGACCAGGGGATCGTTGGCGGCGTCGTCCACCAGCCCCGCCTCCTCAGGGGACCCGCTCGGAGCGGAGGCCTCCAAGAACTCACACCTGGAGGCGGCCGGGACGAGGGATGGGTTTGCTGGGGGTCCGTTGCCGTGTCGCGCCCCGCCCTCTCCTGGGCCTCGCCTCCCTGCCTGCGGGACGTCGTCCTGTACACATCTTTGTTGGGTATGTACGTAGTCGTCCTGTGTGTTTGCGTGAGTGCGAAGAAAGGTGGACCACTGCGCAGGGTACCGTCGGGCCCTGCCCCTCCGAGGTGCCGGCGAAGTCAAAGTTCTTGGGGCCAAGCCTCGCAACCACCAAGGCCAGGCCGGATGCACATGCATACGCAAGTGTGTGGGTGGCGGAGGCAGAGGGGGGGGGGGGGGCTCATTGCGTGGGCTTACCGAACTCAACACGAATGCACCCTTCTCGGCCTGCCCCACATAGAGATGCTCCCCTAAAACTACATCGCAAAACAATTTGCCCGGAAGTTTGGAGGTTTTGTTGTCCAAAGAACAACATTCCCAACAGTCCCACTGCTTCCAAGTGGAGCATGGGAGGAGGGGATCCGCGTTGCCATTGTGCGTCTCAAAAAACTGCAACACACCCGGTGGGGCAGCCAGCGCCTGTGCCGCAACCCTCCCCCAAAACAATGAGCAAAACAGGTGTGGGGAAAAGGGGGTGGGAACGCCAACGCTAACCTACCTGCCAGCTTGAGCAGCACAACCTACCTTTCTCCCAACAGCATGCAGCTGCCGGTGAGCAGCAGTTCCGTGGGGCGCCGGGCCTGAGAAGCAACTACAGCGTTACAGAAGGAGATGCCCAGCGTGTGCCCTGTGTCAAACCCAATGGGCAGCAGGGCAGGGCAATGGTGCCCGGTCACACCTGGACTGCCGCATCTCCTGCAGGCTCTGGTCCTCATCGAGGAAGTCGTCCTCAGTCGCCGGGGCCTTGGGGGCTGCATCGTCTGCCTCCTCATCTGAGTCCTCTGCCACAACCTTCCGCTTCTTCCCCGGCGTGACGCCCCGGCGGGCGTCCTCCTCGTCCTCAACCACAGGCCGGCCCTTTGCCGGTGTCTCCTGTGCCTCCGCCTCCGGCGCCTGCCCATCCGCAGTTTGTGCGGTGCCCTCCACCACCTCCTCCTCCAGTTTGTCCTCCGCGTCCTCGGGGTTGTCGTTGAGAAAGTCCTTGTCTGCCTGCGTCTCGGCCTCCATCGCAGTAGCGACCGCCAGCTTCTGCTCCTTTTTCGACAGCTTGCGCATGCGACGCACGAAGATCTGCCCCTCCTTAGAAACATACTCAATGACCTGCAGCAGCAGTTTGGAGCGTGGGTGCGGTCATGTGAGAATGAGCAACTCGCCTCACACACTTACACAGCCCTCTCTGGTTTCCGGACTGCCCAGAGATATCTCTGGGGAGCCCAAAGATACCTATTCAGCCCCCACGAATCTCTTTAGGGTGTACGGCAGTATCTGACTGTATCCTTGTTGATCCTCTGATGCAGTGCACCACGTCACTGTGGGCACGGGGGTGGGGGTGAGGGGCAATCCACAAAGGTGTGAAGGGGAAGCCGGTATCCACCCTCGGTGCAACCACAGGCTCCATTTTCCAGTCAGGTCATGTGCGGCTGGCAAACAAACAGTGTGGACAGAACCTCCGCGGCTGGGCGCCGAGGGCTGTCAGTGACGCAACACATGCGTCAAATTGTGCCCCAAGGATGGTCCTGAGGCGGCATGGAAGGTGCAACGGAGATGACCTTAACAATCAAATGGGCCAACTGGACCAGCTCCGTGAGGTAGCCCAGAGTGTTGAGGTGTGGCTCATAACTCTTCATCAGGTCGAATACGAGGTCAATATTCTCTTTGTTGTACAGCACCCGGGAACAGATCTTGGCGGACGCAGCCCTGATCTGGGGGGCCTTGGAGTTGTCGTTGATGACACAGAGGATCATGAAGAGCTCCCGCAGCAATGAGACGGCCACGTGCAGCGGCTGCCAGAGCTTGCGGATGCGGTAGTCGGCGGCCTTCTGGAAGGCCAGCGTGAACATGTCCTCCGTCATCATCCCGGCGATGTGCTCCAGCGAGATATCGCGCCGGCCGATCTGTGAGCAGCGCGTGTACTGCAGCACGACGCGGGACCACAGCAGGAACTGCACCACGTCGGCGTCGTGCCCGCTGGCCGCAACCTCCCTCTCCTCCGCCGTGTCGCCTGTGTCCACGGGCTTGACCTTCTCTTGGACGTAGGCGAACATGTTCCCCATGAAGTCCTGTGGCAGACCAGGAGTCGTCATAAGTCCGCAAGGAGTCGGGGTCGGTGACTGAGGAAACCGGAGTTTCTGACAGGTGGTTAGAGGTTAAGGGACGGGTAACCTGCGGCAGCGGAACAGTAACCGACGGTGGTTGCACAATTGCCCACGGTGCCTTGAGCGCAAGGCCAGGGTTCGATGCTGATCAGCATCGGGACGCAGACCGGACTGTCGGGGCTGCGCAGAACACAATGCTCTTTGTCTCTGCCTTTGGACAGGGCGGTTGCGGGCAGGCCGACAGCGACTACCAGCTCACCGGGCAGTTGTGGAGCAACCGACGGCTGTTAGAGTCAATAGAGTTAGTGCTTCGGACAGTTGTAAACAAATGGCACTCCTGGCCACTAAAAACGCGCAATCAAGAGAATGGGGGGTGCGGGGGGGGGGGGGGGGACTGTAATTTTGGGGTTTGTGGGGCAACAAGGTTCCATCTTCCAAAAAGAACTCCCATTTTCCGCCATTTCCCCCCTGTTTCCCCATTTCCCCCAACTTTTTCCTTGCTACCAAATGGGGCGAAGTTGGAATTGCCCACCCCTCCGCTGAGATCCACCAACGAAAAGTGCATTTTTTGGGTTTTAGACCTAGAGTTCCCCATTTTTCTACCGAAAATGCAAACAAAATCCTATTTTCCCACACTTCCCCCCATTTTCCACTTTTTCCCAATTTCCTAAATAGTGTACCGGTAACGTTCTGTTTCTGGGCACTTCTGGGCCCTGCCATTGTGCTCAGCCATCATCGGGCGATGGCCGTCACCCCAGAGCATCACACCCTCAACAACTTGCGGACTGTTCACCCGTGCCAACGGCAGCAATGCGCCGAAGTTCCCACTAATGCCTCCTCTGTCTCCTCGTTCTCGTTTCTGTAAGCGGAGTAGCGGCCATCATGCCTGGACAAGACCTAGATGAGGCCACCAGCGTTCTGGCGTGTCTGACTACTGCAAGGGCAATGCATTCATGGTCGCCAGCGGTTATGTTCACAGGCTTTCAATGGCCTAACCACCACCCCAAACGACTTATGACGGCTCGAGCAGGCTGCCATGCACCACTTGTGCTTGCACAGGAGGCGGGGGGCTTCAAAGGGTCAGGTGTGGACCTGCCACTTGGCTCCAGCCGCGCCTGCCTCACAGGGGGCGGGGGGGGGGGGGTCAAAGACGGTGCTGACCATACCTCGTTGCAATCCTCAAGATACCGGTCCAGGAACTCAGCCAGCACCCTCTTGGACTTGGTGGAGGACAGCGCCTCCGGGTCCGCCACCCGGCACATCTTCTTGTTGTACCGCTCTGGCTTCTCCGGCTCCGGGACCCCGTCCTTCTGCAGGAAAGTCTCGGAGCTGCAGACCACCTGCCGTGTCGTCTCCCGGTCAGAACTCACCAGCGTCCCCCCGAAGTTGGTGTGCCGAGCACTGTACTTCGACTCCACCGTGCCCTTGTCCCGGGACGCGGAGTCAGCAGTCAACAGCTGCTGCAGGACATTGTGGCCGTGCCCTCCCCGCGTCTCCTGGACCTTCTTCGGGGCGCTTGCGGACCACTTGCTGATCTCCTCGATGTCCTCCACCTGTGCACGGAGGGGGCGGAGGCGATACAAGGGGGCGCCAGGTCGTTGCTCATGGGACCAGGGGGCGGTGCCATCAAGGCTGAGTGAATATGCCGCATGGTACTTCCGGGTGTACATACGTGTTCACTCTTGGAGGAGGGGATGCCACGAAGCAATGGCCTGCACCGGGCTGAGTCCGATGAGCCTGAATTCCCCTGCCAGGCACAAGTGGCATGTTTGTACAGTGGGCGTACAGCAGCCATCACACGGGGGCGGGGCTGTGCTTGAAGGGGGTGTTGTGGGGGGCCACGATCTCATTACATCTCTGCTCAAACTGCGAGGTCCATGACTGGGTGCAGCGAACTACGCTTCATCGTCCCGGTGTGTAGCCGGGGGGGGGGGGGGCTCAAATGGTCAGGTGTGGACACGCCACTTAGCTCCAGCCGCGCCTGCCCCACGGCCTTCATCGCCTCTCCAGTTCCATTGAATGTTCCGGGCTGATGCCAAGTTCATTCCATTGTGCTGGTCCCTCACCTCCCTGGTCAGGGTCAGAGGTTGCCAGCTGGCTGCGGGTTCTGGGCTTTAGCGCCTGCTGTCTTTTTGGACCGGGTTTGGGTCGTGGCTTGCTTATTGTGTTCCATGTTGGCTGCCACAGCTGGCAAGGCGCGCTTGCTGTTGCTGGCCCCATTCGGCCACACACCTTACGAACCGCTTTCACTGGGTCACGGAGAGTATGGGGTTCCGTTAGAGGTCAAACAAGTGGATTGCGGCCACCGATCCCGGCTTTGATGTGGGTGAAAAACCCCAGTGGGTACAGGTGTTTTGGAGTTAGCAAACACACAGCCACACACATGGGGTCAGGTGTAGTAAGCTTCAGGGAGTGCTTACGTTCATAAAGTCTGCTATTGGAGTGCAGCAACGCGAACCCTCGGTGCTGCACGAAATTGTGGAAGTTGTGTACGGCGTGGAGGGGGCCAGCCAATCGTCATCATTGCTAGCCAATCATCATCGTTGCTGGCCTCTGTGCCACGGCGCGACAAGGGTGAAAAGCTGTCTGCAAAAACTTTTGCCTGGTTCCACACAGTGGCCCTTGTTCCTGCGGGGAGCGTGACTGAGCCCCAGAGCACCATCTCGTGGCGGGTGTGCCCCCACTGGCTGAGACACGTGGTCGTTTGGAGGCCGGTGTGCAGTCCTCCACATCAACGATGGGGGTGGAGCCTGTCCTGTGCTGGAGGGGGGGCGTGAGGACATCTGGTTTGGCTGGGGGAGAGTCATAACCGCGGCCCTAGGGCTCTCTAGCTGTCTGGCCGCGGCGGGGGGGGGGGGGGGGTAGGCGGTGCCCCCTCTCCCCCCCCTTTCTCTTCCGGGGACCACAGGGGCACTTCTTCCAGATCCGAAACGTCATCCGGTTCGCCGTGGCTGGCTGGGTTCTCGCGGGGGGGGGGGGGGGGGATGGTCGGGTTTGGCTGCTCGCAATTGGCTCCAACCTGCCTGCCGTACCACGGCCTTCGTTGTCAGAACCGTGCTGACTGTGTCGATGAGAGTTAAGCGAGGTTTCTGAACGCCTGCTCGCAATCTTGCGGTCCCGTTAAGTGTCGTTAAGTGTCGGCTTGTACAGACCACAGACAAATGGCATGAGAATAGGACATAAAAGATCGCGAGGAAACAATAGACACTTAGAAAGTGCGTTGTGTGCTGTGTGTGTTTGTGTTGGAAGGGATGCCGTATTAAAGAGGAAGACCTGCATGGGTCTATGGGTTTGCTCTGAAAAAGAGGGAGGGGCGCCTGCACATGAGCCCCCGCACCTGACGGTGGGTGGAAAGAGGGCTCCTCTCCCCCGCATGCGGCCCTCGCCTAGGCCAGAGCCTCTCGGGGGGGGGGGGTGTTTATGACACTTCAGTGCCCGCGCGGCCATGCCGTTCCGCTGGGCGCGTCAAGCGCTGGCGCTTGCTGGGCCGTACCTTGGGGGGGGGGGGGGGAGGGGGGGATCCCTCTGTCGCTTCATCCCCCTCACCCCGCCGTCGGGTGGGTTAGCCCGTGGTGCGCGTGCAGCCCCCCCCCCCAGGGGGGGGGGGGGGGGCGTCCCACGAGTCGCTTGAGTGCTGGCGTGCAACCCGCGACTTCTATGCCAAGCGAGAGAAAGTTCCAGCCGACCCGAGGGGCAGAATCCTCGCGCCGGCGGGCGGCACGGGGGAAGGCGTGGGAAGTGGGAGGCCAGCGGCGCCGGCAGCACCCGTTTTCACGCCACAAGCAACCCGGAATGGGGCCAAAAAAAAAAAAGGAAACCCGGAGAAGGCTGACCAAATCCTGGGTCTGCGAGCGGCATGGGAACCCCCCCTCCCGACATGTGCGCTGACACACCGGGGAGTGAGACACTGCTGCGGCAGGGGGCACCACGCGCACCGTGTGCGCCACAACACACACCAGTGTGCGCGCGGTTGGCCAGCCAGCGCACCCCGGGGGCGGGTTGGTTGCATAGTGTCGCAGCGCACTTTTTGCCCTGACCTTTGCTGGGCATCGCTTCCTCCCCGGATTTGCTGTTCCTTCCCACGGCTTCGCTGCTTGCTTCCTGGCCGGGCCCTTCGTTTTGGCATGGCGCCTCGCTGTGCATGTCCTTTGCTTTCGTGCCCATCTAGTCTCCCCGTACGTTCGGAGCCTCTCCAAGTGTGTCCATATTGCCAGTGGCCTCGTGAAGATGGGGCGGCCCTCCAGTCCCATGACCGTGCCGGCCCCCATTGATGTGAGGGAGCGGCAGTGGTGCGTCATCTTGGCCGGGAAGATAGACTCGCGTTCCGTGGCCCTGCCCACCAGAGTGACAATCAGTCGCAGCAACCCTACCTTTTTCCTGGAGGGACATGTCCCCCCCAACGAAGTTCGACTGCGGGGCCGGCGGCAGCGGCCACCCCGCGCAGGCCTCAAAATCTAGGGCCAGCTCCATGAAGGACACTTCCCAGTGCGCCCGCGGGATGCGTGCGTGCGGCTACGGCATTTTTAGCCACTCGAGCTCAGAGTGCCACCCAGTATCGGGGGCAGCAAGTCGGGAACCCACATCCACTCCCTTGGCAGTTGTCCGATGACCGGGATGTCTGGGGGTATCCCGAGCAGTCGCGAGAGTTGGAGCTGATGCCACGGGTACGTGTCCCGCTTGTCATTCTGGTTTGGATCGGAAAGAGAAGCCCTGATTCATCATCCTTGAGTTTTCTGGCCCGCAGTACCGCCAGGAACATGCTGTGCAGGCACGTCATGAAGATTTCCCAGGGGTGTTTGTCTCCCGGCGCCCCCGCTTCCGCCAGTTGGTGCAGTTCCCTCCTCTTGGGCTCCAGTTCCTCCTCGGGCAGGAACAGCCAGCTTCGTGGGATGCGGTACAGGTGTGTGTTTGTGTTGGGGGGGGGGGGGGGGGGCATGCCAAAAAAAGCTAATTCAATCCCGAGGGGGGGGGGGGGTTCCTGCAAATGATTACCCATCCGAAATTCTCGACCCGCACACACAGGCTGCCCTGGGTGAGACACTGGCCCGTGCCAACCAGCACAAAGGGGCCCACAGAAAGACACTAGCACACCTTGTAGAGCAGCGCCAGGATCTCCAACACAACCAGATTCCACCTCTCGATCTTGCCTGTGTTCTCGCCGTCCGCGGGCTCAGCGCCTGCCTCCTCCTCCTTCTGGTCCGTCTCCTGCAGCTCCTGCATCTTGGCAGTGTTTGTGTTGATGGTGACGACCAGGGCATCAAAAACCGCGGCAGCCTGCAACTGCTGGACCAGGGAGTTCCACACGATGCGGTTGTGGGAGATGGTGGAAGAGAAATTGTTGTTGGGGACCTTCAGGATGTTGGTGAGGAGGGTCAGGATCATCTCAAAATATTCGCACTCCCGGTGACTGAGGCCAGACCCATCCGCCTGGGGAAGAGGAGGTGTGCAGGAGAGAAAGGGGCGATGGATGGGATGCGAGCAAGACAACAGGACGCCGGCTTCCGTCGCCAATGCCATCAAAACCCCATCAGCATCGGACTCCATCAGACTCCATCGATTGCCCTGAACGCGAAGTTGGTCATCCTGCAACTGCCGCCGGTTACCGTCCAATTGGCGTCTGTGACCCAACGGGTAGAAAAAAAGTCTTCATTTGAGTGCAAGGATTGTCTCTGCATTTGCCTGGCAGATTCTGACGGTCATGACAACGGTTGGAGTGGCGCCAGAAGCAAACGCAAGCGGTCAGGGCGGAACCAAGTCACTCGGGGGTGCCTCGCCGCACCCCCTCCCTGCATGGCCGGCGGCACCCGACCGAAATTCTGGCTCCGTTCTTACGGAAAAGGAGGAACCGGGCGCGGGGGGTGAGTGGGGGGGGGGGGGGAGGGAGAACCTGCAACCGTTTCCGCATCAAGGGCTCCAACGAGCCCACGAAGGAAGTGAGCACGTCCGGCATCAGGAAAGCCTCCCGCATGCTGTGAAGTGCAGCGTTCTGCGAGGCTTTGTCGAAGGAGTTGCTGACAGGTGGAAGGGTCAGCATCAGCAACAGCTTGACAACAGTCATAGCCACCTTCCAGTCCTCTCGGTAGTACGTGAAGAGAGGTATCAAATCCGTATGCACCACGCGCAAGTTCGCCAGCTGCTCATATATGGGTCTTGGCACTGGATCCATGCCTTCCTCCAGTTGCGAGGCCGCTTCCATTTCTTCCCTCACCCTCCGTCTCAGCATGTTGAGGCTCACAATGGCTTCCTTTCCAATCTCATAGTCCTCCAATTCGCCAGTGTCTTTATTCGTGACTCGCTTACCAATGGTAAGGACATCTTGGATCAAATCATCTTCATCAAGATCCATACTGTTCACAGCATACTGCACAATCAACAATCAAAATTCACTGCCATTTTCCTCCTGAGGAAGACGCAGAAGCAGCAGGGAAGGGAAACGAAATTCAGAAGTTTTTTCAATCCAGCGAAAGGCGCCAAAGGGCAAAGAGCACCCTGAAATCCTTCTGCATGTCTTGCATATTGGTTATGCAACCAAAAGGTCATGCAGTTACATCTTTTTGTTTTGGCTCAGACCAAGATGAGCTGGTGCTCACTTAACAGTACTCGAGATAACCTCTCGGAATCAAGGTTCAGAGCTGTCCAGTGCTACGATGATCCCACAGTGGCTGCGGGAGCGGATCTGACACGTAGTGAGGATTAGCTGAGTCTGAAACCAGGTTCTGCAGTGGGAGACTGCCACGCCCGTAGGCTTCCCAGTGTGCATAAGGCACAAGGACTGTAGGCCGAAAAAGACAGCGGTGTGAAGATTGAAGGCTGAGATTGCATACAATATCAGTACCAGAGAGGGAGGGGGGGACGACATTCAGGGACAGTTGGATCAAGTGTCAAGGACTGTTATCGCAACTCTGACTCTGAGGAAGTTTGGGGAGTGCGGGGTATGTGTACCCTTTTTGGGTTGGAATATTCCGAGATACAGGACCGTGAACGCGTTTTGAGGTGATGCACGGTGGCTGCAGCAGCCCGGAAGGTCATGCAGTTGCATCAAAGCATGTCCTACTGAGCCCAGCACCACTCCCTGCATTGCACATCCCACAGAGCACGCGACTGGCCCTAACCGCATCCCCACGCTCAGGAGTACTTGGAAATGCAGTGCACAATCAAAATATGCAGAAAGTGAAAAGCACGGACACTAAAGTTGGGAGGCGTTGTTTGTTGTTTGCTTATGTGAGATCCTGTTGGTCACTGCAGGTACCATCCTGTATCCACCTCTGCTCACCATTGCACACCCCTCCTGGTTCCACTTCCTTCCCCTCTTCCCCTCAGAAAACAACAGAGAGAACTAAGACACTGTCATGTGGATCCATGAGAAAATGGAAGCCCATGCTTCTCTTTATTTTTGGGGACAAACATGGCCTGACCCTCTAGACCCTTGAACACTGTTGTTGGAGCTCTCGCTCATGCCACCGTACAAGAAACCTTGCATGGTGTATGCACAATGCGCCCTGCCCCCCCCCCAAAGATACGAGCTCCATTCTCCCTGGCAGCGCTAGGATTTTGTACCCTCCTCTGCATTGTGGGCCCGCTCCAGGTCAAGTCTCACTGACCAGACTGGAGTCAGGGTGTCTTCTGCAGGCATACAACTAGCGGAGGAAGAAAGCAAATAAGATGACAATACTATTTTGGTTTCATGTTCCGTTATGTTGGGGCACTCCTCAAACAACAACAAACACCACACGCACTATTACTTTTTGTTGAACTGACTCAAAGTGTTTGACTCTAGTACTTAAGAGCAGTTCTTGGAGATGGGCATCCCATACGTAGGCCCCCCCCCCGCCCTGCAACAACCAGCAGTGCCTCTGTTTGACCGTGTGACCAGCGTATGGGTATACTTAATGTGCAGAAATGGAGCCCCAGCAGGGGAGGTATCCAAGGCACAGTGGTAAACCCCCCCCCCCCCGGGTGTCCAACGAAAAAATTTTGTCCTTAAAAAAATAAGGATCGAACAGGAGTGTTCGTTGGACACGCCGTTCAGTGCGCGCAACAATATTGTGAGAATATTGCAAGAACACATCCCCAGGCACAAGATACCCCGCCCATTCAAAGCACAATGCAATGGAGGCCTCCAATTAGCCCTTTTCAGAGTAGAAGCCCTTGTTGTGGTCCCACTTCATGCACAAAAGTTGAACATGCTCCCCGGGCTTGGGGCCCTTCTTGTTCTTGGCACGGGCAGAAGTGGCAGCTCAACGATGGGACAGCACTGTCCTCCATCAAATCACAGGTTAGGTACAGAGTGTTCTGAAAAAGATGGCATAAGTCCTACCCCCACGCCCTGCCTTGGCCCAAATCACGTCACAGTATCACTATCAGAGCCATCCACACCACTACTATCATCAGAGTGACCTGAGTCACCCGTATCATGGTGGGCAATAAAGGTCCTGTGGTTGAGGGACACCGTTCCCTCACAACATGTGTACAAATTTGCCCACCATTATTGCACGATACAACACAACAGCCCCTCATTTCCCTAGCCTGAAACCGCGGTTCTAGAGCCCAGTACCCAATTAAGGGGGAATCCTTGCATTGCGCGCGCACTGCACGCTACTTTTAGACCAGGTTCCCCCCGAAGAGCCCCAAGGCATGCCGCTTGCAAAGGGCCTTAAATTAGGCGAACCCAACTACCGGTACCATAGCTCAAGCACTGTTGCAAACTACCTTACCCTTATGTAAGACATCATACAAAATGCGGAAAGCCATGAACGGCGATAGTTGCCACCCCAGGCATCCACCCTCACTGACAAATGTCCTTCTTTTTTTTTGTTCCTGACACTCAAGGTGTCATTGAGTGTACTCGGGAGAATCCCGGAAGGCTAAACGTCCATTTATGTACAGCACAAGTGCACTCAGAAACTAAGCAGACCAGAGGTCCATGCAACATGCTGCATAATATGTGTCGTTCCTTCACGCAGTAGTGTAGATGGTCTGCCACGCATGACAGGCAATCAACGACACATATCCTTCTTTCCGTTCAATTGTCCACTAAGTACAAAATCAGAATGAGCAACTTGTGTGCACAATATGACATAGTTGTAGACTTAAAACACTGTCACATTGTCACATGTGTGCGTGTCAATACAATCCGCACAATACTGCAGCCGACACTTGTCACACACAAACATCTTCACAGGGTCACACTTGGTGCAACAAAGGACACATGCATTCCCATTGTCACCCACAACATCCTCATCATCATTGTCCTCCTTTGGAGGTGCGACCCATACATGTGTAGGTAGGTGTTCCCATGGACCATATGGAGGGTACCGCTCTTGTTTGAGAAGGGCAGCAACGGAGCACAAAGGAGGCAATACACACAGAAACTGACACAGAAGCTGTCCTCAGCACATGTCCCAATATCCCCATGTATTTCGCGAACAGTACACGCGGTTCTACCACGACATTGGAACCTCCTTTGCCCCCCGCCTTGGCCTCCATACCCCGTGGATCCGCGGGATGACAGCCAATTAGTATCTGGTAGGAAGTGATGGGACGTCCCCGGATTGTAATGAACGGGTACCATATGCCAACCAACAGGAGTGCGGGTCAAATCCAATGGCACGTAGGTACGTATGTACCCCCAAATTGTGAAGGATGTCTCGTCCCACCTCCCGCAACGCACCCCCCCCCCCGGCAGGACAATGAAGAACTGTCCACTGGCAGATCCGGGTCGTTGGCTGCATACCAACCGTCCAAATCAGACTAGAGGGGTCGCTCCCTGAAGATTGCTGCCTCCGAACACGCGTGCTGCTCCCTCACCGCTAGGGCAATTGTCTTCTCTTTGTTAGCAGACTCCTCGGTTGCCCCTTGGGTCTCCTCGCTATAAGCGTCGTCGTCTACTGAGGGCGTCTCATGCGTCCCCTTGTGTGGGGCAAATTTTTTCCACTGTACGGGCCACTGTACAGGGTGGACCGTTTTTGGTAAAAAAAAAAAGTCAGCCCCTCAGCCCTCAGCCTCCAAAATCAAAGATGACATGCATTGGAGACAATAACAAACACAAAACAAGAACTGGGCACCATAAAATATTTGCATGCAGGCACTTAACTGCTTGTTGATGTCCCCACAGAGTGCAAGAGTGCAGCGCTACACAAGGGCTCATTGTGGGATGCAGCATCCCCCATTCACCATTGCCAGAAGGTATCCAATCTGCGTGTCATGAGACATGCTACGGTCAGCCGTCAGGAGCCCCTTCATGATACAGAACGACCACTCGTGCTGCAACCGTGCTGGTTACTGGCAAAGTCAAAGTAGTAATTGCATGGTCAGCCAAATCAGGCATACCCATGTAAAGGGAGACATTCTCCCACCAAGACAACACATTAAAATCAGCACCAGAAATAATATTCGATACAGATGGTCCACTGTCCAGAGCGTTGCAACAGCTGTTGGGTGCTGGCATCACAAACATTCTTGTACGAACTTAGGTCCTGTGACATACCTGACCGTTGTCTGGGCCCAGCACCCCTCATCAAAAAACGGCAACGGTTTGTCCTTGTATTGGCAATTACAGCAAGCACATTTTGGGCAATCCGTTCCAAACTGTTCCTGCGTGCCTCTTGCAATGCAGGGTGTCGAATCATATCAAGTAAAAGGTTTGACACCAGGGAGCTCAACATTTTGGGCCCAGTTTTGCAATTTGCTCCCCAGCTCTATCACCCTAATGAACAAACGATGGCCAATGGGGATACGCTGCCCACCTGAATTCCCTTTGGGAACGATGTCCACCTGCAAATGGGTGATGAATTCATCTTTTGGTTTTCCAAAAGTAGAAAAAAACGTACCCTGTTGCAGATGCAAAAACAGGCGCCGCTTATCGACCAGAATGGAGACCTTCTGAAGGACTGTGTTTTTTTTCGGCCTCGGGAGGTTCCTTACCTTCAGAACTCAAGCCAACCTCAGTGGATATCCACGCCACCTTTGATCACATATGCCTTGCATGATGCTCAGCCGCCGAAACAGCAGAGTCCCAAGGGGGTCTGCCTAATACGGGGCATACAGCACCCACTGCAGCAATAAAACGTTGGCGCCGAGACACCGTATTAACACCATGCACAAGGGATGCATGTATTTTAGATAATCCCGCAACCCTGCCATATCAGGGTGTTCCAGCATGGCAGCCCCAAAACGGTTACCACTGTGACCCCAACATGTACGAAGTTTGGCATTTGGGAAGAAAGCTTGCAGATGTACAGTGAATGCAAATGCACACCTGTGTTATGGTTCCCAGAACCCACTGTAGGGGCCACTGTACGGGCAAAACGGGGAATCCGGGATTTCCGTCAGGGGGTGGGGGTGTTGATGTTAAAACTAGAGCAAACACACCAAAAAAAGAGAAGCAAATCATTTCACTGTTTTTGTTTGAGCTCCAGTGCTTGGAAATGTTGTAAGGGCAGCTATGTACAATATCTGATCACTCAGTGACTGAGTACACCAGTATCAGAACGCCAAATTAATTCAATCCAAATCACATTAAATCGTTTTTTTCAGGTTCAAAATACTTCCATCAAGAAGGTCCATCAGGAAGGTCCGTCTGGGTTGGATCTGTTGAACACTCGAGCCAAAGCCAGGACGCCATGGAAACAGAGAAGGGGCCTCTCCCCGAGGACGAGGTCTGTTTCCTACTGCTCAAGATATCCTGGGACTATGCATGTACCGAATACAGCCATGTCTCACGTATATGTACAGTTGAGCCTCCCTGCAGATAAAGGCTTATTGTCATGGTCATGCAATGTCGTCACCAATTCAATTGAATCCAAATCACAGCAAATCACATCGAATTTACACCAGCCTCGGACAAAACAGAAATCAGCATGGGGAATACATCATTTTTGTAAGGCATGCTACCCATGCCCATGTCTTACCCATGTGTTGATCGCGTCAGTGCAGATCACGGCAGAGGAGGACACAAACAATGAACACAATGCAGTATGCCCCCCACCCCCCATATTCCCAGGCGTTGCAGGTGCGCGTGTATCACCACTGTGTGCATACCACCACTTGGTTGTCCATTCCAAGCATTGGGGGAGTGGTGTGGTGTGTGCGCGCGCATGATGCCCAAGACATTCAATTTCGTGCGCAAACTACGAGGTTCGACATCCTACTCTCCTACACAGCATCGGCGAAACCATGAGTTCCATTTGTTCTTTTTGCCTCGCTGGTAGGCATGCCAGCACACTGATACTTAAGCGTCCTCACCTGTCCCTTATTTTCTAAATGCCCTATGACTGACATACCAGGGGTCGTATCGCACACGGGGGCTGGGACACCAACCCCTAGCACCCAACCAACCCCTTTCCAGTCCCCACAGTGTAGAGTTTCGTCTTTTGGGCACACACAACCCGCCTCCGGTGCTCCAAGGGGGGAGATTTGTATCCAGTGTTAAAGCCACTGTGTTGGGTGCACAGAAAAGGGGGGAAATGTCCCCACCCTTTGGTTGAAGACAGCCTTCGGAGAATATTCTTCGTGGCGGAACCACCCAGGAAACACACGGTGAAAACACAAAATGAGTCAGGGACATTATTCATCCAGAGAAGAAGCAACCCTGGTCCAGCTGAGTATAGTGTGGAAAATAAAAAAATAGGAAGATGCATTTTCAAATCCGGATCCTGCCCTGCCGGATCCGGTGCTGCCTTGCAGTCTCTCGGGAGAAACTCAGGAACAGAATCTGGGTATAATGTGACATGGTGGTCGCCCCACGCCAGCGTGTGAACGGGGCCGGCACAATTCCAGGCACTAAAAATGTAATGGTAATAATGTACAAAGCTTGGCACACAGGCCACACGCCACACCAGCCACAGTAGCAACACAGTGAAGACCCGGTAGAAAGCCCTGCAGTCAATCATCGCCAGTAAAGCACGAGCCGCCATTGGCAGGGGTGGACGAGTTTCAGTACCCGGGATGAGTCAATGCACCAGCAGGGATGCATTCCTAGAATAAAACGCCCGTTGGGCAACACTGTGCCGTGGAAAAATGACGCATGGTCGGTGTTGCGACAGAGCGCAACACAGTGCCGCAGCCCCTCCTTTGGACGAAGACATGCTACTCTACTGCTTGTTGCCTGTGCAGCACCAAATTACACTTTTGTGTGCCGCGCCCCCGCGCGTGCTGCCAAGATCGCTCCTGGATCGCGGAACTGGGACACCACGCGCGACGTGGAGGGGTGCGACTGTGGACACAAATCACCCTACCCCTAAAAAAGAGAGTAGGTGGTGGAACAAATAAATTGAGGGTGTAGGACGTAGGCTTTACGAAGAGATGACCCAAGGGCCTCCACAAACTCGCTAACAATTCACCGGAAATTCCAACTGTGTGGATCAAATACTTACCGAATAAAATAGACACAGAAAATTGAGGCATTGCAGAGAGCTTGCTAGCATGCGCATTACGATGGAGCTGTCATGCTGCAGCCCCCCCCCCCCCCCCAAAACGACCACAAACCAAATGCGCATCACCTAAAACAAGTTTCGTGGGATTTTGAGCCATCTAGCCCGTTTTATGGCCGACTTAGTGTCCCCACAACCCCAGATTTCCGCAGCATAACCAAAGTCTTTGCATCAGATTCCCCAGTCAAATGCACTGGCAGAGGGCGATAACTGTCCGCGTCTGTTCACCGGCTCTACAGATCGACACTCAGCTGCGCCAACGCTTCCGAGCCTTTGAGTGCAGCAAAGGCCCGCGCCGCACCGCCGCGCGTGTGATTGTTCCACAGGTTCAGAGAGAGGGTGGTCAACGCCGGGGCCTCTCTCAGCGTCACAAGCGCGTGCGCCCCATCGTCGGTGATCCGGTTGCTGCCGAGATGTAGGGTCAGCGACGTCAGGAACGGCGCAGCCTTCAGCTGCGCCAGCGCCTGGGCCATGTCGTCCCCGATGCGGTTGGACCCCAGGCTCAGCATCAGGGCCTTCAGGGCGGGCGCGTCCTTCAGGGCCGCGAGTGCAGGACTGTCGGCGATGCAGTTGTGGCGGAGGTTGAGGGTGAGGGAGACAAGGGAGGGGCTGTCCTTCAGTGCCGCCAGGGCCTGCGCGCCCCCGTCGCCGATCTGGTTGTCCAGCAGATTCAGACTGAGGGTGGTCAGGCCCGGCGTGTCCTTCAGAGCGGCCAGGGCCTGCGCGCCGTCGTCCCCGATGGCGTTGTTCACGAGGCTCAGGTCGAGGGCGGTAACTGAGGGGGCGTCCTTCAGCGCGGCAAGAGCCTGGGCACCAGCGTCGCCGATTCGGCTCCCGGCCAGATCCAACGTCAGGGTTGTCATCCAGGGCACAGTGCTCAGCGTCACCAGGGCCTGTGCGCCTTCCGCGCTGAGGCCGGTGCCCTTGACCGCCAGGGTCCGCACCCGGGGGTCCCCGTGAAGCAGGGCTGCCATCTGCTGCACGTTGCTGCTGTTGGTATTGAGAGACAAGTGTCGCCTTTGCAGTATGGACCAGGTCTGATGGCAGACACGGCTCAGGGCAGAGGACTGCAGGAAGTCCGCGACACACACCCATTCGTCGTCAGACAGTCGGGCCATGCAGTCACCAACAGGCAAACAAACCCTATGATTGAGGCAACGAAGGGCAGGGGGATGGGGGGATGGAACGTCGGCGTATCCCAGCCACCCGTTGTCTCAGGAACGAAATCAAGGGAGAACCAGGCACCCCCCCCCCCCGCCCCCTTGAGCAGTCCCCTGCAATGCGCGGTGTTGTCGCCCAGCCTCGAGGGACCTGTCACCAACTGACAGGGTGCCCCCCCCCCCCCCCCCCAAACAGGGGAGGAGGAGGAGGAGGACTGTCGGGCCCCCAGATCACGTCAAGGTCACCGGCCCCAGGGCCTTGAGGAGGCGTGGATGGGGGGCGGCGGTGGGGGGGGGGGGGGGATGGTTTGCACAAGGCCTCGGTATCTGATTGTTTGCCTGTGGCGGCGCCTATTGGCCTCTCGCCACTGCTCATTCTGACCCTCTGTGGGCCCGAACCTGTTTTGGTTGTGTCAACGGAGCCCCTGGATGACTTCTCCTGTTTGACTACTCCGGTCGGCTGTCCCGGAGACGGGCTGTTGCCCGTGCCGTTGACCAGGTGCATCCAGATGTACACTCCGAGTCCATGCTGGGTTTGCCGACTCCAGCACTGACTTGTGCGCGCTGGGGTGTGTGCATCTGCAGGATAATTTTCCTGACAGGGGCTTCTAACAACCACAATGATTCTTTCCCGTTTTTCCTTTCCTTCTCCTCCTTCTGCGCTCTGCACCGTTTTCGGCGAGCGCGGTCTGCCCTGTCCTGTTACCTCCCATTGTTTGTTCCTTTCCCCCTGCCCAGTTTCTTCTCCACCCTCTCTATTCTTTCTGCCCTAGGGGGCATTGGGTGGCGGAGCGTGTGGCTGCACGGAGGGGGTAGAGGAGGGGGCAGGGGAGGGGGAGTGGGAGTGGGTTCGTCGCACCCTGCCCCCTCCTTCCCCTTGAGGAGGGAGATCCTGGCTCAAGGGGGCTCCTTGTTGGTGTCGGTGTGCTTGGTGTGGGTGGTTTGGGCCACTTGCTTCTGCTGGCCCACATACCCCAGTCTGTCCTGGGTGTAGTTGCATGCTATTTGATGGCATGATGGCCTTAGCTGGCGCGGCGGTGGTAGACGATGCACGTAGCACCCGCTGTCATCTAAGGGTTTGGGACCGGGGCTAGTTCCCCTTCGTACGCGTCCCTGCAGTTGGGGAGAGGGAGGAGTCCATGCCCCCCCCCCCCCCCCCCCTCCCCTGAAAAGTGTCTGTTGGCTCATCACCCAGGGCCCGCGGTGCTCCGGGTATCTTTTCTGGGCTGTCCTTTGCTGTCCTAGGCTGCCCTCAATTGTTGTTGCGTGGGTGAGTGTGTTCCCCCATTGTTGGTGTCGGCGGAGGGGGGGGGGGGGGGGGCAATAGACATTCTCTGAAAGTGAGGCAGGGAGCAGCATGGGGCATGACACATGCAGTGGAGGGGCAGCATGTGGCAGGACAGTGATCACCGTCCCCAAGGGTCTATGAGCGAACACATGCACCGTACTTCTGGGTGCTTGCTGTTATTTCCTAGAGGCTTATGGGTGCTTGGTGTTTGGGGGAAATGTGCACGTGATGGTGCCCCCTATCCCCGTCCCCACGCAGCTATGCCAAGGCTGCAACAGGTCATCAAAGCGCTCCACACATGCACATCCTGGTATGCATACGCAATGTTCAGCAGTTCCTTTCACATACTGTCCATCGACGGGCTTGATGTATGTACAGGCTGGCCAACCTTCTCTGCCTGGTTCCCTGTTTGGCCGTGTTTTGTCGGCCAAGACCTCTAGCCTACATTCCACAATACTGAGGTAGCTACAGCTTCACCTGAGGACCCTGCTCTGAGGCTGGCACCCAATCGGCCAAAGGTCAGTAGGTTAACTGATGCTGAGGTAGGGAGTTTGAGGGGGGGGGGGGGGAGGAAAGAACATCTCTGAACTCATACCATGGTCACCTCAAACCAGACATTCCAGTGCAGCAAGAGTTAGGAAGAGGGAAAAAATGGACAAGAGAAAAGAGAGCTGCTGGCGCCATAGTCTAACAACATTTTGGTGCATCGGACGAAGAGTGCAAAAACCCCAGGAAAAATGCCAAAACCCACCGAGTTTGTGCACACTGAGTGTCCCCGAGAGATATGCCATGGGCTTTGGTGCCCCACCAACCCCTTGAACAACCCCCCCTTGGCATAGCAGTGCGCTTCGTCATCGCGGCCCGTCGCGAACCGTGGAGGCGACGGCGCCGGCCAGCTCATAAAGAGCTGCTGCTCTTGGTGTGGCGGTGGCGCTGGACCACTAACACCAGCGATGTAGGAAATACGGTACAGGGTGGTGGGTACAATGACGGTTATTTAACCGCATCGGTAGCGTAGCATACTGGAAGTGCACGGGGGCTTTGTCCCGGAGGGCGTAGGTTCGATGCCCGGCGTGTATCCCTTGGGGGGGGGGGGGGGTATGTGTATACTTTTTGAAATATGTGAGAAACGGCCGTTTTAGAAATGTATAGGTTTGGGGGGGGGGGGGTCCAAAACCATATTTTTGCATAATCAGAGGCCGAAGTTGGACGCTGCTAGTATTTTGAGCGATCTGCCCGCGCAACTTGCACAGGTTTGTAGCCTAGGTTTCCCTTTGCCGGGGGAAGCTCTAACATATCGCTAGCTGACAACGATGGACTTTGGTGTGCATAATTCAAAAATGCAAGAGTTCGGCCTCAACGATACAATATGATAGAGATATTGGCCATTTGGTGTCAAGGAGTAGACAATCACAAACTTGTCCCGACACGCGCATGAATCTCTGTTGCTGTGAAACGACTGTACGAGGTTTCTTGGCCTGCTTGGCAGGATGCCAAGTCACCTACACCCACTCTGCATCCCCAGAGCGAGCCCTTTTGCGCACGAAAGGCTTTTGTGGTGCATATGGTGAAGCAACAGCATGTGGAGTGAATTTGTATGCGGACATGGTACCCCCCCCCCCCGCCCTTATATAAGCTACGCCAAATTCCCAAATGAATACGGTCCCTACGCCTACTGTAGCTTGGACACGGGTGTAGCTTGCCCGCGACACATACAACCAACACCAGGCACCTAGGTTCAAAAAGAGAGGATTGCATGGTGAGCTGGTGCAAGAAAGGGGCATACAATGCACAAACATCCCCAAAATCAGAGCTATGTGGGTTCAAATGGGCAAACACTCACAACAACTGTGTCCATGACTCTATGTTACTCGCAACTCCGTCACCAAACCTATGTCTTATGCTGCACTGCACTACGTTTGGTACCGAATCAAAATTAGGTCCCAAATTAATACGGTCCCTACGCCTACTGTAGCTTGGACAAGGGCGTAGCGTATACAAGGGGGGTAGCTGCCTGTTGACAAAAAGAGGTAGCAAGGAACACAAGCCCTGTCCGAAATGGACCAAAATCTCGAACATGTCATCACTACAGCATGCAGACCCAGGGTGTTCCAAATAGTCCTTTTCAAGGGCTTTCCGAATATACCCCATATACCCCCCCCCCATATAGGACACTCAGTGCGCACAAATAACGCAACAATGACGACGACCACCGAAAACCCACTGAGGTGGCGCAATCGGCAACATCCCCAAGAGATATTAGACACCATTGTGCCTTGCACCCTGGCATTACGCAGCTCTGTCACACACTTAAAACAGCTCTCTGAGGTTTCCAGATTCTCCACAGATATCTCTGAGATGTGCAAAGGTACCTATCCACTACCCATGGATATCTCTAGGAAATACAGAAAAGAGAGAGAGAGAGAGAGAGAGAGAGAGAGAGAGTGTGTGTGTGTGTGTGTGTGTGTGATCTGTACTTGTAGAGGTGGATCCTTGTGCAGCGTTGGGCTGGACGCCTCATTTGGCTCAGGTCTGCTGAGGCCTCTTTGTGACGTTGTTTCCCTCCCTTCTGCGGAATCAGAACCTCTGTATTTTGCTGGCTAGGTATCCAGAGTGTTTGCTCTCCCGTGCCTCGTCACGAAAAGCGGGCGGGCGACATCCTCGGCCACTGTCTCCTCCAGCCCCCGTGGAACTGGGGCTGGTGGGGACGGAGGGGGGGGTGTTTTCGGCCTCCTGCGTTTGGGGGCTGGAGGGGTGGGGGGTTGGTGTGGGGACCTCAGCAGACCCGTAGAGATACGTGCAGGCCCTTGCAGGCGTGGTCGTTTGTTGGGCAGTTGTGCATGTGCAGCAAGTGGGCGCTTCCGGCGCGCAGGCACTGGGGTGCACACTTTATGGTGTCCCCGCTGACAGCAGTGGCGCACTCCCGTTTGCTGTGTGTGTGTGTGTGTGTGTGTGTGATCTGTACTTTTAGAGGTGGATCCTTGTGCAGCGTTGGGCTGGACGCCTCATTTGGCTCAGGTCTGCTGAGGCCTCTTTGTGACGTTGTTTCCCTCCCTTCTGCGGAATCAGAACCTCTGTATTTTGCTGGCTAGGTATCCAGAGTGTTTGCTCTCCCGTGCCTCGTCACGAAAAGCGGGCGGGCGACATCCTCGGCCACTGTCTCCTCCAGCCCCCGTGGAACTGGGGCTGGTGGGGACGGAGGGGGGGGTGTTTTCGGCCTCCTGCGTTTGGGGGCTGGAGGGGTGGGGGGTTGGTGTGGGGACCTCAGCAGACCCGTAGAGATACGTGCAGGCCCTTGCAGGCGTGGTCGTTTGTTGGGCAGTTGTGCATGTGCAGCAAGTGGGCGCTTCCGGCGCGCAGGCACTGGGGTGCACACTTTATGGTGTCCCCGCTGACAGCAGTGGCGCACTCCCCTTTGCTGTGTGTGTGTGTGTGTGTGTGCAGATTTAGGAGCATTGGGGGAATGTTTGCCCGGCGCGCGCCCGGCGCACTACTTTTCTATTAACTATCCCGACTTCAGCCCCAGATTTACCCTCCCATGGAGAAGCCCCCCAAGTAGACCACGTTGCACTGCACACCTTCCCTACAAAGCACGTTGCAAAATAAAGCAGGATCTGTGATTTCAACCACTCCAACTGTCATTTGTAGTGTAATTAACAAACAACATTGGTCCCACAAGTGTGGGTGTCAATACATTCATTGCAATAGTGCTCCTTACACTCATCACAAACTGTGACGGTGGAGCGCCGTTGGCAACACAACACACACACTTCCACCTCATCCTCTGCCTCATCTTGCGTAGCGGCCGAGTTGCTTTGGTCAGTCCAAACCTGAGGCGGGACATGCTCCCATGGTCCGTAGGGGGGGTGACGGACTTGCCTCCGGATGCAAAACTGTGTGAAATGCAACAAAATGTATCTCAAAGTGTGGGTCTCTAGTACAGCCAGGCGCACAAATAGCTGCACTGTGCTAAGTGCGCCCCCTTAGTGCACCCCCTAAAAGGCCACCGGTGGGGCACGGGTTCAAAAAGATGCCCGGCACGCGCCCGGCGCACTAACGTTCCCCCATAGGCCTTCGGCTTGAGGGCCCCGCACAGCGGCCGCAATGCGCTAAGAAGTTTTGACCCCCCTCTCCACCACCCCCAAATGGGGTACCCAGGTATGGGAGTGGTAGGGGGAGCAAAACCGAAAAATGCATTCGGGGATCATTTTGTTTCCGAAAATGATGATTTTACAAGGGGTTGGACATCCGACACCACACCTCGAGGCATGCTACGCGGATGAACCCCAAAAGGGGGGGTATATGGCACCCGCGCCTGCGCTTGATCTAACAACCTCTCTTCCGGATGATTTGCCATGAAAGAGGCTGATGCCCTACCCCAATAGGAGTAGGCTACAGTGGCTTTTTTTGTGGACGGACAGCTCCTGAATCACAGCAATTTTGATGATTTGCCTGTGGTGTGTGACATTGCAGTGAGATCTATCGCATACTCACTGCCCATGGAAACGGAGGGGGATTTCATTCATGGGGATAATGAACCTCTCCTCAGTTTCGGTTTGGACGCAGAGTGTGAGGAAAGGCCAATGGAAGTACACTTTGGCACAGCATTCTCCCTGTCTTTTCAACAACTCAGCGCCTCTTTCTACTACCGTAGCCTCACATCTGTGCCAGCTTACGTTCTCGACCACAAACTGAGACAATGGCATGTTTGCTCCGGGGGCTGCCCCAAAAACGTTAAGATAATTGGTCTGTCAATGCTTCCAGTCTACTTCCGGCGTACATCCAAAGCGTACATCTTCTTTTTGCATGTACACTCTTCTCGTGCATCGACTGCAGTGCTGTCTTCCTATTTCTGGTCTACCCATGAGTTTTTACTGGAGCATGTCCTGGGTTCGCATCTGAGCAACAGCAAAAACCCACTCCCAAATCCATGCAGGAACTTCACGCATAAAGCAGCATGCAGAAGCAAATTGGCACGACCTGTCTCTTAGCATGCACACCCAGTGTCAAGGTGCCAAGGTCTCGACAAAAATCAGGGATCGATATGAGAATAGAACAGAATGAAAATAGTATAACACCTAGCTATGCATATTTCCAGCGTCTGTAGCCACTCTGGAATCAATGTGTGATCATGGAGCCACCCCTTCACACTGACGAGCACGTGCGCCACTCTTCTAACATTGGAGGGAAATGGGACAGCCCTGCGGATCATGAAAACCAGAGTGTAGCTAAACACTATATCGCAGGTGCCTGGCGCAGCCGAAAGCCGAAAGCCGAAAGCCGAAAGCCGAAAAGGAAGGTGGTCCCACCGATCAGGAGGGACTGTCTGCAGAGGTTCAACGGTGAGATACTCTGGAGAAGTGCTGAGGCATCCTGCCACAGGGCCGAGGATACCCATCAGAAAAGGCAGTAGCTGTGCTGGCTGGCTGAACCTATCACAGTTCCAGGCCCCTGCACCACTCTTTTTCCCACCCTTTTCTCTGCATCTCCTGACTTGGCGATGCTTCCGGCTCACACTGTGTAAAATACAGGGCTCTGACAAACTTGCAGCAGATGGCTGCTACAGCAAAATTGCATCGACCTATTGTTTGTACGTGCCTGAACAAGACCAGTGAGGACATCTGAATGAACGATACGTTTTGCCTTGTAAGGCGATGGGGAGGAGAAAAAACAAATTAACTTTCTCGTTTGAGGCAGACAGTTTCCGGTCCATTTCCGTATCTCAGGACACATTTCAGGCTGTGACGACGCCCATACTGCAACCTTATCCACCTGCGCCAGTGTGACAGCCCCTCCTGTGCTGGTTTCTGAGGTCGCACCTCATGAGGCAGACAATTCAAGTCTTTTCCCACAGAATCCCGCCAGGGGCTGGCCATGATTGAGGCAAGCTGCGTCCACAGGGACTGCGGGTCGACCTGAATGCATGAGCTGTGTATCATGGAAACATGCACCTGGGACGCATCCAGCTGAACACGTCTGCAGGAACCTGCTGTCCTGCAAAGGTCATCATGCTGCAACCACCAGGTGGAACCCCAGAGAGCAAATCCGTGAGATCTACCCGCAATGGTGGTGCATCAACCTGGGAAGATTTGCTTGGCACCACTTTCTTCCACCTGAGGCTTCAGGCAAGAGGAGAGACGCATTTCAGACTTTGTAGCTGAAAACACAGTCAGCTCCAACGCCAGGATGGTATGAAACAACGGCTGTCCCACATTTGTGGGAGCACAAAAGAGTGTCTTGTGGCCCTGTGCAGAAGCTGCAACAGACACCCTCGACACCTTGACCACTGCCTTTTCCTACACATCCCAAATAGATGGCTGGCACCTCAATGACCACCTGAGGCGCCGTGAAACTCAGACTTTATAGCTGAAAATAGAATCCAACGCTGCATTATACATGACAAAGAAATACTATCAACCCCCTCCCCTTTATCAGTTTTGTTTGGTGCCTGCGGTACCCAGATGCACACTCAAGAATACTGCAGGAAGAAGCGCACCAGCACGGGTGATGAGCAACCATCTTTGAGCAGGACGCTCCTGCTGGTGAACAAATAGTCAATGAGCGCAGCAGGTTCGGCCACCGCTGCAGCCGCCAGTCCACCACCCGGAGAACAACCTAATTGTGCTGTCAACTACTGACTTTTTTCGATGACCGCCACACAATGATGGCATGCTGGTCGTCATGCATCCGAAGGACCGGGTGCATGGCAGGCACACTCAGGTGAGGGAGGTTTCTGAGCTTGAAGGACCATGTCTCAGACTTTATAGCTGAGAATCCGGTACGACACTGTACACCAAAGATTGTGCCTGGCTTCTGACCACGTTCGTTATGACCCTGGTGGGTACCAGGTACCTGGAACAGGCCCGCGCTTCTGTGGGTTGTACTTTGCACTGCATGCACAGTTGTTGCTGGGACCCATACAGTATACCCCTGGAGTGCATGACCTCCTGGGAGCACCAAACGCACCAAAAGAATCATACTTGATTTTTTTGCTCGACTTTCGAAGTGTGCGACCCATGCCGACAGGCCTGAACACAGGAAAGTGCTCAGGAACAACCCTGGAATCAAGTGTAGCCGAGGCCTGACAACGAGAAGTCCCCGCAGGGTGTCTGTTGAATTGGGGCTGGTGTGGTTCATACCTGCTGGAGGGTTGCACCATCGAGCACAGCGCACCAAACGCACCCAAAAACCCCCACATTTGATTTGAAAGACCACTGTCTGTAATTGGCACATTGCTTCTGCGACACAGCGCCCGATAGATCTGTTGGATGCGACGCCCCCTCTGGCTGTCAAGCTTGAGAACAGGGGCCTCGTAGTTCCAGCAGTCCTTTGCGCGGCATGCAGAGGCAGCCTGTGCAATAGTGTGCTGAACTGTCCATCTGACGTGCAGGTGATCGACTGCAGTGGGAGGGGGGGGTGGTCGGAAGGCCGCTTTGCAGAGACTTGGAATGGGGTGGAGGGATTTGCTGATCGTCGTCAATGACGTGAAGCAGGAAGGGCAGGGGAGGGAAGAGAAGGCGAAGAGATGCGCTGTGGGAACGTGCCAGGGAGCACATGGACATGCGGCACCAACGGCGCACGAATTGTCTCAGCAGCGGTGTGGCATACTGCAACAGGTGTGCACGATGGTGCTTGTGGAATGCCACGTGCAGAGCCTGACGGTGGCTGCAACGCACACGGTCGCACCACCGCAAGGGCATTCAGTACACAATCGCCATCATAATGGGGGGGGGGGGGGTTGGAGGACGGGGATGGGTGGCAGGGGGAGGGGGGGGGGGGGGGGGACTGGCTGAGGTTAAGTACCTCGCGGAAGCCCCAGTCGTGGGTTAAGCCGCTTGGCTTCCTAAACGAACATTAGTAGATGGCCCGGGCGCCCAGACAAAGAGTGTGACGTCCTAACAGCACAGCGGGTTGTATGTCCCATCATCCTGCGAAGGAGTGAGGCGTATGCCCCATCCTCCCGCGGCAAGAGGCGCCACACTGGTTAACCCAAGAGCCGCCGCAAAACAGCGAGGGGCATCGGTTGTGAAGCAAGACATCCAGAGCAAACCGCACGAAACGGTTGGACAGGACCAGTGCTGTAGGGAATGTTGTCTTTTACCGTCAAAGAAGCCAAATGCGCTGAGATCCATGCGGGGCCTGGGGGGGGGGGGGATGCTCCCCGGACAGTGGCGAGTTTGCGCAGGGCTTCCCGGGACCGGGCTCCGCGTGCCCAGCGCCCCCCCTCCCAGCCTCATGCAGAGGCATCATATTGAGGAGCATAGCCCACGGGCCATAGGATATAGTGGCCTCCTTGGGCTGCCTGAACAGGAGGCGACAAAACAAACGGAATCTCGAAGGCAGCTGGCGGTGGAACCAACGGCACAGCGTAGCAGCGGACGGCTTTGTGGCTTGACTGTGTCTGTCTGTCTGCTTCGTGTTCTTGGTCTCTTTTTGTCCCGTGTATTTGTCTTTTGATTACTCCAGAATTCCTGGCACGCTCTGTGTCCCCGTGTGCATGCAATGTTTCTCTGTAGCCGTCATTTGGTGGTGGCGTTCGCAGCGACTCTGGAGCCAGCAGGCCCGCCTCTGCAAAAAACTAGTCCAGCTGGACCGGATCATGCGTGAGGGAGGGACGGGGTTTCGGAGGTCGGAGGCCTACGCTCGAGCACGTCACGGAACTGTTTCCACTGCAGCAGTGGGGCCAACGTGTGGTCGAATTGCACGGCTCTGGTGACGATTTCGGAGCTCTTCTGCACGTTGCCGCAGTTCATTTCGAAGAGGGCGTACGCCCCCAACACCTTGGCCGAGCATGCACACTCCTGAAAGCGGCAGGAACATGCGACACACAGAAGGGAGCGGACGAGACGGAGAAGCGCACAGCCACAAATTTGTCAGGTATTCTACCAAAACTACGGCTGTGCCTGCCATCAGAACCGTCGTGGCGTTCTCTTTGCTGTCCACGCGCGCACCGGGGGCGTTTCAGCTCAGTCCTGGACCCGAACCCCCACAGCATGAGCAAGGGGGGACCTGAGGGGGGAGGGGTCGGGGGAGGGGTCAAAAAATTTTCCGGTTTTGGAGGCATTGTTGAATTTCCCGTTGCATGAAAATGCACAAATCAGGTAAAATCATCCGATGTCCGCTGAAGCGGGCGAGCATGGAAACTCATGTTCGAAGAAGCCAGCTTGCATGCCCAGTGGAGTAGGTTGGGGGATCTGTAGGGGGGGCGGGGGTCTGGCCCTAAATACAGCCTAAATGCATACACTGCGCAAATATACCGCTAAAACCCATTAGCGTAGTAGAAAGCGGATCAGGCCAGCTTTGGAGGGAGAGGGCTGGGGAAGGGGGAAGGAGGTGGTTGCCATAAAGGCTTTGTGTGCCGGTTGGTACTTCCAGGTGTACGCACTGGTCTGAGGTTTCAGGAGGAAATTGTTTATATTGTTTCTCCTACGCCACTGGGGGGGGGGGGGGTTCAGTGGAATATCTGTACCACTGCTTACAGTTGCGGCATTCTGCCCCCGCTCCCCTGCCAGCGCTGGCAGAGACTTCACATGCAGTGCTATGATGACAAAGCTCAAACGGGGCTGTCCACCACATCTGATGTGGGACGTTGCAGCACAGGGCCAAGGGGTTCCTGGATCACCAAGTATCACACACATCGGTGGTGGACTGCAGTTCCAGTCATTTTGCCCGTAGTGTCGCCTGACCCCGCCTGTGTGTGTCTGCACGGCGTTTGGTGGCGTCCGTTGGGCCGGGGTAAAGAGGCGCAATCATGATTCCACTGCAACGGTTCGAATGTCATTGAAATTGCCGAGGTAAAGGGCCTGTGGGGGGTTGCAGCATTACCGATGGACGCATGGCCCCTGACAAGGCCGGCACATCTGGGCGCACCTTTTCACTGTCGCCTTCGATGACCGCCATTCTAAAGAACTTCAGGAACACCGACCGGGTTGCCTTTTTGTTCCCCACGCGCTGCATCAGCAACGCAAGAAGCAGCGTGGTCACGGCGAGCTTCGCGTAGTCACAGTGGCCATCTTCTTCCTGGGACAGCTCGTCGATGATGTTGCGGTAGATTTTTTCGGCGATCCGGAGTTTGCCGTCCTTAACGCTACGAAGGGCGTAGTAGTGTTTCAATGCCAGGTCAGCAAATGCCTCCTGATACTCCGGATCATCGGCGTTCGGGGCCTGGCCGATGTTGCGCCTTCGTTCCTCGCGCATGACCTTGGAGTAGTAGGTGACGCTGCGTGCGATCCATTCCCTTTTCCTCTGTTCATGCAGCTCTTTACTAGGCAGAGTCCGGGCACCCGTTGCGGAAGCCATGGCAACATATGCCATGTCATCATCATGGATCGGGGCAACCGGTGCCACACAACTTCGGCAGCTTCTGAAGAAGCGAGCTACAATGGCCAAGGCACCAAGAATTGCACCCCCAAATATCATGATGTTGGAGGTGGCCTTCAGAGTAGCGTGCAGAGATGTGGCAGTGGGCATGCGGCTCACCTCCACAAGGGGGACACCAAATTTTTGCTCCGCGGTGGAGGAATCATAAGGGCCACTTTGTGCATGAGCTTGAATAGGTTGGGCCATGGATCTTTGAATGGCGGTGGGCAGGTGATGAGTGCTCGGTCTCTGAATGGTGCTGGACTCTTGAATGGTGGTGCTGGGTGATGCAACCTGCGTAGCTGTCCACAGGGTCAATCTGGAGGTGGGTCTGTGTGTGACTACCAAAACCGCAGCTGCAACGGCACCAGCTGCCAGCAGAGCCCACGAGAAACGACTCTGAGGGCTGGGAGATGCATGAAGAAGAAGAGTACTGTGGTGTGGCATGGTGCTCAGAATATTCTGTACAAGAAACACCATGCAAACAATCAGACCAGGATTGAAGACATCATTGCAATGCACTCCTCAGGATGCCCATGACGCTCTCCAGGGTGCAGCGTTGCTGTTCCAACACAGCGCACGGCACAATTTTGCTGGAGTCTTTGGGCTGCCTGATTATCATTAATCCTTTTTTGGTCCAGACCAAGATGAGCTGGCGCAGCCTGCACAACGCATGGTACTCAACACCACCTCTCAGAATCAAGGTTCAGAGCTGTCCAGTTCTACCATGATATGTACCCCCCGCCCCCCTTGCAAACTCCTGGGTTAGCGCGCGACGGTCTCCCGGGTGGGGGGGGGAGACGGTCGCCAAGTGACGGTCTCCCGGGGGGGGGGGGGGAGATTGCAAGGGGTATTTCAAGGCAAACTGTGGTACCCTCCACTAATGCAAGCAAAGAGAACACGTGTGAAGCGACTTTCGCGTTGATGCCAATGTGCTTTATCCAACACAAATGTTATTGGGGATCCAAAGGAATGGTAAAGAACTTCTGGGTACGAGAATAACACACTTTGAACTGTTGCACATGCTTAGTTTGCATGACAGGCACGTGGTGTGTTGCTAAGCAGGTGTAAAGCAGATGGGCAACACAAACCAGCACAATACATGTTAACTAGAAAAACATGGAAGTGACTGTCTCCCGGGTGGGGGGGGAGATTGCAAGGGGGGGGGGAGTTTGCAGGGGGGGGGGGGGGGTATGTTCATTATATTTCCCATTGCATCACCTGGTTTCAGGGGGCGTTGTCGCACGGTGCGCGCACGGTGCGCGCACGGTGCGTGCACGGTGCGCGCACGGTTCAATGTTTTTGGGATGGTTGCCCAACTTGTACCCCGTTGAATGGCCCCCATAGAAACACACCCAGGGTCCTGATTTCTGCACCTTGCAGTCCATACTGGCATACCAGGATTCTTCAATTTTTAGTCTGATGCTTGTCACAGGTTCCAGGGTCCTATTTTCTGCACCCAGCAGCCCCTATTGGCGTACCGGGAATTTTTTTTTTGAATCTGATGCTTGTCACAGGTTCCAGGCTCCCAATTTCTGCACCTTGCACGCACCTCCGTTACAAACCATGCACAGGCGACAACACAAGCGACAACACTGGTTGGGTTACGGGAATTTCAATTTCATCCGCCACAGCATTCTGGCTCATGATCATCAATTCTAGGGGCTTTAGTTTCCACTTCAGGTAATTGGGGCTCCAGCAAAGCGTCCATCGGCGCCTCATGGTGCACAGGTTGGGGGGAATCGGGGCTCTCAGCAGTCACAATTGCAAACTCCAACCGCTCCTCGGGTGCATGCTCGTACAAGACCTCTTCACCACCCAATTCGTACCGAATAGAGACGCGACGCCCACCTCTTGGAGAAGGGTCAACGACAGTGGCCGACACCCTATCCCCGTTGGAGCGGTGGTAGTACACAGGCAGTCCGGCGACAAGCCAGGGCAGCTCAGATTCAGGCATTGTGGATCTGGTGGACATAGAATACGCAAAAGGACGCACGGTGCGCGCACGGTGCGTGCACGGTGCGCGCACGGTTCAGGCAACACCCCCTCAGACTCAGCTAATCCTCACCACATGTCAGATCCGCTACCACAGTCATCTGTGGGAATCTGTGGTGTTAGGGAATAGGGTATGCTTGACTGCAGAATTCAATGGGGTGGTGGCGTGGGGGGCTCGCGTGTAGCAGATCCCTCTGCTGAGGTGGGTCGTGTGCGTATTTGCTTTGAAGCACACAGACTTGTACTGGAGCGTTTTCGAAGCTGGTGGACAGTGGCAGCAGCAGGTATGTAAAGATGCTTTCTAAACATCCAGCCCTCTTGCAACAGTCGGCTAATGATTTGTGTGTGCACGCATGGATGTATGGTGCCACATATGCAGGGTCTGAGTCCAGAGTTGCTCTTTGTTTGTCACGTGTGCATCCATTGATGTGGCAGAATGGTGCAGCAGTTGCCTGCCCTGTTGCCTCGAAACGGCCATATGTTTCCGGGAGGTTGGTTGCAATGGAGGTGTGCAGGTCACTGTAGCATTGCCGTAACTGCCTGCAAAAATAGAAATACAGCGTAGTTTCAACATATCGAATGTGTTGAAGAAACCGTCTCTGCAGCTCAATGTGGTGCCTTCAGTGGCGTAAAAGAGTGAGGCCCATGTTCTTGTGTGCAAGCGATTGCTTTGTGTAGAATCTCCTAAGGTACTATTCAGGCCATGTTTGGCCACAATGTAAAACATCACAATTCAAGGTGCCATAATTTAACATGCCGGGGTTTTTCAGGAAATTGTGGATTTGGCCATAATTTCAACGGTCGGCTGCACTTCTCCTGACCAGAGGTGGCTTTGTGATGGAAGCATTTGCTGTTCTGTTAAACGCTCATTTTGCAGCTGAAGTGGTGTGGGAAATACAAGCAACGCCCCCCTGAGCATGTGGAGCAGCTTGTGACAAAGGCACGAGACATTGGTCCACACGCTGCAGCGATGGAGTACAACCTGACAGCCCCAAAGGACACAAAGAGACGGTTCACACTTGGCTGTTCTGATGGCAGAAGGAAGAAGCAATTTTTGGGAATTGCAGAGGAAACGGGTTGCAAGCGACTGTTTGAAAAAGCTCCTGTTGAAGCCCAAGAAACAAACAAGATTTTGTCTGCCATTGCAGACCTGGAAACTGCATAGGTTTTGAGCGGGTCAGGGTCCTGCCTTTGGGTATAACATTACATCCCACACTGCAAACATCGATGGTTTTGTTCCAGTCTCAGACCCTGATTTTGTCCCCTGTGCTGACTGTTTGGAGCCCTTACAGCCAGCCCATTGTTCTGTGTGCAAGCAGTTGTCTGCCAATTGTTTGGCCGATCATACAATCCAATGACCATGATAGGCACATATGTGTTAACACCTGTGTTCATCAACACGGTACTGGAGTCATCAAGTTTGATTATGTGGCATGACTTTCTTGCACCGTTTGCCAGGTACAGACCCCCACAGGGGCCAAAGAATGTGTCCATAGTGTAGCCATACTTCAAAAAACCATAATTTGAAATGCCGGGGACACCGTTTTTAAAATTTGACTGTTTTTAGATTGGGCCAGAAGAGTATGTGGGGTGGTCGACTTTGGTGATGAGAGAATTGCAGGGTATGTGTGTAGTGCAAGGACGCGAAAATTTTATTTGTGCTGCATGTGTGGTGCTTGGAAGTTGATTCAGGCAATGCACTGCTTTTGCTCAGTTGCGTGATGAGGGGCACTGGGTCCGTAACTTCTGCATTGCATGTGCCACCAGCAATGGTGGCCTGTGGCTGAAGGGGGTGTTCTTCTGTGGGGTCTGTTTCACTAGGGACAGAGAGGGATTTCACGCACTACTCGCGCACCGCGTCAGGTATTTGAACAACTTCTCCTTTGAAGGCCATGTGCTGTTGGTACCTATGCTTTTGCCCAAAACTGTACCTGACACTTCAGAAGGAACTTGGGCAGCGTAGCCACATGCAAAATTGGGCTTGGCGCGCAATAAAGTGTCATCTTTCAGCCTGTTGCTGCACTGTTTGTATGTGAGCTCGCCCAATGGGTCCATCAAGGTACAGTTAAAAAAAAATAATCGTCGGCGCGAATTCTTTGCCTGTGTGTATGTGGGAGGAGGGTTGCCATACAGGTTGTCAGGTGGGTACAGTTGGAAAAAATGCTGCAAAAATTGCAACACTACAAATAGTTGCGAAACACACGCTTGTAGGTGAGGTTGGACTTGGTTTTCCCCGGCTTAGGCTGCGGACGACGCATTGTAGCTGAGCCTGCAGCACCCCATCAACTCCCCTTAGCCTATGCACTGTTGCTCATATGCAGGGACATGCGAGGAGCAGTTGAGCTGGTCCTCCTCCCCATACCATACCCCAAACCGCATCTGCATCCATCCCCACACCCTTTTGGCCGACCCATCTAAAACGTGATGAACCACCCTGCTGCCTCCAAAAACTGCAGCTGTTGTGACAGCCGCCGCTTGGAATCCCCTCACTTCTGTTCTTTCTTCTGTATGGGATCACCTTTTGGCCCCTGGTTTGGACACTGTGGTCTGGGGCCTGTTTGGGGGGAGGGGGGGGGGCTTTACAAGGGGTGGGGAGGCTGGGGTGTGGTGGGGTGGAGGAGAAAGAAAACACTGATGCATAGCAGGTAGCGCTTCGAAATGTGGAGCAACAGCTGTGATCGAGATCTAGGAGCACGTTTCCGACAATGACACTTCTCAGGGCATGCACAATTTGTGACATTGCATAGGCACTGCCTTGTACCAGGCATTTGAAGCCTCACTCAGGGGCTGTGTATGGTCGGAGCAGCTGCAAGACTGGTGAACACAACACAGCAAACCAAACACCAAAAACCCCCTGTCATCTGTCGAGCAGACACCTGCCAATCCCCGCAAGTTCTCCAAAACCTGCAAACACAGCCCCAGACACAAAGCTGCAAATTCTGTAAAGTTCTCAACTTGCAGATTCCACCCACACCCAACGTCACCAACACCGCAAGTGGAAGCAGCAGGTGCAGCAGAGGCCAAAGCCCGCACATGTACGATTGGCGAAGGACGTGGCCCAGACAATTGCAGCCTCGCTTCAGACAGTCATTGGAAGGGCTCGCCACGACACAAAATGCACTTCGGCTGCACATGGACAGGCAATGACGCTGGATTCCGGGATGGAATCCAGTGGTGACGCATGTGGAACGCATGATGAAGGTCAGCATTGTGAGGATTTATCAGGAGCCACATGTGCACTTGGTTCAGGTCCCTCACTGCCCGGGCCATGGACTGTGGCGCAGGGTGGACTGGGGCAGTCCCCCATGGGCTGCGCATGTAGTGTTGTTGGTTTGGCGAAAACAGACGCCCTGATGCTCCACATCATATGAAAATTCTGTGGACAACCCCCCAACCCCGGCCCCCCCGAAACTTTGGGATGCGTGTGACCACGTACGCTACTGAACACCTGAAGTACGTGGCCGTCCAAGGCTGCAGGAATTTCCTTGCTTCCAAGATTGCACTTCATTCGGGTGCTGGCCCTAATAGAAGCTGCTGGTAGTCATCCCACACCCCCCCCCTCCCACTGGCGTAGACCCCCCCAACCGGCTTGCACCTACTCACACAGCTCTGATTCTCCCCCATACACCATCACCAACACCAAAATTCGGTGGAGATCAGTCTAATGTTTGCCCACCAACACCACAACATCCCACGGCCACCTCAACCACCCGATTACAATTGCACAAGGCGTTTCACGCTGCGGGACGCAACATGACCTCTATCAAAAAGCAGAATCTAGGAAAGGGTGAGTTGAGGGATGAAGCAGGCAATCAGTGACACAGGGTTAATGCTTAGAGAGAATCCTTGGGAGCAGCAGGGCCCCTCTACAGAGGTACACCAAGACATGCCAGGGCACCGGCAGCAGTCGCCAGGCCAATATGAACACTGTCGCATCTCCCAGCGTACCACTCAGTGTTTGGGGATGGAAAGGCACCGTGGCATCCAGAGTTCACAAGCAACAGCAGCCCATTGAACTGCTGCAAGGCGGTCCCAGACTCTGCTAGGCCTCCGTCACGGCCCTGGGGGGGGGGGGGGGCGTCCGTCCACCAGCAATCGCTGTCACCCACCGGCGCTCCCGTCAGCGGACCATCGGCCGCCCCAATCGGCTGCCAACGGGCGTCGGTGATCCGCTGACTGGCAGCCGTTGACTGCGTCGCTGCGCATCCGACAGACGCCGCCGCAACCGCCGTGCCACGGCCCGTCTACGGAACAGTTACCGCCGTCGCGCGCCAAAACAAACGGTGGTCCGATCAAAGGCGATCTTTTGAAAAGAGGAGGAAACAAAAGGCTGCCGAACACCCCCGCGTCACAGTTCATTCGGTCACCGCTCAATGTGTCCTCATTGAGCTTGTCCGGCTGTTCTACAGCTCTGGTGCTGTGCTGGTTGTGCCTCTCAGGTCAGCCCCCCTCCCCGAGAACCCGGTGGGCCACTTTCTGCGAATTGGCACTTCCTGTGACGGGGGGGTGGGGGGGGAGGTAGGCTGAGGTCTGGGCTGTCTTGTTCCCGGGGAAGCAGCAGGGCATTAATCCTTTGAAACCGCCGTCAAGGTGGCCTCGATGGTCCGGGTGCAGTGTCCGCATTGGGCTCCGGCTGCGCCTGCTCCCCGCGGCGTTCATTACCAACCGCCCGTTGGCGCTTCAGCGTCGGCGGCCTTCAGTGCCCCCGATGCGTGCCGCTGTGCCCTGCCCCCTACGCCCTGGGCCCTGCCCAACTCTGTTCGCTACGGTCAAGGGGATTCAGTGTAGTTTTGGACCCCAACATCTGCGCCGTGTGGGGGGCGGGGGTAAAAAAAAAAAAAGGCAACCGGCCGTAATGTTGTTGTCGGCTCCACTGTGTAGGCCCACGAACTGCCGGTCCCATGCGTAGGCGCAGGGTCAGGGGTTTCCCGGAAACAGGGGGGGTCTGAGTCCCCGGTCCCTACACCCTCCGCAGCTTAGACAAGACCGTAGCTTGGCCATAAAACGACGATGGTCGTCACCCTCCGGAACCACTGCGGCACACTCGCAGTATGACAGGTCAAAACTGTGCGATGCGATCGTACGATGCGATCGTACGGTACGGTACGGGGTGTACTGAGCCCGCACTAGGACGGGGAGTAGGTACTGGTAGTAAACACGGGGTACGGTAGAGCGACTTCATCCATCGCCGTGGGAGCGGTAACTGTATCGGAACCGGTAGGAATCGAATCGCATTCGCAGTGAATCCGGCAGAGCCGTGACTGCGGGGCACGCTCGCCTTGCACGGTCGGCAGGAGGCCGCCCAGTCGTGGGGACACGCGACGCCTCCGAGGCCATCACAGACCAGCGGCCAATAATAACGGGGCAATCGCACTCCAACCGCCCTCAGTTACTCTCCAACGCAGGCCAGTCGCCCTGCAACGGCCGGAGAGACTCCGGCTGGTTGGTAGCTTCTCATGCCCCGGTCCTACAGATAAGGTCCTGGAATCAGGCCCTACGTAGTGCATAGCTTCTCGACCTTTCAATCACCAGCAAGACTCAAAATACTGCGACAGCCACAACCCCTTCTAATCGAGCGAGCAGAACCCCACTGGACAGGTGGACTTACGTGCATAAACGGCACCACTGTCACCCTAAAATGCTCGTTTTTTGTCTGGCCTTGCACTTGGGATCATGTGCTCGAAGAGTTGGGGGACCCCTCTGACCAGCGCCGGGAGTAGAGGCGAAGTCCCTGAACACCCCCTTCTCGCCCACACCCGGAGGTTGGGGGTCCGCAACCGGGTTTGGAACCCCCTTCAAACGCGCCCAGTCGTGCCCTGGCGTGTGGGCAAGGGCGCCTCAGACTGGAACTTGTGCCCTGACATGCCCTGCGGTGCCCGTTGGCCACCCTCGGAGGGCTGTCAGGGGCCCCCAAACTGCCGTCGGGGTCATGCCGCTGCCGCGGCGGTGGAGGGACTGCAATGCGCGGTCCCGAACGGGTGCTGCGCTGTGAAGGGCAGCGCGCCGGACTGCGATTCAAGGTCAAGACCACAGCCGGCGGGATGATGCACCGCAGGTGTGCGAATCATGCGCCAAGAAGTCATCGGGGGTGGGACGATGTACCGTCGGTGTGCGCACACTACGCCACCGGCCCCACAGCCCGTCCCTGTCGGTGTGCATCCCCCAAGGGGGTGGCCCGTATGGTCTGTCTGCTCCGGCAGACCCCAACATACGTCCCTCAGAATGATCAGTGTGCCACGCTGACGTCTTTTGTGCAAGACTCAGACTCGTCAGCACTGGGCCGGTCTGCCGGGACGGTGTGTCCGCTCAGATACAACCGCACGGGCCGACAGCGCGGCACGTGAGGGGGGCTCGCTGCTGGCGACAGCAGAGGGGCGAGGAGGCCAAGGGAGGCCGTGTTCTGCAAAACGTGAGGCGGGGGGCCAAACGGATCATGGGAATCTCTTTTGGGGTGGCATGGAGAGGGTACCCCAGGGACATTCGAGGGCCACCGCAGATAACGAGGGGGTAGCCGAGCGGAGGTTAGAGAACGGTAACCGAATGGAGGAGGGCCCCCGAGGGAATGCGAGACCCCCCGCCCGAGACTCCCTCCGAGTGCCTGCTGCCCGCGGGGCCCACACCCTCCTCAGCACTCCTGAGCGAACCCGCTGGTACCCACCCCCACGGCCTGACGCCGCCGCAGCAGCCGGACAGCGGCACACTCCCGGCGTTGTGCTGCGATCACTTCGGCCTCAGCGGAGTCGCCCCTGGCGAACGGCCCACCGCCGTCGCTGCAATGGGGGAGCAACTTCCGCGAACACACGGCCCGATGCCACTGCCTCAGACGTACAGGGGCGGCATGGCCCCCGGGCCTGTGGTGAAGTAGCTTGGACCTGGGAAGTAGGTGTTCGAGGCCGTGACCGAGGGCCCATACCGCGACGACAAGACCCTGCTCGTATGGTACCCGGAGCCGTAGCCGGGGCCGGCCCAAGAAGGCATCGCGGTGCGTGCACTGTGGGAAACTGTGGCGGGGCTGTAGGCGGATACCCCGTCTGCCGGTGGCACGTAAATGGGCGAAACGACGCCCCCGTCCATGTACGAGAGCGCGCGACTTGGCGGGACAAAGCCCCCATCCATGTACGAGGGCGCGCGACTCCGCGGGACGAAATCCTCGTCCATGTACGAGAGCGCGCGACTTGGCGGGATGAAGCCCCCGTCCATGTACGAGAGTGCGCGACTTGGCGGGACGAAGCCTCCGTCCATGTACGAGGGCGCGCGACTCCGCGGGACGAAATCCTCGTCCATGTACGAGAGCGCGCGACTTGGCGCGACGAACGCCTCGTCCATGTACGAGACCGCGCGACTCCGCGGGACGAAATCCTCGTCCATGTATGAGACCGCGCGACTCCGTGGGACGAAATCCTCGTCCATGTACGAGAGCGCGCGACTCCGATTCCGCGGCTCCTCATCTATAAGCCCTTGTGCACGATAAAGCCGGTCCCAATGCTCGTAATCTTGCTGGGGGGGGATTGGGGCAAGTTCAGGGGAGCGGGAACGAGCTCGCACCCGTCGCTCATCGCGGCGACGAGTGAGATCGTAGCGGTCGGGCTTCTTTTTAGGCCATCCGGAAGGAGTTTCTGTCTTCAGCATCTCGATGTCTTTGATGGTTCTCGCCAGCTCGGATTTGGCATCACGCAGCTCCTAATGCAAAGGCGGAGGCTGTGAGGGTGTGCAGAGCATGTGGGGGCGATGCCAAGCAGGGGCGGGAACTGGGGACCGGGCGCCCTGGCAGACACCTACATTCAATGTAAATGGGCTTTTGGAACAAACCCTGGGCAAATGGTTTGCTTTTGGCAGGCCTGTCCAGAGGCTGTGGGCTGGGCTCCGGAAGAGGTATGGGTTTTGCGGGGGCCTTCCTCTTTTTACCCTTGGTTTACTCCGTGGAAAATAAGATAAAACAGGTAGAAAAATGAATGTATCACACATGTGCAAGGAGGTATGACATACAATAGACACATAAATATTCAGATGATATGATATGTATATTGGTACGAGTACATATTCTACCATGTGAGTGATACAATGACCACAGGCACACCACCTAATTGAAATGGAGCAATCACTTGGGTATGAATACTCTTTATGCTCAACAACTAAGTGCTATCAATCAGGGGTCTCGAGCATAGTGTATGGTACCAGGGAATAGAGGATATTAGACATGTGAGAGGAGATATCACAGACCTGAATATGCAGTGCAAAATATGTATGTGTGTGGTACAGTGAACTGGGAGTGCTAATTAATAGTGAACTCCGGTTCCGCATCAGCCGTAGAGTGCATATGTGCGTCAGTGCAACCGAAACATATAGAAATGGTGACCAGACCTTGAAACACCCGTTGTTTTGGTGCTGCACAAAACCTTTACTTTCTTTCATCCAACTGGAAGTTCTCTTTTTCCTTGTCTCCGAGCTGGTGTGGCTGGAATGTACCAAAGTAATTGTGTCCCTTATCTCTCAACGTGTGGTGGCGCACCTTTTTGGACTCGTATCCCGTACCTTTTAACCATCTCTCATGCAGTCTCTCTTGTTATCTCTCTTGTAGTCTCTCAGACCAGTGCAACAGAACTGACGAACACAGACAAAATATGCATACACTGTATGTGAATGGTACAATGAATTGGGAGTGCTGAATAATGGTGAACTTCTGTATGTGGTTGGAGCTTGGCATGACTAAAATCTAACTTGGAACAACCCCAACACATGCACCGCGTGCGCACTGCATACGGTACTCCCTCAAAGGGGGAGAGGGGCGGGAGGAGGTGGTGTTCCATAAAGGCTGGTTGGGTACGTTGTCATACCACCAGTGTCCAGTGCCATGTCTTTGGTGTGAATGGTTCTTCTCACGTGAGGCTGTGTGTGTGTGTGTGTGTGTGTGTGTGTGTGTGTGTTTGTGTCTTGAAAGTGGGGAATGTACGACAACCCACCTGACACTGACCCACCGCATGCACCGCCCTCAGGCGCCGAAACGCCACAGCCTGACCCTTGCAGCCCACACCCTCGTCAATGGGTCCACCATGCTGTCGTACTGCTTCTGGAGATGTGCCTGCTGGGCCTGCTCCTGGGCAATCTCCATCTTCAGGAGACGCACCTTCTCCGCCTTCTCCACAGAGCTCCTGTGCGGCGACGCTGACCCTGACCCCTTGAAAGAGGGGCTGCCATGCCTCGACTGGCTTTTGGAAAAGAACTCCCCAATGAACTCCAGGCGAATGTCCCCGGTGATCTTCCGCCCGCTCTTCTTCTTCAACGTCAGTTGCACCCACTCATGAGTGATGCCACGGCGGAGATCTTTGAGGAATCGCTCGTCGATTTTCATCTTGCCCTATGGAGGTCATATCGCATGTGTAGCAGGTGTGTGCTGAGAGCCCAATGAACATGGCTGGTATGCCCGAACCAGCTCGCTGCAAAGATTAGATTTACGTTCACCGAGCTGGTGGAACCAGTCTTGGTTTTATAACCCTCTTTAGTGTCTAGGGTGGACCTAACAGGTTTGGCAAGCAGCAAACAGCAAGCATGCGCGAAATGGGCAAAAATCACAAGTCCGTCGTGGTGCTTCAGAATCGGCCAAAATTCTGGTGGATGCTACCTATGGGTGTGAGGGACAACCACACAAAGTATGAGCAAGACACTCAATGGTGGCGGCCGGGAACGGGCGTCGCAAGTGCCGGACCTCCATTTCAAAATCTGCAATTTTGGGCCAAAATCAGCCTTTTTTTGCCCAAAACTGCCCTAGAACCGGCTGAAAACAGCCAAATGAAAGGAACTAGTGGCTACTCTACACATGCAGCTAGACTTCCTTGTGCCAAAGGGCCCTCTAGGGGCCTCTAACTCCACAATATGTCCGCGAACCGCCCCCAAAAGGCCCCCGAAAGCCCCAGAATTTGTGCACATTGGCCGCCGAACCAAACCAGCCCCAAACCAAAAGCAGACCATATCTTGGGCTACGTGGCTCAAAACACAATTTCGAGCGCACCTAATCCACCCGCAACCACCCACTTTTGGTGGTTTCCACCCCTCAAAATTGCCCTAACCGACGCCTAGACCCCCATACCTAGGCCCAATGGGCTGCGGCAAGCTGCAAGAGGTAGCCCAAAGAAAGAAGTGGGTGCCAAAATGGGTCAACAAGGTCCACCGGGTGAAAAAAAAAGACTTTTTTCAAAAATGATCCTGGACGACATGGAATGCCAAAACAAGTGTTTTTGGCCCTCCTAAAATCCGAAAATGCCTTGAAAATGGGTTGTTTTGGGACAAAGAATGGGTCAAAATGTGTTTTTCCAAAGATATTTTTGGACTATTTGGGGTGCACAAACAAGTGGAATGAGCCCATGTGGAGCAATTTTGGCCCCTTTCAAGGCCGAAAGGGCCTTGAAAATGGGCCAATTTGGGACCACAAATGGCTCAAAACCGCGTCAAAACCATGGTTTTTAGAAAAAAAACAATCTTGTTCCAGTTGTGGTGCCCAAACAGATGAATACAGCTCATTTTGAGCCCCTTTTGAGCCGCTCTCATCCACTTTTTAGTGCGTACCTCATTTGTCGTGAAAGTCTCATGGACAATGTTCCTTCCCCCACCAGCTCGGTCCCAATATTCAATCCTGATTAGGGCCGGGGCTAGGATTAGGGTTATGGCTCGGGTCACTGAGCTGGTGGAACCGGTCTTGGTTTTATAACCCTCTGTAGTGTCTAGGGTGGACCTAACAGGTTTGGCAAGCAGCAAGCAAGTAGCAAGCAAGCAAGCACACGCGAAATGGGCAAAAATCACAGCTCCGTCATGGTACTTTAGATTCGGCCAAAATTTTGGTGGATGCTACCTGGGTTGTTTTGCAACCAAAAATGGGTCAAAAATGTGTTTTTCCAAAAATGATCCTAGACCATTTGGGGTGCACAAGTGAAATGAGTCCTTTTTGAGCCCATTGCAAGCCATTTTGGCCTCTCCAAAGTCACAAAATGCCTTGAAAAGGGGTCGTTTTGGGACCCAAAATCAGTCAAAAATCAAAAATGTGTTCCTCCAAATCTACCTTTGGAGTATTTGGGGTGCACAAACAAGTGGAATGAGCCCATTTTGAGCCCATGTAGAGCAATTTTGGCCCCTCTCAAGGCCGAAAGGGTGTAGAAAATGGGCCAATTTGGCACCACAAATGGCTCAAAACCGCGTCAACACCATGGTTTTTAGAACAAAAAACAATCCTAGTCCAGTTGTGGTGCCCAAACGTTTGAATACCACTCATTTTGAGCCCCATTTGAGCCGCTCTCATCCACCTGCCAGTGCGTACCTCATTTGTTGTTGCACTCTCACAGATGATGTTCCTTCCCCCACCAGCTCGGTCCCAATATTCAATCCTGGTTAGGGTCATCGAGCTGGTCGAACCGCATCAAAACCATGGTTCTCCGAAAATGATCCTAGTCTTTTAGTTTTGGTGCCCAAACAGATGAATACAGCTCATTTGGAGCCCCATTTGAGCCGCTCTCGTCCACTTTCTAGTGCGTACCTCATTTGTCGTTGAAGTCTCCTCGACGATGTTCCTTCCCCCACTAGCTCGGTCCCAATATTCAATACTGGTTAGGGCTAGGGGTAGGGGTAGGGGTAGGTGTAGGGTTAGGACTAGGCTTAGGGGATGGGTGGGTGTTAGGGTCAGGGTTGGGTTTCAGGATAGTGTTGGGCTGCAAAGTGGACAAAAATTTCCTTCGGGCGGCTTTGGTGCCGGGCGCCTTTGGCACCCATGGACTCTTGAGGGCGGCACCTTTGGCAACTAACTGCTGGCCACAGGCCCCCTAGGGTGTGGGGGGGGGGGGGGGGGCAGGGTAGTTGGCGTCCAAGGACCTGCAGAGTTGCCCCCCTCGCCCCCCGGCGATGTGAACTGAAGTTGTAACCAATGGAAAAGGGGGAGGGCTGTGTGCGGCAACAAATGGCACTCCCAAAATGGATCCAAACCTACCCCCATCTGCGAGCATCACGCCCCTAGACTGACACTAGATGTGCTTTGCAGCTGCACGTGCCCTGCACACTCTCCTTTACCTTCCAATTTCCTTGTAGCAAGGCTCAACTGAAATGCAGCAAACCAGTCTGCCATTCCTAGGACGTGGTGCACAATCATCATTCACACTGCCGCAGCTCGAGAGTATTTGCTGAACTATGTAGGGATGTACTCAACAGCCATGCTAGCAATAGCAACAACAACCATGGCTGAAAATCACACCAAAGCAGACAGCATTGGGTTGCAGCTGCAAGCAGAACGTTGGTATGAGCAGAAGGAACGACCACAAGCATGATTCAGCCCCCTTTTCCCTCTACAACCGCACCACAACAGCGTCACATTACATTTCTGACCGGAAAAACCGTGGTTAGAAAAGACCAGGAAAAAGACAGGCTCCGGTGCTCGGACAAGGCAGTGCTTGCGCAAAGGAGGGGCGGGGTACCACTTCCCTCTACTATCCACCGTTACAGCAATCAACTGAGCACTCCTTGGGCTCTTGTTGTTTCTGTTCCCGGGACGTGGGGAAGGGAAGGGGGGGAGGGGGGACCTCCCCGATGAAATCGTCTTTGGAGAACTTGTCCTTGTCCCAGACCTCGACCTCAATGACAGGCCCGGGCTGCTTGAACGTGAACTTCTCATGCCAGACCGGATTGTTCGTCCCCTTCTTCACCGCAGTCTTGTGCTCCTGCCCCCCGCACTTCAGCACTACATACGGGTCCCCCTTGCCAACAGCGTCCTTGTCCTTCAGCTCCTTGGCCTCACAAACTTCGACGTGCAGTGCTCGCAACATTGCTGGGTCACTGGGCATCGCGTGCGGTGGTGTTGGGGGCTGGCGGGGCTGTCAGGGTGTCAACAGCGGCGAGCGTGCTCTGTGCACGTTCTTTGTGGGTGGCAAAGCTGATATAACAATTGCTGCAACACAGCCCCTGTCACAAAACACAGAGCGGAACGAGCATGACTTTTTCTTGCGGACACCAAAAGTCAAAAATCAGAGGAGTGAATGTCCTGCAGATTGGTATGGGTATTTCAAACTTTGAGCCCGCTTTCCAAATGTTCTCGGTCCATTGCAGCAGAGTTGGCCAACGCATCGATGCAGACTTGGGAGCGTTCTTATGGCGGAATGGGACTACGAAACGGGAAAATGGAGTTGTGTCCCATACCATGAGGCGCACGAATTGCCGGCAATCAATCACCACTGAACACTAGTTGACAGCCAACCGTTGATCAGCATCAACCCAAACCGGACAACCCGTGTGTGCACACAACAACTTCGATATACCCCCTTCCCCACCAGTGGATGCACGCAACACCGCTTGTGTATGCGCACCACACATTCGCTGTGAACGTACACAGCCCCCAGTGTGAAATTTCGTCCTTCGGTGTCCCTATGGGCCCCTGGACCAGGGCTGCACTTGAGGGGGGGGTGGGGGGGGCTGAAGAAGGGTTTGAAGAGTGGCTACAGCAGCGGTTACTGGCACCAGGAAAGCAGGTTCAGTAGCTGTGCTGGCAGGTGCAAAACGGTTGGACGGCATTGGGGCGCAGGCAGAAGCGGTTGGGGTGGAACTGACAATCATCCCGCGGGGAGAGGGGGGGGGGGGGCGTCAGGTTTTGAAATCACCAGCATGATCCTGACCTCATGCCAGACTTACTCGATGCTTACTCAGGTACAATTCTGGTCGGTAACAGAGGGGGAATCCTTGCACTGCGCGCGCACTGCGCGCACATTGCGCGCTACTTTTGGACTATGTTCACCCCGAAGAGCCCCTAGGCACGCCCCTTGGAAACACCCTTAGAATTAGGCGACCCAATCTGGACTGGAGGGGACCTTGAGGGGGACCTTCCCGGTTCTTGTGGCAGTGGTGAAGAACCAGGAGCCTTTGGGGGGGAACTTGACTGTGTGTTGGGTAGCGGAGATGGAGGGCAATCAGGTGGCGAGTCTGAACTTGGGATGGCAAAGGAGATGGACTCCTTCGTGCATTGCCGATTCACCACTCTCAACCCATCTTGGTAGTATTCCAAGTGGAGGAATCAGTCTTCAGCCGTCCCAACCACCGTGGCAGGAGGTCGCAGGCCATTGGAGCGGGTGTAGAACACCCTATCCCCAATACTGAGATCCATGGAGAAAATGGGCCTAAGAAATGAGGAGGGAAGTATGATGTCCTGTAGCAGGCACCCTCAAAGTGTATCACCATATCAATCAACTGAGAAAAAGAGTAGATGTGGTGGAAATGGGTAAAAAATGTGTGCAAAAAAGTAGAAATGGGTGAAACAGGGTGAACATCCAAAAATGCCAAAAATGCCAGATCCCCATTGCATCAAAACCTACTACCAAACAAGAATGATGCCCAAAGTACCACAAAGTATGGGTTTCTACTACGGCCAAACGGCCAAATAGTTGCACTGCGCGCGCACTGCACGCGCACTGCGCTTAAGGCGCCCCCAGATATTGGATGCCCCTGCCCAGGCAATTCCAGCCAATGTCCATTGAGTTCAGGATGTACCATCAATACAATTTGGGTATCTATGCTACAAACACAAAGTACCATGATTGATGGGTCTAGCGAGTTTGCCAGTGCGCGGGAAGTTCTGGGAAAGGGGGGGGGCACCCCCATCAAACCAGGCCCTGCCCTGGACGGTCACCTGCTCTTCCCTTTGCAGAGTGCGTTGGGTCATCGTTGCCCGCTTGGCCGTGGGGCCGGTGCATGTTGCTTTGGTTGTGTGTGCGTGGGGCCCAGTACTGGGTCAGCTGTGGCGGTGGCTGGTGCTGCAGGAGTCGTCCTGCATTGTTTTCCCTACGGGGCCCTAGATAGCCACCCCCCATGAAAAGCGCCCCTAGGGGGAGTGTTTGCCGTGCGCGCTACTTTTATGATGACTTTCCCGCCCCAAGTTCACCATTACCTATGAAGCGCCCGAGCCGACAAAAAGATGCCTCTTGCCTACCAAATGAAGCAACAAATCATCCATGCACAACATTGATCTAGCTTTCTTGAAAGCCTTGAAAGCATTGAAAGCCTTCTCAGGGGTCCCCATAGTGGGGAGAAATCAATATGGCTACATAGCCCAGGCAAAAAGCCAACCCACTCACCCATCCGATGCCAAAAACAGGGTTGGGAATCGAAAATAGCCCAAAAAGTTGCCTTGCGCACTAACGCTCCCTCCTAGAGTGGTGTATGGGGGATCATGCAATCCAGGGCTCAGCGCGCCTGTGCCGCGTCAGGCGCTCCGTCTCAGAAAATGTAGAACATGAATTGGGAGGGCGGGGGTGGAGGGGGGGGGGGATTCAAGGCGAGGTAAGGGTAGGGGGTGCCTGCACTTCACAAAACCAAGCCACGTGCCTCCACTGTATCACTATGCTAGTTTGCCACAGCAACAACTGACTCCTGGCGGGAAACCAGGTACCGGCCCAACTCCGTCCAGACACCCCAAGTACCCCTTGGGCCCTCCATTCGCCTCTGTTCTGGCCGCCAGCCACTGACATCGCCAAACCCTGTTTTCTGACAGCCTGTGCAACGGCTTGCTTTGTGTGCTGTGGGCTCTGGGTCATCCGTCCCTCAAGTACCGCCACCGTTGCTGTCGCTGGCACGGCGCCTTGTGCACAGTGGTAGGCTGCTGCACCGCAGTCTGGAATACATGGTACCACACCACGCAACACATGCAGCAGCCCAATGGCCTTTAGTGCATTGTGCCATAGTACCCTGTTGACAGAAAATGCCGCATGTACATCATCATAATCCATCATGTACACAATCAAGTGTGCAAATGCCCAAGAGCTCAACGTTTCACTCTCGGAGGAGTCAGGCCCACAGACCACGTCAAGTTCACCGGCCCCAGGGTCTTCAGAAGGCATGGAGGGGGGGCAGGGGCCGGGGGGGTGGGGGATCAGACATTCTCTGAAAGTGAAGCAAGGAGCAGAATGGGGCGTGACACATGCAGGGAAGCGGTAGCATGTGGCAGGACAGTGATCATCTTCCCCAAAATACCATCAGCCCCAAATCACAGATAACACTTGATCTTCATGGACAACCAGAAAATGGAACCAATATTTCAATATTTGCGGAAACAATGCCTTGTGTAGCTCGGGGAAGGGCGTTGCTCTCGCAGGGGGGGGGGGGGGGACAAATCTGCACATTGCCCTTGGTACTCACATGGGAATGCTCAGCATCACAATTCTACACTAATCAAACTAATCCTTGCGGCAATGGTCCGAAAATGGCACAAATTAAAACACAAAGCGGCCATCACCACGTGAGCTTGCCGCTGACACCCATTCCAGCACCATTGACCTCAACGCCAGGCACTTCACTGCAAATCTGTCCCCTGCACGGGCTTCACGGGACTGGGGACTCAGCCAACAAGGCAACAAGGACAAAAATGGGTGAATGCAGGGAAAACAAGATTGGTGAGCACACACAGCGCACACACAGCGCAGTGCGGCATAAGATGACACATCCCATCGACAAATATTTTTGTTATTTATTGAATGCATCGATTTCCATCTTCCTATTCTTAGTTTTCGAGTATTCCACAGTTTTTTGCGCTGCCGCAAGACAGGATGTCATAAAGTGTTCGGCTGAGTTATGACCATTGTGCACATGTCGTATGGACTCCATCAATCGTCTTGCATACCATATCAGAACATTGCAAGGGCGTTTGTATTATGAATGCACGACATGTTGAAAGGTGCCAAAACCGAACAGAATTGCGTGGCTCACGCAGGTTATTGGATGCAGACGATGGTCCTCTCGAAGGAGGGGTCACAGCTTAGTCCAGATATGGCCCATTGTAGAAATTGAGGAGACGTTCTGTGAAGTGCAATGATGGCCCACACTCCCCTTGCGTCACATGCAACAGAGACCTAGGTATTTCGCAAGGCTGCTTCTGTGGCTTTCGGACGTGAGTGTTTACGGACAGGCCGCAGGAGGCATAGCTTAGCTATGGAAGGTGCACTGCACGGGCTTTGTGAGCACTCATGCGTGTGTCCCGCCGAAGCGGAGGACATAATCATGCTGCTGAACCATTTTCTCTCGTTGAAGAACGGTGCCTCGTGACAGCACACGTGAAGGCGTCTGTGGGCCTGGTGAGATTTGAGCCATCATTTGGTTGACCCGTGCCTCTTCGTCACGTTCATCGTGTGGATGCGTGTGTTTCTGAGTATCTAATCCCAAGCGCCTGGGCGCGCTTGATGTTGAACGTTGTGTTCTCCATTGGGCTAAGGAGGATGGTGGCCCGACGGGAAGTGGCATGGGAGAAAAACGGGAGAAAAATGCGACGAGATACCCACGTTCCCAGATCCCAATTTCCCCATTTTTCTGGAGGCGGCTGACAGTTACCTTAACAAAACTAAGTATCTGGATGGAAAAATGGGACAAATCGGAAGTATCCATGGGTATCCGAAAATTCGGGCACCTAGGAGGCTTGAGAACAGGATCCCATGCTTAGACCATGACATGCGGTGCACGTACCGGGCTACGAAGGGTCCAGAAACCTGAGCTATGGCTACGCCCCACAACTCGACGCATACAGAACTGGGGTGCACTCCGCCCAGTCCATCCCCAGGCCATGTCCTCCCGCACACGCCAGCCTCTTGGCGCACGGTGAATGGGCTACCCTCTGCACTGGTTCTCCCGGAATACTGCCTCGTTCAACGACTGCCTGCTCTGCCTCATGGCCCAACACGCGCGCACTTTGGCGCGGGGTGCGTGCGGTGCACACGCGAGCGCCCCGGCAAAGCCAAGACCGGGGCGCAGCGACCCGTTCGACCGGTACGCCCGGGCCCCAGCGCGCCGACGCGCAAGTGCTGTGGGTCATCGGCCAACCGGCGTGGCTTGGCCATCGAATGCCGTCGGTCATGTGCCAACCACCGTCGGTTAAGCGTCAACCGCCTTCAATCAACCAAATCCTGCCACCGACACCCTCAGGCCGTCGTAAACCAAAACAGAAACCAAAGAAACACTCAGTCCTGAAGGTGGACGGCCAACAGATGGCGGTGAGCAAACAAAGGCCTGTGCTCGCGGAAATCATACCGCAGGCAGTAGGGGTGCGCCCGGATGGGCCCACCGGCGCCCAGGCCCAGATGCAGCAACGCCTGCGCAGCCGTGCTCGGCCTGTGGCCACCCCATTCAAACCTCCGACACTTGGGTACGTGCACAAGCCCCGCGGCCTCCGGTGGGTGCCCCAACACACGATCTCGCTCCCATCTGCACTGTACCGCGAATCTGATACCGCTCCGAAGTCCTGAGAGAGTGTCATCAGCCACCAGTGTTCGGAGGCGGCAATAGGTTTCGTTAGGAACTCGCCCCGTACCATGTGCCACTCCATAACACCCGCTGCTGTCGCACCTAGAACTCAGTAGGAACCAGCCGCCCCCCCGTGTTCGACACAGTAGGACCCAGCCCCTTCTGGTCACGCCTGATCTGGCGGATGATAGTGGCAACGCTGCTTCCGAAGGACAACAAAATAGATGCGACATGGAGTCCTCGACCAACCAGACTTGCCTGGCCTCCAGTCCCAAACGCCCGGATGCGCCACGTCGAACAAGTTGGTTTGCCTGTGTGCAGTCCGTTTGCAGGTCCGCGTTTCAGACAGAGTGTCACTGGGAGACTGCCTCAGGGTAGTACATGTGGTAACCATTGCAGGATGTGCCAGGGAGAGTGGGCAGTGGCCACGTGACGGTGACCACGCACCGCGCCGTCCGCTGCAGGCACTGGCTCAGGAACGGCTCCAAATGCCTCAATGTCTCCGGCAGCAGATACAACACGATCACGGTCACCTGCCGGACAGAGCGGGTTTTGAGACCGCGAGGGCTGACGGTGCAATGCACTGCAAGCCGAACAGATATGTTTTCGCATTTTTCGGCATATGCATGAAAACGCGTCCACAGTACACATGTGCCCATACGTATCCAAATACATGTACCTGTATACGCAACGTATACGCAACGTGTAGCCATAGTCATAGTCATAGTCATAGTCATAGTCATAGATCAGTTAGTATGCCGTCTATGAGTGCTACCGGCCACTGCGACCGAGTGGGTGGTCTCCACCCTGATGCAGTGCAGTGGGTCCCAGGGCTGCCTGAGATGGTCCACAGTTTGACAGAGGGCCCCGAGGACTGTGGATACCGGCCTTCCAGGCTTTGGGGCGAGTGGCAACTGCGAAGCATACGCAACATATACATGAATGCATATAGGCATGTCCGCACGAATACGTATACGGGGAGACTAAAGCCAGAAAGACTACGTATGCACATATCTCTCGGGGACGTCAGGGAATGCACCAACTCGGTGGGTTTTTGGTGGTCGTCGTCATTGTCGCTGTATTTCTGCCCACTGTGTGTCCGATTGGGGGGGGGGGGGGTATATGGGGTGTATTCGGAAAGCCCTTGAAAAGGGCTATTTGGAACACCTTGGGCTGTTCTGACGGTATGTTTGAGATTTTCGTCCGTTTTGGACACTGCCTGTGTTGCTTGCTGCCTGTTGTTGTCAACAGGTAGTTCCCATATCTGCATACAAAATTCACGCCACGTGCTGTTGCTTCTCCCGATGCACCACAGAAACCTTTGGTGCGCAAAAGAGCGCGCTCTGGGGGTGCAAACTGGGTGAAGGTGGCTTGGGATGCGCGCGGTCCGAAAGCCAAAAAGCGGCGCACAGCTGTAACAACTCCTCCTCGTGCTCACCACACAAGGCGACACCAATGGTCCAATTGTACCGATTGTACCCTATGGACCTTGCCCAATCACCATGTTCGCAGCAACCTGCATGCACCCACAAGGAGCACCAAATTCTGACGTCCGCAGAAGCCGCTTCTTTTGCAAGCCAATTTTGGGATCGCAAAGTGCACCCCATGAAGGCTTCACAACATGAGTTCTTGGCCACATGCATTGATGTTGATTTGGCTCTGCACAATGTTGATTATTATTCCGGTCTCACTGACAATGGACCCCGATGGACCCCAATGGACTCCTAAGCCTTGTGGAAGGGGACAAGAATGTGGACGATTCGGATTCAGAATAATCAGCGGCCCCCTGTGCATTGCTCTGTCCCGTGTATCGTCGAGTTTCCAGCTGTTTGCTCAAAAATATGATCACCTATGCCCCCCCCTAACCCATACATTTCTGAAACGGCCTTCTCTCACAGATTTCAAAAAGTATACATATACCCCCCCCAAGGGAACGATGTTTTTGGCGTGTGCATACATGTAGACACTGTGCACAGTTGTACACACTGCACACAGTTTTTCAACACTGTGCACATACACATTTACCCACCAAAAGTCTGCAGACACTGTGCAGAGGTGGTGTGCATGCACTTGTTGTAGACACTGTGCACATGCTGTAGATGCGAAGAGGCAATATTACGGGTGCGTAGGTTGCATAGGTTGCACAGGTCCATTTGCACACCAGGTTAGGGCTGTGAGTGAGCGAGGCAAAGCTCCAACAATAAGACCTTCTCCAGAAAGCTACCCAGGTCCTGAGAATACATACCTACCTCTGTTTACCCAAGTGTTTTCAGGAGACGCTGTGCATACATGTAGGGTGTACAGTGCATTCATGCGTGTCTAGTGTTCCTGCTGCTCTCCCTTCATTGAGTCTTTCTTGGTGTCTCTGCTGACCGGACTTGGAGCGGGGGGGGAGGGCGCCCAAGCTGGTATGTCGCCCCCCAAGCTGTGTTTAACATCCATGTTTCAGCCCGCAAACCATCAGTTCCGCCCAGTGGTCAAGGGCAGGTGGTGGGGGGGGGGGGGTTTCCATGAAGGCAGAGTGGGTATGCCGGTTGGTACTTTGGGCAGAACACACTTTTTCACGTTTTGAGGAGGGAATCCTCCGCGCATGGATCGGTGGGTTGGTTGTCCACCCAGTGGGTTGGGGTGAAGGGGGCGGGTTCGAACGATGCAAGAGGCGAGGAGCCTGCTCATGATGCCACCGTGACGATGTCTCAATTTAGGGACGGCCTGCTGGCAAAACCATGACTTCGGGGCTGGCCCCAGGCACTGTGCCTCCGCAGGGGAACATATCTCGGTTTTCGACTGGGAGGGGGTGGGGTGGGGGCTTTCATTGGAAGGGTTTCTTTTGCTTGTTGTTTTGTATATGTGTTGATGTTTCATGGCGTGGAGGGGGTCCACCAATTGGATTGGTGTGGGCGGATTGGAGCCATGTGGCCAGGTTCTCTCCCCACACCTGCTGCGGACACTGCGCAGGTGCGACGACTCGATGGGGAGCGGGGGGGGGGGGGGGCGAGGCACCACCGCCGCACACCTGCCAATCTTCGAGGTGCTGCAAAGTGACGGCGTTCAGGTCGTGGACCTGGAACGTCACGCGCCGGTGCACCCCCTCCGCTTCGGCAGTGGCCCTTGCGGACTCGACCAGCGCCGCATCCAACTCAATGCCAACGGCGCGGCAACCGAACTTCTGCGCGGCCGAAATGCAGACGCGCCCGTCGCCGGACCCCAGATCTGTGCACAGTTGTGCGGGCGAAAAAGGTTGAGACCAGACCCAAACAGCCCTGGGAGCACGCGGCGCATCGGGGGCGTTTCTGCACAGCCCCACGAGTAAGTTAGCTTTCCCATGACCACCCTGCAAACCACCCACCACTAGGGAAGCATGCATCCGCAGGGCAAAAACAGCAGCCTGGCTGGTTCCCTGGACCTCCCGCTCCCTCAAGACACAGGCACAGTGGAAGTCGAACAACCATCTGACGGGCGGGAGCGCGCGGCCTACTGCACACTGTGGAGAAGAGAGGCAGTGCCCCCAAACTGGGGTTTCTGGGGAAACCTGGGATTTAGACAGCAGTACGGCATTTTCAGTGTGAAACATAACTTTATCTGAGGTTTTGGACTAAGTAAGGATCTGAGCAGTCCTATGCATGAGAACACGGTCGTTATTGCAGTCACCTTGGCCATCGCGAGAAACGGGTCCAAAATAGCCTATTTTTCGCACAGCGCGGGCACAGCGCACAGTGTGCCCCCATAGCGTCAGCAGGGGTGTCCTGAACGGGAAAAACACTGTCGCTGTAGTTCAGCACAAATTGTTGCACTCGACGGCACTGAATCTGACGGTCATTAAGAGGTCAACCGACAGAGGCTGAATGGTTACCAACGGTGGCCAGTCGTCAGGGAAATGACCGCCAGCAGCTGGTGGCTGGCAGACACCCGGTGCTTAGGAATCACTGGCAGCTCCAGGCCGTCGGCCCAGGGGCCTGTCCTGGCCCGTGGCCAAAAAAAACAGGTCCCTTGTGGACAATCCCCCACATCAGGTCTGCTCAAGGGGGAAACTTTGCACTGTGTGCTACTGCAGGGGCCTACTGCCCAAAGAAGCCCCAAAACTGCCCCCCCCCCCCCCCCCCAAGAAAAGCTCGAAGCGGCCCAAATGTGCAGAATTGTTCCCCATCCTCTCTTAGCCCAGGACCACATGCAAAATAGACAACACAAGACACCGCTTGTGTCATCTCGGACATTTGTGGTGCGAAAACAGCGGTGACACGGGGTCACTGTGCTCACACAAGGCCCTGTTTGCGCTTTGGGGGCGGGGGCTCCCCTCGTTGCGCCCACTCCAAAAATGCCATCTTCACTATTTCTGACTTTGTGGGTTGGGTCACCTTTGGAGGCGATCCGGATGCGCCGTAGGAGCAAATGAAGTCCTGTTCTGCGACGGCGGCGTGGGGGGTGGGCAGGGTGGGGGGGGGGAGGGGGGGTGCGAAGTACAAGCACGGGTTTCTCTCATCCGCCAGTTGCCCACACTGCATCATGGGAATTGGGGAAGGGGAGGCAGGAAATGCGTACCTAAGATGGTGTCATTTTCTGTGAGCTGCAGCGCCCTTAGAGCGTCATCCAACACGCGATCAGAGGTTCCAAGCCATGGGGCCACGTAGCCTTTGGCCCAGTCGTACCTGGCGGAACATGTGTGGGGCTGGAGGGGAGTGCAGGTGTGTGCACACGAGCAGTTGATGAGCACAGGACCTGCAGATTTGGGATGTGGCCCATGACTTGTCTCATCATGTGAGGTGAGACATGGAGTGACAATGTAACCCCCCTATTTCCATTCTGATCCACTCAGTTTTGATTTCATATGTTGTTTTCTGGGAGGTAATGCATGTAGTACGGGCCGCGTCCAGCACCATGTCATTTGTGTTGCTGGTCAAGATGATTCGCAAAAGTTCATGCACAAAAATGTTCAGTGGTGTGTTATCAGGCTCGTTTGGTGTACTGAACTGCAACAGGATGTTCAACCAATGAGGGAAAAGAATGGAAGAGTACATGGATGTACGTCAGTGTAACTTGTTCTAAATTGTAAGCAGATGACCCATGCGTGTTTGCTCATTACAGAGCTTAACCCACTTCGATGTTTCATGCCTGATTCCCATGCCCCACCGTTGGAGGCAGACAGAAGAAGGGGCAGCGGAAGACACAGACAGAGCGCCATCGTTGTGACAGAGGGTCACATCACTTGAGTATTTCTTACAGCCCCGTGGGGATGCAAGGGCGGGGGAATGAGCAGGCGAAGCACAAGCAGCAATGGCGGCAAGAAAGAATTCCCGGGTTGTGGCTAATTGGGAGGGGGCAATGATGCCATACGCAAACATGGGCTTCGGCTTTGGGACTGCACTGTGCCAGGGATTGTCAGGATCAATGCCGTCCAAGTCTTCCTCTGCTTCAGTCAGGGTAGACATGTCACATAGACTGGGCACAAAACAGAACAAAACACAGTGCCGTTTCTGCAAAACCCTTGGGACAACACAGGAGGAAGGAAGGCAGGCGTTGCAATTGTGGTCTGACATTGAACGGCAAGGAGGCCATCATCATGGAAATGGATACTGCATGCCGTGTGCATGTGTTATGCACATTGTAGGGTCTTGGTGCTTGAGCGCAGCTAAGGATCCTGCTGAGAATCGAGGCAAAGGTGCTCATGTGCCACAAGCAAAAGGACTGAGGAGTTTGCTTGTTTGCAGGGTGTATCCATGAAACCAGGACCCTGTCTCGACCCCTCTCTTGACAATTGGCCTGCTGCTGGAATGGACAATCCTGGCCCACAGACTTTCACTTGAAGGTTGATTGTTTTTCGCACTTGCAATTATCTTCTTGCTGCCTGTATTGAGCTCAGAGTCAGAGTGTCCATAGATCACCATTGCATGCAGCCTTCAGTTTTGTAACCCAGCTTCAAGATGTGCTGTTGAAGGAACTCAACAATGTGCATTCAAGCTGCGTAGCATGGCTCTGATCACATGTCCGTCGCACAGACTACCTCCAAGACCAACTTGCTGTGGCCCTATGGTACCCCAGTGCCCTCTCCATCAGTCCCTTGCAATGCATCACAGTGTTCCCCATCCCAGAGGGAACTATCACCAAATAATCTCCGTGGGCCAGCAGGCTATGTGCCAGTACCTGCACCATACTTCTCACCATACTTCTGCATTATCGGCTCTGGGTGGTCATACCACAAGACCTTGTACCTTTGGTGGTGGAATCATGTGCATTCACAAGCACTCTGGGCCGCTTTACGGGCAGGAACTTTGTCTCCACCACCCTTTCTGGAACCCTTGTTGAGACAATGAGGCCTTTCAGTGAAAGCAAAAGAATGAGCTTTGGCTTATCCCTGGTGACCTTTATCGTTGATGTTGTGCCGGCAATGACAATACCTCAACAGATTCCAACCGCGACTTCCACTTTCTGGTCAGGGATGGGAACACATATTAGACTGCTTTGGAGATGAGCTGTCAAAATGAATTGCCTCAAATTTTTGGAAAGCATTTGCACTAACCTTTCAGTGATACCACGTAGGGTCCTTTCCCCAGGTTACACAGGTGGCAAAGCGAGGAGAAGATCACATGTTGCTTGTGCTGACGTACAGGTTGTGTTCCATTTACAGTGTGCTGTAAGTCTACTGAGGAAAATGTCTCTCCGATTTCCTCTAGTGATAAACGTCCCAAGAAAGAGGTGTAGGAGAGCCACAGAGGTGATTTTCACATATTCAGTTGTTAATTGTGCATTGGTTTTTAGAATATTGAACATCACTGACACGGACATCTCAAGTGATTGCTTTGCAACTATACCTGAGCTAGGGGCAAAACCCTCCCAATTACAGTCTCTAACTAGAATACCGGCATCGATTACTGCCAAGTAGGTGTACAACAGTGCTAGGAGGGTGCCTCACTTGCACTGCAACTAAGGTAGACGTGCCACTTACTGGTGTACTACACAACCTTTTCAGGCAGGGACGCAGTGGCCTTAGGGGTTAGCATGCAACAATGGTCCACTCAACTCCAAGGACCTCATTCCTAGGGAATCGATGGTTGCAGCTACCGTGAACGTTGGCTGCAACTGCTCCAAACCTGATGGGGGCGGCAGACAGTGGAGACGAACAACATTCGGAAGCAGGAGGCTCCGCGCGGACTGGAAGGTGAGACGCTCCACGGGGCAATCCCGGTAAAGCTGCGCATGGCGTGAGCGCACATAGCTGATGGCAACCACTCCGGTAAGGATGAAAGTCCCACGACAGGGGCAAGCTACCGCTGCTCTGTGGTGCCTCTCAGGCAGAAGACATTACTGCCCGGCGCCTAAAAGATCGGCATTCATTGCCATGTGTACTTTGGAAAGCAAAGGAGGCAAACCATAGTCACACTGATATTGTCAAATGTAAAAGGTGCCCTGCTGCCCACCCTTAGACTGTTAATTCCACCCAAACACAACAACTAGCCACCCATTTGTAATGCTACGGCCCCTATGACCGCTTTTGGGCAACATTCCATGGTCCCGCCATTCTACGCCAACTGGGCCTCAATCGCACTGCTTGCCCGCACTGCGCGCGAGGCACCCTCTAAGAGCAGCCCCTTCCGCTGAACACTGGTTAAATCACGCTGTTTGTTTAGCAAGGTGGTCACTTGTTCATCAAGTCTAACTTATTGTCAGGTGTGGCGAAAAAGAGGCCGAGCACATTTTTCTCCATGTGAATCAGCTTAACTTTCCGGGGCAAAATAGTTCAAGTGCAGGTTCTGGCTGTGCTCAAGGAATTTCAAAAAGAGCAAGACAGCTCAACACAGTTCCCCCCCCCCCCCTTGCGCAAGCACCCTGAAAAGTCATCAAAAGGACGGTAACACGGGCTCCCGTGCTTAGACAAGCCCGTGCTTGCGCGCGACGCGCGGTACCAAAAGAATGTATGTCACCGGAAACCCGCCCATACCTCACCCTAAGCACAATTGTCGCCACAGGGCACTACAACACAATGTGCAGGCAAATTCAGCGAGTTCTGGAGGTCCTCACTGCCCATCAGGGCCATCAGGAGCTGCGGAATAGAAGCCCTTTCCCACCTTGCGCCTCATCTTGAACAATTGCACATGCTTGCCCTTTGGGGCAGCCTTTGGGGCAGGCTTGGCTTCAGGTTTTGGAATGGGTTTAGGCTTCCTATTCCTTGGGACAAAAATGTCATCAACAATATCTTTGGTGAAGTAAAGCTTGCCCTCAAACACATGGCCAAGGCCCCGAATCCCACGGCCCGCTTTGGCCCACACAATCTGCACTTCATCATCCTCCCCAGAATCTGAGCAAGACGATGAATCATCCGAAGTGAGAAGCTCTGGGTCAGAATCAGGCTGAAAATCACATCAACAGGGACATCATTGGGTTGCAATTGCAAGCAGAGTGTTGGTATGAGCAGGAGGAACTACCACAAGCATGATCAAGCCCCCCTTTCCCTCTACAAGCGAAGCACAATCGCACCATGTTACATTTCTGACCATAAAAACCGTGGTCAGAAAATTTCATCAAAACGACGGTAACACGGGCTCATGTGCTTAGACAAGGCAGTGCTTGCGCAAGGGGGGGGGGGTACTTGTAGTGCACCGGACTAATGAAAAATGGTCTCCACTTCAGGGAGTGCACATCCCAGGCATGAGGTTGTTATGAGCAGTGACGACTCTCACATGGATGACCCAGCCCCTCTTTCCCAAGACAATGGGCTCACTTCTGTGGCTTCTCACGTTCGGACCACAAAAAGTGCAGATAGAAAACAACAGTCAAATGGGGCCACGTTTAGACAAGGGCAAGCTTGTGCAAAGGGGGCAAAAGTATGCAGTATTAACAACAATTGCTGCAGCTTTTTAACGGGTGTGTACATAAACAACAACAACATCTGTAGTGGGGCTGACGTGTGCACACAACACTGGGGTAAATAGTACACAATGGTTAAGACTGATCCTGGATAAAAGTTTGTGGCACTTGAACACATGCCATGCACCTGATTGTGTTAAAGAACACAACCATGGCCACAATGGAAATGGTGCAGGCAAGGATCATGATTGTTCCACGTACCACAAGACAAGGGGGCGCTGAAGATTGAGTAGTAGGAAGCATCTATCCCACATTAACCTTAGGCTGTCCTTAGTGACAAGAAAAAATATAAAGGGCAAGCTCACTCCCTTTTTCTTACTGTTGCAAACAGCTAATCGCGCCAGGCCACTTGGAAACGCAGGGCATGCTGCGCAACAGACAGTGCGTCAGACTTCGGATCTGACGGCCGCAGGTTCCATTTCTGTCATCTGTACCTTTTGGCCAGCAGTGCTTGCAGCAGTTTGGGACAAAAGCGGGGTGTAGTAGCAAATTATCATCATGCACGCAGGGGCATTTTTACAGCAACTGCATGCACTGTGTGAGGCGTGTGCATGTACTGCAGCAAACAGTACATGGTAGTGATGGCACCACAGCTCTACGGCTGCTTCAGGACAGCCCACAGGCTCTGCGCTTACCCAAAGCCAGGTTCCAAAAAGGCGCCACAAATTTTCAGCTTTATTTGGCCTCTTATTTCAGACCGACTTGAGCACACAGGGCATGTCACCAGCAGAGCTGATGATCGTTTTGTTTGGGGGGGGGGGGGGGGCCAAGACCAGCTGGCTTGGCCCACTCACAGTATGGCACTCGAGACAACTCTAGAGATGTCCAGTTCTGCGTTTGTCCCACAAATGACTGTAGTATCAACCTGCCACATAGCGAGGATGAGCTGACTCTGATGTCAGATTATGCAGAGGGAGCTGTCACGCCCGGAGCAGGGTGCCCTTGGGACACAAAAGACAGTAGGCTGAAAGACACGGCAGAGTGTATAGCATGGTGGCACAAAGGGGAACCCCTTTCACACACAGATGATAGGCTGACAGTGGCAGCAGCGCACATGATACAACAAGACAGGCGTAGGTAGCGGATGCCCAACTGCTGAAAAAGTCAGCGACTGCTGCGGTTTGGTGGGGTATGTGGTCGGTGTGTCGCAGATCCCTTGGTAGGGTGTGTGTCATAAGCAGAGCAGATGATCTGGCGCATGATGGCTTGTCGAACAATCTTTTTCGGTGACAGAAACACAGGGCACAATAGATAGGGGTGTCACGAAGTACATGCGTATCCACCAGTGCGAGCAGCATTGGTACACCCTCCGTTGCATGGCGCAGGAGTATTGGGATGTGTGCAGGGGACATCATCCTCTCCAAGGGGCTTGTCCCACTCACACCTGTACAGAGCACACCAACGGGACAAAAAGAGGGAAGGAACTAACTTCCCCCTGCTGCGGCACACGCTGCTGACCTCTGTCCTTGGGTATCCCTCAAAGAATCGTGGAGTGGATAGAGGCTGACCTTAGCTCCTCGCCTCGACGCACAAATACCACTGCGCGCCAACCAAGAGTGACCTTGCCAACCCCACCCACCAGACCATACTCAGAAAAACTTCCTGTGAAAAATAAAATCCAGGGGTGTCAACACTTTGAAGTCGATTGTAGGTACACAACCTGAGGGGAGGGGAGCCCCGCCCCCCCCCCTCTGTGCAGGAAATCTCAGACCCCCACCTTCTAGGGGACGCCGAGGGGCAGAAGCAGCACTTGTGAGCAACGGGACAACTGTCCTGCTCTCAACAACTACAAAATACGTGTCCCCAGAGGCTGGGGATCAGCAATGTGAACAATTCAAGCTCAAACAAGCTCAAACCACCTGGGGGGACTACCCGTGACGGAGGCGCCCAGGGGAACCTCTGGAGTGCCCCCTTCCTGCCAGCGGCGGCCACCAAACGAAAAAAGGGGATGCGTTGCGAAGGCTGCACACCTGCAGCGGTACCAAAGTTCAAGATCAAGTTCAAACCACCCGGAAATGCCCACCGACACGCTTACTGAGCATACAGCCCCGGTTGGGGTATGACTGCACACTGGATTGATCACATCGGATGGTTTGGCACCCCCGTTCAGATCAGAGGCCGTGGGTTCCAATAGGGCAACATGCCCTGCGGATGGGCTCATCAGAAACCTACTGAGGTACAGTATCACGGTACACATCCCACTTATCCACCAGCCGGAGCACGACTCTCTGTCCCAACAACCAGGCAGACGATGCAGAGGCCTCTAGCCCAATAAGGGACTGTTCCTCGGTGCCCGTCGGATCCAGCATGAGGCTTGCGGCCTCCTCTTTGGGAGGCGGCGTGCAGTAGTTGGAGCCGGTCCGCAGCACCAGCAGCCGCAAGGGATCCACCAGACGGCTCTTGCCCAGACGGGACAGCGCGTGCGCTATGCCGGAGTCCTCCATCGCCGTCATGACAAACTCCCCGGCGCCGCCGGTGTAGTAGCGGACCCAGTCGTTGGCCCAGGCCGTCATGTGGGAGCCTGCCCAGTAGGTTTGCCCCGTGAGCACCGCCCCCTTGAGCACGAACGGGGGCCGCCGTGCCTTGGGCTGCGTGTAGTTCGCCCGCACTTCTCGCAGCGCTTGCGTGTCCGCAAGTCGCATGTCTTTGGTCAGTCGGTAGGCCCAGTCCACGAGCCCGGGGTGCATCTCGAACGCGACACGCTTCGCGATGCGGGCGTCCACCTCCGGCGGGTACGGCTGCCGCAGGTCCTGCCAGGCCCCCAGCGGGAAGATGGAGTGCGTCCAGGACGGCGGCATGTCCCGCGGGTCGATGGCGCGGCACAGGTCGCCGTCCACCACCCACGACGCCCACATGGCAGACCCGGCGGAGGCGTCCGCGGGGTCCACGCCCGCCACCCCCGTCACCAGCCAATAGGCCTTGGTGAAGTCGAAGCGCTTGTCCAGCCCCAGGGCCGTGATGCAGGCGGCCGCGGCGGTGTTGCCAATGCCGGTCGTGACCAGCAGCACCTCCGCGTCGCCGTCGTACCGGAGGTCCTCTAGGCCGTAGTCGAACTCGAGGGCGCGGCCGAAAGCCGCGGCGTGGCCGGCCCCGTACACACCGCGCCGCACCCACTCCTCCCGCTCGGGCGGGAACATCGTCACGACCACCACCCGGACGGGCAGCGCGGGGTCGTCGGCATACCACTGGAAGGACAGCACCGCCGCAGCCCCCAGCAGGGCCACCACAAAGGCGAAGATGATCTTGCCGGCGCTCATGGTGCAGCCTGAGAGGGTGAGGACACGGGAGCGCCGATGGTCCCGTCCCCGGATCCACGCATGAGGGTGCACTACACCACGTGCAGAATCACATCACACACATCACAATGCAGACCTCACACATGACACACAGCCTTGCTGCACAGCGCGCGCACAGCACCCCTGAGTAAGGTACCCCCCCCCCTTGAAAGCTCCCCCCTTTTGTCGAGCCAGTTCCCCCCCTGGGGGGGGGGGGGGGCCACCACAAATCTGTACCATAGTATCACAGCGTAAATCAGCTTCGGCGCCTCGTAAAATTTTCTTTGGCACTTTCGGCGCCTAGTATTTCCTATGCTTTCTGGGCCAAGGTGACCCCCCCCCCCCGGGGGATTTCAAAAGGGGGGGCCGCAAGCAGGTCAACAAAGCGCTCCACACATGCACGTCCTGGTATGCATATGCAGCAATGTTCGGCAGTTCCATTGATACGTTGGTTCCACGAGCACTTTTGCGTATGTACAGGTTGCACTGATGTTTGCCTAGTTACCCTTTCCTGGCCGTGTTTTGTCGGCCAAAACCTCTAGCCTGCATGTTAACGTACTGGGGGGGTTGAGGTCCACAGGCGGCTGGACAGGCTTGCGATACGCTGGCTCTCAATCGGCCAACCTGTCATGTCGTCCGTCAGCACTCATATAGAGAGGGTCAGTGGTGTGTGTGTGTGTTTGGCTCTATCTCATTCATATAACTACAAACACTGTGGCAATGACGTGGCTGTGAGGGGGCCGCAGGCCCAGCCTCCGGTTCATATCATCCATTCAGACAGAGCATTCCTGTGAGCAGGTGTGCATAATGCGGGCTTTTGGTCGCGTACCGCAGCGGCAATGCAGCCGGTCGCTGCCCTGAAGATGAAGGTTCGATTCCTCGCTGAAGAGGAGTATGAGGAGGAGATGCGGTTCCGGCGCCGCAAGTGGCCCCGGTGGCGGAGCGCGCTGCTGCAGGTGTGTTGTGGCTGGGGCTTTGCTTTTGCTGAGTCCCTGTGCTAAGCCCATCACTAGGCAAAAACGATGAGGAGGCACGCCACCCGACGCGCCGGGGGGGGGGGGGGGCTATCCCATGACCACCCTGCAAACCACCCACCACTAGGGAAGCATGCGTCCGCAGGGCAAAAAGAGCAGATTTAGACAGCAATCCGGCATTTTCAGTGTGAAACATAACTTTATCTGAGGTTTTGGACTGAGTAAGGATCTGAGCAGTCCTATGCACGGGAACACGGTCGTTATTGCGGTCTTCTTGGGCATCGTAGGAAACGGGTCCAAAATAGCCTACTTTTTGCACAGCACGCGCACAATGCGGGCACAGCTAACGGCGCACCCCCACAATAATGCACACCACATACACGCCATACCACGCATTTTATCATGTACTGCACACAAGGGGGCACACCATACATAGCGTGACACACCATGCACCGCACACACAACCATACACATACTATGGCACATAACGCCATAGCCATACCAGGGCTACTGCAGTCCTCGTCGAACTCATTCGAGAGGAGGAGGGTACCGTCCTCACTGTAGTGCGATGGAGTGAAATCCCCTGAAAACTGGGGACCCATACTGATGGGGGACGGGCTGCTCCGAGGAGATATGCTGGTGCTCCTTGCCCCAGGCACTTTGCCTTCGTCAGTGGTACACCGTTGGTCAGTGGCGTTGCTGTCTGTCTGAGTCATGGTGGGCAACAAGCGGCGGCGCAGGCCGTCGAACATGCTCAGAACACACACATTGCGGGAAGCAGAGCACACACAAGGACCCTGCAAAATGGAGCAAGCAATGCTGGTGCCATAGGCCGTGACAGAAGCCTTTGCATGCTGCATGCCCGGGGCAGTGCTTTCTTGGCATCGACATGGCTAAAGAGTCTGGTTCTGATGGACCAAGGGGCCATGAGCAACGGATACTGAGCTCGCATATACCCCCGTGACACAGGTATATGGTCATAGCCACAAATCTCAGTTTATTGTTTTGACTTGCTGCACTTGATGGGCCAAGTGGGGGGGGGGGGGGGACTTGCACCGCCCGTGCGCCGTGCACACCCTGTGAGTACACCTGGAACGTCCTGATTTGTAGCCCCTCCTAAAATGGCCCCTAAGAAGAGCAAACCTACTGGCCATAAAAATTGAGTGCACACCTCTCCTTCCAAAGTGGGATAGTTCAGAGTATGGAATTTGGAGAGGGAAGCACATTCACCATCGCCAAAACCCACAGAGCAAAGCAATACAACACAGCACCCAAAGAAGCCAATTCGCCCATCACCACAATACAACCCCAGCCGGTTCTGAGAATTTGGGCCAAATAGCTGCACCGCACGCACAGCGTGTCAGGCACTCCCCCAGAAGAAGAGAATGGATGAGTCGCGCATGTTGGGCATATCCCCACCGATAAACCAAGGGGCAAACATACAACAGCATGTTTGGAAACAACAAGGTTCAATTTTCGCCGTATTCGGTGTTTATATTGTAGAGGTTGCAGTCAACAATCAGAAAATTATATGACATGCAGCCAGGCGTCAGCTGATACTAGGGGGAGTATCTGAGCCGTGCTCTACTTTTCCAACGTGTTTACCCGTAAGGGGCTGGCTTTGACACACCTCCCAAAATGCCACCTCAGGAGAGATAACCCTTGGGTACCACACTTGTGCAAACATCCCTCCTGCACTTGAACATGCCAGGCAAGTACACTAAATCTCAGGGCCGCGCACGCGCCGCATCAGGTGCTCCCCCCTAGACCCTGGTGAAATTGTGCAAGAGAAATGGAAGACATGGGGGTCACAAATGCATAATTGATGCAACACACTCAGGGAATGACTTTGCAATGTGTGCATGATCATTCTTTTTTTTTTGTGTTCCGGCGCCACATGAGTTCAAAGTTCGCAGACGAGCTATGAACAAAGAAGACGCGCTTAGGCAATGTGTTCATGATCATTCCTAGAACCCATATTGTATTTCCCTCCGGGGAAACCCTTGCACTACGTGCACCTTGTGCGCGCACCGGGTGCTGCTTCTGCTTTTGGTGCATATTTTCACCAAAAACCCTCCAAATTGCCCCCCTTCCAAATGCCCACAACACTAGCTCCCAAAGAAGCCCATATTACAAGACTAGTCCAAATGCCCGAGTAGTTCCCAAACGCAAGGCACAAGCATAAAGAAGCCCATGCATGCACCTAGTTGTCGTGGCTCATGCATGCACCTAGTTGTCGTGGCTCTTGTTCATGTGCTGCTCTGACACACACATTCCTAAGAGCTTTGCATCCCAACATCCATGGTGTGTGCCACAACATGCAAGAACATGAAAGGAATGTGTTGTAGAGATTCTTCAACCCATCGGATAAACATCTTCAAAGACACCTTCCATGATGAAATATGCAGGTAGAAAAATGTTGTAAGAAGTGGGTGAAATGAGGTGGGGGAAGTGGTGAGGAATGAGGAATCTGTATTAATACACACTAGCTTTTACACGTTGTGCTCTACACACAAAGTGCCCTCCATCCATAGCAATCCACACACCATCCCTCATTGGGTGGAAACATGTGGCACCACATTGGCAACTATCTTTGAGTGGTAGTTGGCGACCACATTCGGACTTCGTTCCACAACTGATTCAAAGTGGGATAGCCTTGGCGCTCAAATAGTTGCTTTGTGCACACTATGTGCGCAGTGCGCCCACTGCCCTTGGGGTGCCCCCATTGTGGTCCCTACCATTTCCCACAAAAAGCGGAAGGCATATAGGGGGCTTGCTTCCTCACTCACTGCGGAGCACCAAACGCAGCAAAACACAATTCATCTAAAGAACCAAAGACCGAGTGATTTCCCCAACCGATTTCCCGGGCCATGAGGCAACGGATACTGGGCTCGCATACGCCCCCGTGTCACAGGCGCATGGTCATAACCACATATTTCAGTGTTTTCCTCGCTGCACTGCAGCGCAGACCAGTTCTGTTCCACTCCAGGTGGCTGCTGACTGTGCTTTGGCCGAGTTCCCCGGGGGGGGGGGGGGGGTGCAACTGAAATGGTCAGCATTTTGTGGCCAAAGTTGGGGGCGGGGCTTCCAAAATCCCTAGGGATGGAAAAACATCGTGTTTTTGGAGGTGATTTCTAGGGCATGCTCCTCATGCAGCAAGGGATGACAAACAAAAGACTTCTCCTCGCACCCCAATTTTTGGCAAAGAAAAACTCAATCCACATGCCACCCCCACATCTGGACAAATGTAGCAAACTCTTGTACACTGCTCCGCCACTCCTCAAGAGACGCTGCCCCGGCTGCCAAGGGCACAAATGACCAATCACAAGTCCCTGTTTGTGAGACCGACTCACGGCGTGGCAGGTCCCCCATCTCAAAATTCTTTTCCTTTGGCAGTTTGGTGACTTCATGTTTGTCACATGCTTGAGCACACATGGTACTACTAGGAGGGGGCACACATAGTGGTGCACCCCTCTTGCACATCAACTACAAACTGATGCATGCATGCATGCAAGCATGCATGAGGGAGCTCCATCCACACAATCACATCAAAACAAACAGCATTGGGTTGCACCACCAGGCAGAATGTTGAACACAGGGAAGTACTACAAGCATGACCCGGCCCCTTTTTCCCTCTACAATCAGAACACAACCATGTCACGTTACATTCCTGACCACCAAAACTGTGGCTAGAAAAACCAGAAAAACACTAGTTTGACAGAGTCTGCACGCTAAGACAAGCCCGTGCTTGCGCAGGGGGGATGGGGGCTGAATTGGCCCTTGGCTGCCCGCAAGTTGCCTTGCCAAGTGACCTAGTTTTGCCATCAAGTGTGCACCATGCAACATGCAAAAGTGTTACCATTTTGACCAACAATCGATTTGGGTGCAATCAGCTTGGGCAACAACGAATGAAAATGTGGTTTTGAAATTATCATGCAATGAAAATTCAATCAAAGTATCCTCGGTGTATGGGGGAATGTTTGCCAGCGCGCTACTTTTCTATTAATATCCCGACTTCAGCCCCAGATTTACCCTCTCATGGAGGAGCCCCCCAAGTAGACCACGTTGCACTACACACCTTCCCTACAAAGCACGTTGCATAATAAGGCAATAGCTTTCAATTCAACAACTCCAACGGTCACATGTATTGTACTTAACAAACAACATTGGTCCCACAAGTGTGGGTGTCAATACATTCAGCACAATAGTGCTCTTCACACTCACCACAAATTCTATTGCCTTCGGCAAGTCCACCTCGCAGAGAATCTACGCCAAGCAACACACACACAAAATAGGGAAAAAGCGACATTAGTACGGCATAAAACATGCTTTACATAGCTTGGATGGTCATTTTAAGTGATCACAGTATCAGAAAAATAAGTTTCGAAAACTTCGATTTTTCAGCCGCCTAGGGGTGAAAAGCTGCAGAAGCAGGTTGTGTACCCATTCCTTGGGAGACCCCCCCCTGACCTAATACCCAAATAGGCCAAAAAACACGTAAATACGGGCTAAAACATGCTTTACATACCTTGGATGGTCATTTTAGGTGATCACAAGATCAGAAAAACAAGTTTCGAAAACTTCGATTTTTCAGCTGCCCAGGGTGAAAAGCTGCAGAAGCAGGTGGTGTACTAATCCCTTGGGAGACAACCCCCCCCCCCCCCCCGGACCTTAATACCCAAATAGGGTGAAAAACACGTAAATACGGGCTAAAACATGCTTTACATACCTTGGATGGTCTTTTTAGGTGATCACAATACCATAAAAACAAGTTTCGAAAACTTCGATTTTTGAGCTGCCTAGGGTGAAAAGCTGCAGAAGCAGGTTGTGTACCAATCCCTCGGGACCCCCCCCCCCCCCCCCCCCGGACCTAATACCCAAATAGGGTGAAAAACACGTAAATACGGCCTAAAACATGCTTTACATACCTTGGATGGTCATTTTAGGTGATCATGGTATCAAAAAAATAAGTTTCGAAAACTTCGATTTTTGAGCCGCCCAGGGTGAAAACCTGCATGAGCAGGTTGTGTACCGGCCCATTCACTAGGCTGGTGGACTGGTGGAAACAGTCATTTCGCGTCTTTGGCACCGGCATTGACCGGCCCTCGGCAAGGCTACAGACTGCAAAAAAACGTCCTTTTGTATCGTAGTAGGTATATACTATCACAACATCCCCACTCACACCCCTCAAAGTACCACGGGGTCACCGAAGTCGCCAAAACCGCCAACATAGCAAAAATGGCTGAAAAGTGCATAAACTGCATGAGCGCTCGTCCCACTCCGCCCCATACAAACCCCATGGAGTCAGGACCCGGCAACACTTTTTTAGCTCAAAATCGAAAAAAACCAAAAGATTCATGATTTTCGACCCAAAAAAGGGGGGGGGTCTTTTCCCCCCTCCATCCCCCCCACCTCCCTCAAAACATCAAAAAAGTGGGTTTCAAGTGGGGGGGTTCTGGGGGGGGGGGGTCCGGACCAAAAAGTCATTGGGGGATGTGTTTATTGGACAAAATAATGATTTTACAAGGGGTTGAACTAACAATTCAACCCCTTGGGTTAGGGTACGCGAATAGGCCCAAAAAGGCCCAAAATGGGGGGTATGTGGCGTTTTCCCCTATATACACCTGCCTGGCTTTGATCTAACAACCTCTGCGAGGTGATTTTGGGGCTTTCGGAGGGCCCATGGCACGGGCTACATAGGCCTAGCGGCCACTACGTGGGTCCCCATGGGTGCTCAAGTACCCGTATTGTCACCAAATGATCACCCTAACCCATCCCAAGGGCAATGGAAGGGTTTCATGAAAAATCGAATTACAAAAAACTTTCACGTGCCACTAAACAGCCAATCCACTGTGAAAACGGCTAAGTCCTCACTGCCAAGGGGCCATATGGGGGGGGGGGGGGGGCGACTGGGGGTACCTAGAGTTGGGACCCGGGACCCCTGCCATGGGTTAGGGGGTCCATATACAAGAAAAAAGTTCTTCAGGACCCAGGTCCAAATACACACACAGCGGCCACAATACGCAGAGAAGTTTTGACCCCCCCACCCCCCCCCCCAAAAAAGGGGTACCTAGGTGCGGGGGGCCATGAGGCAACGGAAACTAGGCTCGCATACGCCCCCGTGTCACAGGCGCATGGTCATAACCACATTGTTCAGTATTTTTCTTGCTGCACTGCAGCGCAGACCAGTTCTGTACCACTCTAGGTGGTTGCTGACTGCGGGGGTGCTAGGGGGACTAGGTGCGGCCATGAGGCAACGGAAACTGGGCTCGCATACGCCCCCGTGTCACAGGCGCATGGTCATAACCACATTGTTCGACTAGGTGCGGGGGGGGGGGGGGGAGGGTCAAAATCCAAAAAATCATTGGGGGATCACTTTTGGTCCTAAAATGATGATTGTACTTTTTTTCTCTTCAGGCTCAACAAGTTCAAAGAGTGTAATGTGAGCTCTCAGGCAACCGCCTGGTTCAAGAAGTAGGGCATATAGTACAAACGAGGGCTCCACATTTGGCATGTGTTCCAGCTTTACCTGGGGAGCCGTCTCTGTTCACTACCTGCTTGGTCTACCCCTTGCATATGCACTACGCAGTGCCATGCCTAACGGCCTTATGTTGATGGTGAAGCTCACGTAGTCTCCTGTATTGCTGAGACCCATAGATTCATCTTGCCTTCCAAGGTGCTCCCTCCCTGCAAACTCCTGTTTTCGTTCACTGTGTGCTTTTTTCCTCCTCTCTCTTGCGACATACTGTCCTACTCTGTCCTACGCCGTTTGTGTATGCTGCTGCCGTCAATACCAGTTTCATTGCCATCCCTAGGGCGCCCTTTGCGGCTGGCGTTGATCGCCTCCACATGCAGTATGGCTACAGCCCACTCGTGTCCTGCTAAGAGCTTTCGAATGTGCTGTCGGACCTCGTCCTTCACCCTCCGGTAAGTGCATTCCATTATCTTTTTGGTAGACTGACTCCAGAGTTGCCTTGCCTGCTCCTCCCACGCATCCCATGCCGGTTGCGGTGACATCACATTTTGGGTATTGTAGTGTCGCATGTGCACCTGCCCTTGTCTATACCATTTGCGAAACACTTGTTGCACTATCCCTTTGGAATCTTGATGGTACATCTTCTTTTTCTGCTGCTGGTAGTAATCCCTCCACTTCAGGGTGTACTGCAACCACCTGGCCATGTTGTGCATGGCGACCCCTACCTTGTAACGCATAGCTAAGACTGCTATGGCATCCGCCTCTACCCCTTCTATGGTGGCCTTGGTGATCTTATATCCTCCTATTGGCATGTGGTTTCCTGGTCCATACAGTATGGACCACTGCGGCTGTAGCATTTGACATATCTGTTCGCGCAGATCGTCTACTCCTGTGGTCTGCATTATGGGGGACCCCAGTATGTCCAGCAACTGTCTTTTCCTTTTTCTTGTTACGTCTCCTACCGCATACACCTTTACTTTGTTGTACACTTGACGCAATGGGGCTGTGGTGTCCTTACAATGTTGGTCTGCTTTTACTACCCGGGTTGTGCGCTTTTTCGGTCAATAGTGCACTTGTTCTCTAAGGTTCTTTGCTCTGACATTTGGGCTCACCTTTCGTGCCCGAAGCGCCCCATACCATGCCGATCCTGCGTTTCCTTCCACCCACGCCGGGTCCTTTGGCATCATGGGAAGTGTGCCCGTGAGTTGTGTCATTCCTATCATTGCCAGGTATTGGTGCTCCGCCACTTTGCGCCGGAGTTCACGCTTCTGGCCAGGCTGCAGTGCCTCAATCAGGCTTTCCGGGATCTGCAATTTACTGATGCGGTGCTTGTCCTCTGGAGTCGCGTTATTGTACCAATCCTCCATTTGGGCGGCCCAATCTCCCCAGCTAGTCGTCCACACCTTTTTAAACTCTGGTTCCAACACCGGGCACTGGATGAGTCGATTATGCACTGTGGTTCCATGGATGCACCCGCACAGGGGGCATTTTTCCTTGCTCCGCTCCCATGGTGCCCCTGTCCCTTGCCAGCATACGTTGCCCCACAGCCATGTGATCCATGTCATTCTTCGTGATCCTCGTAGCGGAAGCCAGCTCATCCAATGGGTCCCTCCCCATTTCACCTCGTTCCGGTATTCTATGATCCACTTCTTGGCCGGTGTAGGTGTGACTCCATTACATATGGTGATGCTATCCACCGTCCCGAGTGGCATCCACTGTCCCCAGTGGCGCCTCCGGCAAGGGGAGTTTTGCCGCCGACTTTGCCAGGCTGTCCACGACATCATTGTGCTTGATGTCTTTCTTTTCCTGGTCCGTGTGGTATCGTTTAATCACCCTGTGGCTTGGGATCCATCTCCATTGCAGCTGCTTGGCCCCTTGGTGTGTTTGTATTATTTGCCGCAGGTCTACATCCGAGCATTCCCTATGTGGTGTTACTGCCCCATAATCCACTACTGCTTTGTTGTCTATGACCAACTCATCTTCCTGATCTGCCAAACAACTCACAATAGCCGCCCCTTGCAGTTCGGCCCGATATGATGTCTGCGGACCCGTCACTCTGGCAATTATCTCCAATGAGCCACATTTGATTCCTACTCCCGCCCTATTGTTCAGCTTACTACCATCACTATACCATGTGGTATCGGTTTTGTCCTTTCCATTGGTGTAACACACCATGCCGCCTATCGTGACTTGTCTAAAACCTGCTGGGAGTGTGCCCGTGTCATCCACGTCCGGCGGGTGTGCAGTGCCGTGGTATTGTGCCCTATATTCCATCAGGCCTACCACCCTCTCTTGGGCCCTGAGCATATCGCCATCCTCTGAATCCTCTTCATCGAACAGATCCGGTCCCCCTTGCGGGCGTTGCCTATCATCCATTTGAATTGTTACTGTTCCTCCCATTTGCTCCACCATGTGGACATAGTCTCTGAGTGGTGCCATGGTGTGGTGCACAGGTCGGCTAGCTGCTTTGGTAATGGGATGGTCCCCGTCTCGCAGAGTGCGTTGCATGATGGTGATATACCGTGCTCTGTAGGCCCAGTAGATTTGGTGCAGCCCCAGCCCCCCATGCTTTTGGGATGCAGTGACATGGCTTGCGTTATACTTGGGTTCCACGCCTTTTGCCGCCGTCACAAAATCACGTACCCTTTGATCTATCTTGTGGAACATGCGATCATGGGGTACAAACATGGCATGGTACAGCCACCCGGGAATCAGGACGGAGCTCACCAGTTGTACCCTTTCAAAGGCGTTCAACGGCAGCTGCTTATACCTGTTTAGATCACTCTTTACTTCCTCCAGTATCTGGGAGCGCGCTAGCAACACATGCACAGGATGTGCAATCATATGACCTAGATAACTGAACACGGGCGATCTTGCTGATTGAATGATGATTTTACAAGGGGTTAGACGTTAGAAACCATACATTGGGATATGCTACGCGAACGACCCCAAAAAAGGGGGGGGGGGTATGACGCTCGCGCCTGCGCTTGATCTAACAACCTCTCTTCAAGGTGACTTTGATGGTGGAACGCTTCTGACAACACAACACACACACTGCTGCCTCATCCTCTGCCTCATCTTGCGTGGTGGCCAAATTGCTTTTGTCAGTCCAAACACGAGGCGGAACATGCTCCCATGGTCCATAGGGGGGGTGACGCACCTGCCTGTGAATGCAAAATTGCGTAAAATGCAACAAAATACGGACCGACTGGTGCAACTCATTGGGGCTACCACGCCAGATGTTCCTAGCCAAGCCCCAATGCCACAAGCGAGCAAACGGCTGCTCAATGCGTGCGGAATTGCTACGTAACCCTTACTTTCTCGTGGGTCCCCAAACAAGGGGACAAAATCAGAAGTCAAAACCTCCACTAGGGGCAACAATGATGCCCCTAGTATCTCAAAGTATGGGTCTCTAGTATGGCCAGACGCCCAAATAGTTGCACTGCGCTAAGTGCGCCCCCTTAGTGCACCCCCTAAAAGGTCACCGGTGGGGCACGGGTCAAAAAAGATGCCCGGCACGTGCCCGGCGCGCTAACGCTCCCCCTATGCATCATCCACATACTCACATTTTATCACAAGCCAAAGTCAATTATTTACGTGGACTCGAGTAATTGAAAAACGTATAAAAACATGGTTTTGAATTACGGGTCAGATTGGGGTCCCCTTGGTGACATACCCATACGTGCTTTGCTAAATGAGCCCACCAAAGCATGCACTGAGCATTTCCACTGTTTTGCTCCACCTACGAGCACCCCTCAGTGCCCATAAATGCACACATACCTTTCTTCGGCAACTTAATTAAACTATATAACATCTAATTTCACAAGCAATAACAACAACAATAACAGCAATATTAACAAGAATGATAGCAATACTAATACCAATAACAACAAAAATAACAATAACACAACCACCACCAACAACAATGGCAATGAGAATGACAACGACACTGACACTGACAAAGACAAAGACAAAGGCAATGGCAATAACAACAACAACAACAACAACAACAACAACAACATACCAAGAACAAAAACAGGAACAAGAAAAACTATTTAACATCTAATTTAACAATAGCAATAACAATAACAATGACAGCAATAATAACAAGAATGATAGCAATATTAATACCAATAACAACAAAAATAACAATAACACAGCCACCACCAACAACAATGGCAATGAGAATGACAACGACACTAACAAAGACAAAGACAAAGACAAAGGCAATGACAATAACAACAACAACAACAACAACATACCAAGAACAAAAGCAGGAACAAGAAAAACTATTTAACATCTAATTTAACAATAGCAATAACAATAACAATAACAGCAATAATAACAAGAATGATAGCAATATTAATACCAATAACAACAAAAATAACAATAACACCACCACCACCAACAACAATGGCAATGAGAATGACAACGACACTGACAAAGACAAAGACAAAGACAAAGACAAAGGCAATGACAATAACAACAACAACAACAACAACAACATACCAAGAACAAAAACAGGAACAAGAAAAAATATTTAACATCTAATTTAACAATAGCAATAACAATAACAATAACAGCAATAATAACAAGAATGATAGCAATACTAATACCAATAACAACAAAAATAACAATAACACCACCACCACCAACAACAATGGCAATGAGAATGACAACGACACTGACAAAGACAAAGACAAAGGCAATGACAACAACAACAACAACAACAACAACAATGACATACCAACAACAAAAACAGGAACAAGAAAAGCAACAATGATGATGAAAATAACAACAAGAAGAACAAGCACAAGAAGAATCACTGCCCCAATCACAAACGTAACAACAACCATCAGTCCAGTCATGCCACTAGAGTTTCTCTCAGGGTTCGCTTTTGATGACATTCAGTTGACTCCCAATGAGGTTCAGGCAAGGGGTTGACTAGTGCCTGCACTTGTCCTTCCAGGTCGAGACATCATCGGCATAGGTTTGCAAGCAAACAGGCACACTGTGACATCAACAGCAGAGGCACATTTTCGTCAAGCGGTCAAACTATGTTCTTTCGCAGAAGTTAAGAGGTCAATGCCCAGTGCAGCCGGGAAGTGCACCTGCCTCTAGAGGGCATACTTTGATGAGGGGTGGGTGGGCAGGAAGGCCATCCTTAGGGGGAAGGCCTAAAATACACAGAGCGCACCCGCGCCTGTGTTGCGAGCACAGCAAGAAAAACGGTGTGTGGTGCCTTGCATTTTTGTGCGCTATGGGGGGGAGTGTTTTGCCTGGCGTACTAACGATCCCCCTGTGTCCCCACCCCACCAAAACGCCAGCTTCCTTTGGGTTAGAACTCCTTTTTGAGTCTGGGTTGGAAATGGGTTGGAATCACAAGTGTATGCACAGTGCCTGGCGATGTATCTGTGGCTTTTGTGTGCGATGTGGGTGTGCCTCAAAAGTGCTTGGTACAGGATGGGTGGATGCATCAATGTGCTAGTCTATCGTTCTGCGATCCTGTGGTCTTTTGTCCGGGTCATGCATGGCAAATTCTGCCCCTGCTAGGGGTCAGGCATGATCTACCTACAGAAGAATAAACAAAAAGCACTGGCTTCCGTTATGCAACCCCTAACAAAACCGTGGACGGTCAGCATCCAATTGCCAGCGCAGTAACATTCCCTCTGTCTTTTTTTTTGCTCCAATAAACATAGTGTGGAAGCTGCAAAGGTGAGTTCACGGGTGCTATGCTACACTGCGGGTGCTCCGCCCGGTTCATGTAGTATCTTTGGGGGAATCCTCGCACTGCGCGCGCACTGCGCGCTACTTTTAGACTATGTTCCCCCCGAAGAGCCCCCAGGCACAACCATTGGAAACGCCCTTAGAATTAGGTGACCCAAACTGCCCCACAAATCCACACAATGTTGCCAAGGCTGTCAATGGCAACCGTAACTTTATATACGCACCCGGCGTATTTAGGATTAAATAGGACATCACAAAAGATGCCTCCTATGGAAGCAATGGGCATGCTATCCACGTAATGCGTCACAAAATAAGGAAAACGTGGGACGTGGTTCCACTCCGACAATCTTTCCGCCCATCGAATTTCAGCGACATCACCATTCAAGTAAGAATGAACACAATGCACACTTGCCCACCAAGTCTCCTCAAAGCACCCCGTTGCTCCAGAGAGGAGATGAGCACACCTATGAGGTGAAGTGTGCTTAAGGAAGAAAAAGAAGCGGAACAAATGTTCGCGTGGAAATATCTCATCATGCCCATACTTACGCTCCCTCCTAGAAAAGAGTGGATGTGGTGGAGATGAGCAAAAAGGTGTGAAAAAGGGTGGAAATGGGTGAAAATGGGTGAAAATCCAAAAATGCCATATCCCCAATGTGGAAAAAGCATCAAAACCTACGCCACGGGGCAACAATGATGCCCCTAGTATCTCAAAGCATGGGTCTCCAGTATGGCCAAACGCCCAAATAGTTGCATTGCGCGCGCACTGTGCTTAAGGCGCCCCAGGCCTACCCCTCGCAAAGAGAGGGGACACTGCTTTCTCCGGTCAACACTACAGAGTATGCGCCTGGCTACAGCCACACCTTCAAATTGCAGACACAATCTAGGAACATTGATGACGAGAGTATGTACAGGCAACTACGCGGCAGGCATTACACATGTACACACATGGCAAATTCTGCCCCTGCTAGGGGTCAGGCATGATCTACCTACAGAAGAATAAACAAAAAGCACTGGCTTCCGTTACGCAACCCCTAACAAAACCGTGGTCGGTCAGCAACCAATTCCCAGCGCAGTAACATTGTGCTCTAGATGGCCAAACCAACATGCAAAGCACCGCTGAATACACATGGCAGGACAGCTTTGAGCGTTTCAACTGGACAAGAAAGAACAGGACGCTATCAGCGAAGGTCGGCACCCTCTGGAACCACACCAGCACCCACCTCATACCCCTCCGCCCCATGGACAGTCCCCGCAGAATGTGCAGGGACCCAAACCTGACCTTTCCACTACAACTCCACTGTACCCATAGAAATCTTTTTCTTTGGCGGCGCCTTTGGAGTTGTGGACTTTTGGGGCATGTGACCCCCCCCCACCCTCTGGGGAACTGTGCAGGGGGATCAATGGTCGGTAACTGTGCAGGGGGGGGGGGGGTCCACAGAGGGGGCATCAGCTACAATGCTTTTAACAAGTTGAGGGGAGAAGACTTGGGGATCATGTGCATAAAATTCGGACCACTTCCTCAAGAACATGATATATAATGCCCAGCTGTGCTTCAAGGAGCGTTGCCGGGTGGGTCGTACACCGTTGACTATTTACATGCCAGATTGTTGGTCCGACACAGTGACGCCAGACGCCAGAGCAAAGCACAGACGCAGCATCGCTTTCGCTGTGGAGATTGACAGCCTGTGCCATTCTCTGCCACAAAAGACAAATCCAGAGGTAAAAGTGACGGTCAGACCGGGTCCCGGTGCTTAGACAAGGCGGTGTTTGCGCAAGGGGGAGGGAGGGTAGGTGTCTGCCAGGGCGCCCCGGCGGGGGGAATGAGTCCTACCCCGCCCCCCCCCTTGCCCAAGCACCAGCCAGGTCAGGAAAGTGACGGTCAGACCGGGTCCTGGTGCTTAGACAAGGCGGTGCAACCGCGCGACGCACGGTATCAAAAGAAGGCATGTCCCGAAAACCTGCCAATACCTCACCCTAACCACAATAGTTGCAACAGGGCGGTTTTGGTGGGGCTGTGGGGTATGCGGGCAACTCTGGGCGCTCCCAAGTTGTAATTCCTCGGTTGTGGAATCTTTCCCACGAGTAGAACGACCGATAAAAGTGGCAGGCGCATGCTCACCGGTGGACCGGATGTACATGACAGCCAAGCCAGGGGTAACGACATTAGTCATGGCTGAAAATCACACCAAAACAAAGAGCAGTGGGGGGCAGTAACAAGCACAATGTTGTTATGAGCAGGAGGACTCATCACAAGCATGAAACAGCCCCTCTTTCCCTCTACAATTGGCACACAATCACGCTTTGCCTACTTTCTGACCGTAAAAGCCGTGGTCAGAAAATTCGGTAAAAGTGACGGTCAGACCGGGTCCTGGTGCTTAGACAAGGTGGTGCTTGCGCAGGGGGGGGGGGGGGTACGCCTTGCCCCTCCCCTGTCTCCCCGGAGAACGGGTGCATAGACCCTCACTAACTATTGTCGTTTGCAGTGTGTGCACAAGTACAGACAGTGCCATTCGTGCAACAGCAGCAGATGCACACCTGAGTGACATGGCTGTGGCTGCTGTTGACAGTTGACTGTCACAGAGGCCTTCACAGAAAACAGTAGTGCCGATAAGCAAGCATACGGAGTGCTCACTTAAACCAGAGCTTCTTGGGCGGACAAAATATGTGCGAAGAGTCGTGAAGAGTCTGGTGAGATGCTACACCAGCCCATTACCAGCCTGTATGCAAAACGTGCTTGCAGCCGGGTTGACCGCCAATCGCCAAACTGAGTGTGCAGACTTTGGTGCACAAATTCTCGTTGGACGTCCTGATGGAGTAGCACACAGGCACATCCATATGCGTCGCTCAGTAGGAATCAAAAATTTGAAATCGGCCTCATCAGATTGCTGAGTGTTTGGAAGCTGGCGGCAAGTCTGCTTACGAGTTGCAGACAATCTGGTGCATGGGGGTCTGGGCTTCTGCCACACTAGTGGCGCCCTAGAACCTGCGTTTCTGAGGAGGAGGCAAGTGTCATACGTCATTGACTGTTCACAAAAGAATGAAAAATGATCCGACAGTCTGCGTAAGGGACGTAGTGCACCCACGCATGAAGATGTCAATGCAGGCGAAGGAGGCTGGAGGGAACGAAATGGGGCCCACCACACATATGGAATGTGGTAGACGTTGGGTCGGTCCAACAATTTGCCAAGGCACTTCGGGTGTCCTGGCATTGCCGTCCCAATCCACTGCAGGTCCAAAAAGAGAAACAAAAGCTGCTGAGGTATCCACCGGGCACATACGTGTGCCACAAACCAAATGATAGACAGAAGCCCACTGCCCCTCCCCTGCCTAGCCTTGTTCAATTGCAGCACTACTCCCCCCCGTGCATTTTTCTCAGCTTTGCCTGTTGGTTTTTGCAACCGCAGCTGCAGTCCCCCCCAGACGGGGTGTTTTTTTGCCCCCCCGTGGTAGTTCACCGCCTGCGGTTGTCCAAGTCCCGGAGGTTGGACAGTAAGCCCCCGTCTGCGGGTTGGTCCTTCCGGGCTGTCGTTCATACAAAAAGAATTCCGCTGATTAAGGACTGCCGCGAACCAAAAAGCTCAGTTGAGACAAATGTGTTTTGTCCCATGGCCCTTGGCAAATCAAATTGGCACAGCCTGCTGTTCAAGCAGTTCAAAAGGGCCGGCCGAGTAGAAAGCAGCAGGGCACACCAAAGCTGGCATCTGACCACCAACCCTTCATGAACCCTCTCATGGGGTTGTGCACGACAACCATTCTGTGTCCACTTGGACACACCTGGCGAATGGCGAGGGCAGTCGCCCTCCTCTGTGTGGACCCAACCAGAGCAGTGAAACAGGGACAGTCTGGGGGCTCCGGGCGCACAACCTACCAAGGGAAAGGAAGGGGGAGTAGGCAGGTCAGTAGGCCAGGCAGCGAAAGGGAGGGCACAAGGTGGTGAGAGACCGATGGGCACTGCCACCTATGGAGGGAAAGGGTTCAAGGGAAGGGCAGCGGTAAGTGGTAAGCTCTGAAAAGACCAGGTGTCTGTCACCCATGGTAACAAGGCAGTGGACCTCAAGGGAAGCCCAAACACTGCCTTGTCCACGTCACGCCTCGTCACGACCCAGACAACTTGGAGGGGGTTTGTGAGGGCTCTTCAGCATTGATCGGTGGGTGTTGCCACTAGAAACAAGCCTGGTGCACGCACGGTACAAGCACCAGGCCACAGGAGCACCCCCCCCCCCCCCGGCTGCAGTCCCAGCAACAATGAGTGTCCAGAAATTGATGGAACCAACTCCTAGTGTTGCTTGGACAAGGGTGTTGCTTATGCGCCGCACTGTGTGTGCTGTGCATGGCTTCATCCAAAACATGGTGCACTATTCTGAAAACCAACAGGCAAAAGATGCTACAAATGTCGCCATGGCCAAATAAGGTTCACTGACACAGACCATGGACAGCATTCAACTCCACCAAAATATCACACAGCACACCCACAGCACACCCTTGCAGAATTGAGAAGCGCACCGCCAAAGCCTATGGGGCAAAAATTGATGGAACCAACACCCAATGTTGCTTGGACAAAGGCGTTGCGTAGCCATGAATTAATGATGGTCGTCACCTGCCAGAAATACTAAGGGGTGTTGCTTGGACAAAAGCGGGTGTGTCTCTGTGGTGGGGGGGGGGGGGGGGGGCGCAGCCCAATACACTCTCCTGAAACCCGATCATCTCTCTTTACTGACCACGACACCCCAGCCCCGCCCACTTGAGATGTACGCTCCCACGAAACCTCCTGCGTGACCCTGGACTTACTTTCATGCACCACCACACACATCCTATTCGCATGACACATATCTTACCCCCACGACGTCTCAACACCCGCATCCGTGCCCTAGCACCAATACGCCCCTGACTTCCGGTGCCGATCACTGGGGTGTGTGATACCCGTACACGTCCCAGTTGCTGCTCAGCTCAAGCACCACGCGACGCCCCAAATGCCAGGCAGACCCGGCAGCCGTATCCAACCCTGGCAACCCATGGACACTGCTGGACGGGTCCATCATCACCTCGGCAGCAGTCCGCCCCGGCGGAGGAGTGCAGTAGTCGGAGGCAGTTCTGAGCACCAGCAGCCGCGAGGGCTCTACCAAGCGCCGCTGGCCCAGACGGGACAGCGCGTGCGCTATGCCGGAGTCCTCCATCGCCGTCATGACAAACTCCCCGGCGCCGCGGGTGTAGTAGCGGACCCAGTCGTTGGCCCAGGCTGTCATCTGGGAGCCTGCCCAGTACATCTGCCCCGTGAGCACCGCCCCCTTGAGCACGAACGGGGGCCGCCGTGCCTTGGGCTGCGTGTAGTTCGCCCGCACTTCTCGCAGCGCTTGCGTGTCCGCAAGTCGCATGTCTTTGGTCAGTCGGTAGGCCCAGTCCGCAAGGGACGAGTTCATCGGGAACGCGACGCGCCTCGAAATGCGGGCATCGACCTCCGGCGGGTACGGCTGCCGCAGGTCCTGCCAGGCCCCAAGCGGGAAGATGGAGTGCGTCCAGGACGGCGGCATGTCCCGCGGGTCGATGGCGCGGCACAGGTCGCCGTCCACCACCCACGACGCCCACATGGCAGAGCCCACCGACGCATCCGCGGGGTCCACGCCCGCCACCCCCGTCACCAGCCAATAGGCCTTGGTGAAGTCGAAACGCTTGTCCAGCCCCAGGGCCGTGATGCACGTGGCGGCGGCGGTGGTCCCCACGCCGGTGGTCACGAGCAGCACCTCCGCCCGGCTGTTGTACCGCACGTCGCCGCTCCCGTAGTCGAAGCCCAGTTGCTGGTCGAAGTCCTTGTGCGGGCGCTGCCCCGGGTGGTCGTACAGGCCGCGGCTCAGCCACTGCTGCCGCTCCGGCCAGAACATGGTCACCACCACCACCCGGACGGGCAGCGGGGGCTCGTCGGTGCACCACTTCGCCGACAGAACGACCCCCACAATGAGCAGCACCATTGCAGCAATGAAAGCGAAGAAGAGCTTACTGGTGCCGTTGCTGCTGGAGTCGGCAGAAGCGTCGCCGCCCTGGGCTTTGCGCAGACTTGGGCTGCGATTGCTGGGAGACTTGGGGCTCAGACTGATAGGGGTCATATTGTTGACCGGGTGCCCCATGCTGCAGTGTGATGGGGAGGTTGTGGTGCTCGTGGGGGCGCTCTGCTGTTCCCCAAACAAGTGTCGTTTGTCGATGCTTCCCCGGTGTCGCTCAACATCCTTGCCCCCTGCCCCTGTCGTCACTACGCCCAGGATGCTTTGCGAGCCTGCAGGCATACTTAGCAGGGGGAAATGTCGATACCACACGGCAATGCCATGAAAGAGAAATCTGCTGCAAGCAACAGGTGGTCTTGTTTGGGGCTGAGGCATCCACACGTACGCTTTCCAGCACATTATTACTACCACCAAATGCCAATGTCAACTTGGTGATGGTGTGCAAACCATCATGTGCTCTGGTGTGTGGGCCAGTGTCATAACCGACACCGCTGGTGTATTGGGCCCAGGAGGTAAACCCAATTTTGGAAACTCTCTCCAGAGTCCCGCAAGTAGCACCTTGGCCAGGACCTAGGGGCCAAGAGGTGGAGGCTAGATGCTTAGGCGTCCCAAGCTGTGCGCCTTCCCCCCTCCACACACTGGCTGTCTGAAACTCTATTGCCGTGGGTCCCCATGAGTGCTCAAGTATCCGAATTGTAACCCAATGACCACAAACCCATCTCAGTGGCGACAGAAGGGTCTCGGAAAAAGGCAAATCTTTGAAAGTTTTCAAGCATCAATCGCCTAAACAACGGCTGTACGTCTGTACTGAACTCATCATCCTTCCCCATAACGTCCTCCAAAGATAACCTGTCCCATTCAGCATGCCAAATCGTCGTCTAACAAAAGCTTTCATCGTCTCATATGATGGACTGCAACCTCAGCTCTTCTCACTCGGTACCCCGCGACGCTTAGAAAAAGGCAATCACTGGGGGAATCTTTGCACTGCGCGCGCACTGCGCACTACTTTTAGACTATGTTCCCCCCGAAGAGCCCCCAAACACACCCCTTGGAAACGCCCTTAGAATTAGGTGACCCAAACTGCCCAAGCTCAAGAAAGGTGCAAACTACCTTCCCTTCACATAACACACATCATGCACAACTGGAAAAGCCATGAACAGCGCATTGGTCGCCACCCTCAAGAACACACAACATCCTCATCATCATTGTCCTCCTATGTAGGTGCGGTCCATACATGTGCAGGTACGTGTTCCCAAGGACCATATGGAGGGTACCGTACCTGTCTTCGATTCAAAAATTGCTGCAAATGCAAGAGTACACGCACGTACTCATGCAACTCCGTACCGGATCCCCTCCATATGTTCCTTACGATGCCCCAGTGCCACATGCGTGCAAGCAAGTGCTCAATACGTGCCCTATAGAAACCATGAACATCATTGTACTCCTTTTGCCGCTTGGTCAACGTCTTTCAACCGATAAATGGCCATGCCACATGGAGGCGCCCCTTGTATGCACCATCCATGGAGCCAATCTCATAATCAATATAATGCCCCTTGCTCCTTTTCGGCCCTTTGCGATCCCAAATGAGAACATCCGCCGCTAGGGGTCACCATGATGCTCCTAGTATCAAAGCGTGGATTCAAAGATTGTCCCGGTTTCCTCAATAGCACCGGAAGGTTGGGGCCCAAAAGAGGGTGGAAATGCTACGTCACCCTTGCATTCTCCGGGGTCCCCAAACAAACGGAGACAAAATCAAAAGTCAAAACCTCCGCTAGGGGTCACCATGTTGCCCCCAGGGGCCCCTAGCATCTCAAAGTATGGGTCTCTAGTACGGCCAGACGCCCAAATAGTTGCACTGCGCGCGCACTGCGCTTAAGGCTCCCCCATTGTTGCGATGCATCTGCCTGCCCACCCTGGCCATCTCACCAGCCCCGTCATTCCCGTGGACATCCACCTGAGCCATACCATATCAAGACTGAATATTGGGACCGAGCTGGTGGGGGAGGGAACATCAGCTATGACTGGTGAGGTACATCAAGAATGATTCACACATCGATGGCTCTTGACAAAGTGAAATCAGCTTGCAAGTGAACCCCATCACCACGTGGCCCACTTTCAAGGCTTTTGGGACTTGTGAGGGGCCAAAATGCCCCAAAATGGGCTCAAAATGGGCTCATTTAACCCGTTGGTGCACCCCAAATGGTATAGGATGAGGTTTGGAAAAATGCGTTTTTGACCCATTTTTGACCCATTTTTGGTCCCAAAACAACCCACTTTCAAGGCATTTTGGCATTTTCGGAGGACCAAAATGGGCCACCACAAGCTCAAAACGGTCCAAAAACACTTGTTTTAGCGTCGCACATGGTCTAGGACCATTTTTTAGAAAAGTCATCTTTTTGCCCCTACTGGACCCTGTTGACCCATTTGGGCACCCACCTGTTTGAGCTTGCAGCCTGCCGCAGCCTAGTGGGCCTAGTTATTGGGGTCTAGGCGTCCGTTTGGGCAATCCTGAGGGGTAGAAACCACAAAACGTGGGGGGTTGCGGGTGGAGTAGGTGCCCTCGGAATCGCATTTTGAGCCATGTAGCCAAAGATATGGCCTATTCTTGGTTTGTGGTTGTCGGCATTTGGAGCTTTTGGGGGCCTTTTTGGGCCGTTTCCCAGACATATCATGGAGTTAGAGGGCCGCAAAGAGCTCGTTGACACGGGGAAGTCAAGCGGCACGTGGAGTGTACCCACCGTTTCCCTTCGGTTGGCCGTTTTGCATGGGTTCTAGGGCATTTTTGGCCCAAAATTGGCTGTTTTTGGCCCTAAACTGCAGTTTTTGAAACTGAGGTCTGTCACGTGCGAATCCCGTTCCCGGCCGCCACCGCAGAGTTTCTTGCTCAAACTTTGTGTGATTGTACTTCACACCCATAGGTATCATCCACCAAAATTTCAGCCGAATCTGAAGCACCACGACGGAAATCTGATTTTTCCCCATTTCGCGCGAGCTGCTTGCTGCTGCTTGCTTGCTTGCTGCTAAACCTGGTAGGTCCACCCTAGACACTAAAAAGGGTTATAAAACCAAGACTGGTTCCACCAGCTCGGTGATCCCCACCCTATTCCCTCAACCACATCACTTACTCCGACAAGCCAATGATCCACCTCCCCAGAGGCGGCCATCATGTCGCCATTTATCCGACCATTGTACTAGCCTTAGGCCAAGTTGTTGCACTGCGTGCGCACTGCGTGCATACTACGCACGCAAAGGCCGGGATACTCACCGGAGAATACCTGTCACATGACTGGTTGCACAGCGAAGCAGCAAAGCCCACATGAGAACGACGAAACTGCCTTCAACTTGGTACTCCACTGTCCCTATGAACAAACCACTCAGCCTGCTTGCTTCGAGTGTTTCGGTGGCTTTGCTCTTGGAGGCGGCGATGAGGTGTCCCTTGAATCGGAGCGCGGGGAATGCGTTGTCCGTGGTCTCTTGGGTGATGGGGACCGCGAATAGGGTGAAGGGGAGGGCGGTGGTGATTCTGAGCGTGGATGCGACACACTTGTTGATGGCGAGCGAGGTCAGTGATGTGGTGGGGATGAAGGCCGAACCACAAACTCCTCAAGGTCCGCGGGCTATGTATGGCTACATCACCCCTGCGTTCTCGGGGTCCCCATAGTGGGGAGAGTTCAATGTGGGGGATGGAAAATGGGTAAAAATGGTTGACATTGGGCAACAAAGGGTGACAATTCAAATGTGCCACATCCCAAATGCATAGGAAGCTAAAAAAAAACCCCATATGGAACCAAAAACTTGTCAAAAGGGGCCAAAAGTAGGGTGTGAGTATTGGCCGACATTCAAAACTTCGCACTGTGTGCGCACTGCGTGCATGACATTCCCTTAAACAATTTTTCCCGTTCTTTGCCCAAACTATCGGCCTAACCCACTTGTCCAACCCACATGTTCCAACTCCTCTAACTCCCACAGAGTCCATGTTTTAACTCTGCACACTTCGCTTCCGTTGGATGTTGCGGCTGAAAGGGATTCTGTGGTCGGCAACATAAGAGCTTGCAGAAAAGGGATTTTCGCTCAAATCACCCTTGCAGTTATGCAACCAAGTGCTGCAAATCTGCCCTGCCACATAGTGTCTTTGCCCCTTGACGTACATCCAATATACGAAATATCAATACTATGAATGCACCCAATGCCGGTGCCTTGTGTTGGTATTTCGCATCACAACAAACTGCGCCACAGATGAGCCCCTCCCCACCATGGGGAATCTAGCTGTGACCGATCAGGACGAGTACCGGCATGCAGGGTAAGCACCTGCCCCAACAACCTCCACATCCCTGGACATAATCCACAACTGGTCTGGGAGGAACACTCACTAGAGCAAACGATTCAATGCCGCCCAAGCCAGTCACCATTGATCATTTGGCCATGACCAATCTCAGAGTACACTCCAGTCTATCATAATTGTCCGGGAAAACCCTCCGACTCCAAGACACCTTCAATTCGTGGAGGCTACGTCCTAACCTCTCCTGAACCTGTTCTCCTTTCTCTCTTCTCTTGGATCAAGTGTTCAAGAAAGCCAATGCCAGACCACGAGTCCATGCTACAAATCGAGTCCAATCAACAGTAATCTCATGCAGTGCCGCACAGGAAGTAATTAGCTTCCTTTGCTTGCGTGAGGCCCATCTGGCCGGTCTCGCCAGTAGGTGATGATGGCTCATCGCACGGGTGCATGGATGGCAGTGTTCCAGCTATCTTGTGGGCAAGGGGATCAACAGTGTGAACCGGACTGCTGAATCCCCTGATTTGCACGTGCAACGGGTCTGATTGATTGATACTTGCATTCCTTGGTGCATCACAGCCAATTGCAACCCTAGAGCGTTGCACTCGTATTTGTTTGAACCAGGAAAGGAACACGTAAACCCCAATAGGCACACGCGAGCAAGCAACGAAGATGTCGAAAGATACAAGTCCAACACTCCCGAGTTGAAACTCAATCAGTGTTGAAGCATCCTAAATAGAAAGAAATAAGCACACATTGAAGAGACAAATATATCAAATGCACATTCACAAATAAACACAATATCAAACTTCATTCCTAACCTTAAACCTTTTGACCTTGTTGACCTTGGTTTGTTATTGTTACCCTTGACCTTTTATTTGTTCGAGGAAGGAAAGAGAGGAATCAATACCCTTGGCTTGTTAATCACCCAACCTTGTTCAATTCTCATTGGACCCTTTGAGCAAGGTGTGAAGGGGACAAGGAGAATAAGGCACAAATTGACACCAATTGCACAAATTAAACATGTGAGAATTTGGGGGGATTGAGGGTCAACCTCAGAAATTCAGATTTGCATGATGTGAAATCGTTACAGAAATTCACCATTGAAAAACGACGAAATCAGAAATTCAGAAATTGAGTAGCAATCGAAGATCACGCATGAGACTCACAACTATGCACGCGTGCAATCTCAGGGCTAAGCTTGAGGTTATTGCGGCAATTTGTTTGTAACTCCTTTCTCCTGGTCACACTGATGACACTGGTGTGTAATTAAATAGCAAGCACCCAGACAGGTCTGCCCACACCTTCCTGCCACGGAATGGAGCGTGACCCCGCATCCAGAGGTCCCCAAGCTCACAAACTCGGCCAAAATGGGAAACGTGGGAAACAAGGAGGACAATGAAGGAAGTGGAGCCCAATGGCAGCCCAATGGGTGGAAGAGGGACGCATTGACAAAGCAGCATGTCACAAAAGCCAGCATTGTTGCGCAAAGGGCAAAGGGAGGGAGTCGAGAAAAGGGAGGAGGATGGAGCAAGTCTTCTAATTTTCAGTGATATTGTGGTCCTCATGCCCCACTTTGCGGGAGGGTCTGAGAGAACAAAAGGTTCTTGCCACCTGAGTCATGATGTAATGGAAACTTAGGCTCCCAAAACCTGAATGAAAAATAGGCGAAGCGCAAACTATCTGGGAGTATCCGGGTCCTCAGGTACCTTGGTGCCTTGTGCAACCCAAGCTTCACATTCTCCACCACAAATGTATGGCAATGTTGTGCACTGCCACCTGCCTTGCCAAGCAACATCCTGGGGAGCAGGATGATCAGACCGTGACAGAAGAAATGAATGGGTACCATGAAATACCATGAAATCCTTCTCCAACAATAGCCACAAAACAGAATACAGGCTTGCAGGGAGTATGGTGCCATCAATTTCTGTTGGAGGTGCCCAGGTCAGATAATCGAGGAGTTTGTTGGTCACTAGCACACCACTTGTGAGTGAGCCCTACAACTCATGACACCCCGCCATCAAAAAGTTCCTCAACATGCACGGACAGAATGCGGTGCCGCAACGAGGGTGTCTGCCACCGCCAACAAAGGCTCCAGGCTGGACTCACGGCTTGGAAAGGATGCCTACTCATGCAGCAGGTTCCATCCCATCAAACACATAGCATGCGGCATCTGCAGCGCGCTGGAAGGGTTCCACAAAAACAGATCCACGGCGTCCTGCTCCATGCTCGGCAAGGTGCGCAGTGCAGATCTTTGTTCGTCGCACATCACCACCGCCCTGACAATACTTGACCGCTTGCGTCTCCAGGAGGCACACATACAGCGCCCTGGCACGGCCCAGCCCGCTTAGCGGAGGTTGTGGCTGAGTTGGTGGGCGATCTGGAGCTGCGTCACATGCGGTGGACGGGTGAGCATGGATCTTGCATGCACGACCATGGGGCCCCATCCATTGGCCAATTGCCCAAAGCCCCCCCCCCCCCCCCCCCAACACTCACATACACACTCCCTCAGGACCACACACAGCCTCCGCCAAACACAACCAATGCATTGCACCGGAGCTCCAAACCCGCACCCATCCATCATCCACTGGTACGGACGAGCGCCTAGGGGCAGCAGTGTTGCGTCAGGATCCGCTGCAGCTTCATGACGTCCTGCCCCTTGCGAATCTCCTGCTTGAGCTCCCCCGCCGCAGTGCACAACATCAGCTCCGCATCCGTGTCCCAGGCCCCGGCCGTGACGAGGGAGAAATGGACGATGGACCGGTACGGCACGCACTTGTACTCCGTTTTGCTGCCAGTCACCCCCTGCACATCGACGAGGAGGATGCGCTTGTTTGTCAGGACAAACATGTCCCGCACGGTCTTGAAGGCCATCTCAATGACCTCGTCGTCGCACAGGATTTTGGGATCCAAATGCCATTTGCCGTTCAGGGCCTCGGCATCGACTTCGCTGTGGTCGCCTCCCAGCCAGCCTCCAAGCAATGAAGCCATGTCTGCTGAGAGCAGTAATGCAAGCCCGGGGGGGCGACTACAACCAGTCCTGATGCGACCCACCCCCCAGCTATCTGTCAAAACTCGGGGGGGGGGAGGGGGGGGGGGGGGGGGCGCAGTTCGGGGGGGGGGGGGGTCCAGCCGGGGGTCGGGGGGGGGGGGGGGGGGGGTCAAGCCGGGGGTCGGGGGGGGGGGTCCTGCCGGGGGTCGGGGGGGGGGGGTCCTGCCGGGGGTCGGGGGGGGGGGGTTAGGGTTAGGGTCACCGAGCTGGTGGAACCAGTCTTGGCTTTATAACCCTTTTTAGTGTCTAGGGTGGACCTACCAGGTTTAGCAGCAAGCAGCAGCAAGCAGCAGCACGCGCGAAATGGGTAAAAATCAGATTTCCGTCGTGGTGCTTCAGATTCGGTTGAAATTTTGGTGGATGATACCTATGGGTGTGAAGTACAATCACACAAAGTTTGAGCAAGAAACTCAACGGTGGCGGCCGGGAACGGGATTCGCAAGTGGCGGACCTCAGTTTCAGAAACTGCAGTTTAGGGCCAAAAACAGCCATTTTTGGGCCAAAAATGCCCTGGAACACATTCAAAACGGCCAAACGAAGGGAAACGGTGGGTACACTCCACGTGCCGCTTGACTTCCCCGTGTCAACGAGCTCTTTGCGGCCCTCTAACTGCATGATATGTCTGGGAAACGGCCCAAAAAGGCCCCCAGAAGCTCCAAATGCCGACAGCCACAAACCAAGAATAGGCCATATCTTTGGCTACATGGCTCAAAATGCGATTCCGAGGGCACCTACTCCACCCGCAACCCCCCACTTTTTGTGGTTTCCACCCCTCAGAATTGCCCAAACGGACGCCTAGACCCCAATAACTAGGCCCACTAGGCTGTGGCAAGCTGCAAGCTCAAGCCCAAACAGGTGGGTGCCCAAATGGGTCAACAGGGTCCAGTAGGGGCAAAAATATGACTTTCCGCAAAAATGGTCCTAGACCATGTGCGACGCTAAAACAAGTGTTTTTGGACTGTTTTGAGCTTGTGGTGGCCCATTTGGGTCCTCCAAAAATCCCAAAATGCCTTGAAAATGGGCTGTTTTGGGACCAGAAATGGGTCAAAAATGGGTCAAAAACACATTTTTCCAAAACTCATCCTAGACCATTTGGGGTGCACAAAAGGGTGAAATGAGCCCATTTTGAGCCCATTTTGGGGCATTTTGGCCCCTGAGAAGTCCAAAAAGCCTTGAAAGTGGGCCTCGTGGTGATGGGGTTCAGGTGCATTTCACTTTGTCAAGAGCCATCAATGTGTGAATCATTCTTGATGTCCCTCACCATTCATATCTAATGTTCCCTCCCCCACCAGCTCGGTCCCAATATTCAGTCTTGATTAGGGTCACCGAGCTGGTGGAACCAGTCTTGGTTTTATAACCCTTTTTAGTGTCTAGGGTGGACCTACGAGGTTTAGCAGCAGCAGCAGCAAGCAGCAGCAAGCAGCAGCAAGCAGCAAGCAGCAGCACGCGCGAAATGGGTAAAAATCAGATTTCCGTCGTGGTGCTTCAGATTCGGGTGAAATTTTGGTGCATGATACCTATGGGTGTGAAGTACAATCACACAAAGTTTGAGCAAGAAACTCAACGGTGGCGGCCGGGAACGGGATTCGCAAGTGGCGGACCTCAGTTTCAGAAACTGCAGTTTAGGGCCAAAAACAGATATTTTTGGGCCAAAAAAGCCCTAGAACACATTCAAAACGGCCAAACGAAGGGAAACGGTGGGTACACTGCACGTGCCGCTTGACTTCCCCGTGTCAACGAGCTCTTTGCGGCCCTCTAACTCCATGATATGCCGCGGAAGCGGCCCAAAAAGGTCCCCAGAAGCTCCAACTGCCGATAGCTACAAACCAAGAATAGGCCATATCTTTGGCTACATGGCTCAAAATGCGATTCCGAGGGCACCTACTCCACCCGCAACCCCCCACGTTTTGTGGTTTCCACCCCTCAGAATTGCCCAAACGGACGCCTAGACCCCAATAACTAGGCCCACTAGGCTGTGGCAAGCTGCAAGCTCAAGCCCAAACAGGTGGGTACCCAAATGGGTCAACAGGGTCCGAAAGGGGTAAAAATATGACTTTCCGCAAAAATGATCCTAGACCATGTGCGACGCTAAAACAAGTGTTTTTGGACTGTTTTGAGCTTGTGGTGGCCCATTTGGGTCCTCCAAAAATCCCAAAATGCCTTGAAAATGGGCTGTTTTGGGACCAGAAATGGGTCAAAAATGGGTCAAAAACACATTTTTCCAAAACTCATCCTAGACCATTTGGGGTGCACAAAAGGGTGAAATGAGCCCATTTTGAGCCCATTTTGGGGCATTTTGGCCCCTGAGAAGTCCAAAAAGCCTTGAAAGTGGGCCTCGTGGTGATGGGGTTCAGGTGCATTTCACTTTGTCAAGAGCCATCAATGTGTGAATCATTCTTGATGTCCCTCACCATTCATATCTAATGTTCCCTCCCCCACCAGCTCGGTCCCAATATTCAGTCTTGATTAGGGTCACCGAGCTGGTGGAACCAGTCTTGGTTTTATAACCCTTTTTAGTGTCTAGGGTGGACCTACGAGGTTTAGCAGCAGCAGCAGCAAGCAGCAGCAAGCAGCAGCAAGCAGCAAGCAGCAGCACGCGCGAAATGGGTAAAAATCAGATTTCCGTCGTGGTGCTTCAGATTCGGGTGAAATTTTGGTGCATGATACCTATGGGTGTGAAGTACAATCACACAAAGTTTGAGCAAGAAACTCAACGGTGGCGGCCGGGAACGGGATTCGCAAGTGGCGGACCTCAGTTTCAGAAACTGCAGTTTAGGGCCAAAAACAGATATTTTTGGGCCAAAAAAGCCCTAGAACACATTCAAAACGGCCAAACGAAGGGAAACGGTGGGTACACTGCACGTGCCGCTTGACTTCCCCGTGTCAACGAGCTCTTTGCGGCCCTCTAACTCCATGATATGCCGCGGAAGCGGCCCAAAAAGGTCCCCAGAAGCTCCAACTGCCGATAGCTACAAACCAAGAATAGGCCATATCTTTGGCTACATGGCTCAAAATGCGATTCCGAGGGCACCTACTCCACCCGCAACCCCCCACGTTTTGTGGTTTCCACCCCTCAGAATTGCCCAAACGGACGCCTAGACCCCAATAACTAGGCCCACTAGGCTGTGGCAAGCTGCAAGCTCAAGCCCAAACAGGTGGGTACCCAAATGGGTCAACAGGGTCCGAAAGGGGTAAAAATATGACTTTCCGCAAAAATGATCCTAGACCATGTGCGACGCTAAAACAAGTGTTTTTGGACTGTTTTGAGCTTGTGGTGGCCCATTTGGGTCCTCCAAAAATCCCAAAATGCCTTGAAAATGGGCTGTTTTGGGACCAGAAATGGGTCAAAAATGGGTCAAAAACACATTTTTCCAAAACTCATCCTAGACCATTTGGGGTGCACAAAAGGGTGAAATGAGCCCATTTTGAGCCCATTTTGGGGCATTTTGGCCCCTGAGAAGTCCAAAAAGCCTTGAAAGTGGGCCTCGTGGTGATGGGGTTCAGGTGCATTTCACTTTGTCAAGAGCCATCAATGTGTGAATCATTCTTGATGTCCCTCACCATTCATATCTAATGTTCCCTCCCCCACCAGCTCGGTCCCAATATTCAGTCTTGATTAGGGTCACCGAGCTGGTGGAACCAGTCTTGGTTTTATAACCCTTTTTAGTGTCTAGGGTGGACCTACGAGGTTTAGCAGCAGCAGCAGCAAGCAGCAGCAAGCAGCAGCAAGCAGCAAGCAGCAGCACGCGCGAAATGGGTAAAAATCAGATTTCCGTCGTGGTGCTTCAGATTCGGGTGAAATTTTGGTGCATGATACCTATGGGTGTGAAGTACAATCACACAAAGTTTGAGCAAGAAACTCAACGGTGGCGGCCGGGAACGGGATTCGCAAGTGGCGGACCTCAGTTTCAGAAACTGCAGTTTAGGGCCAAAAACAGATATTTTTGGGCCAAAAAAGCCCTAGAACACATTCAAAACGGCCAAACGAAGGGAAACGGTGGGTACACTGCACGTGCCGCTTGACTTCCCCGTGTCAACGAGCTCTTTGCGGCCCTCTAACTCCATGATATGCCGCGGAAGCGGCCCAAAAAGGTCCCCAGAAGCTCCAACTGCCGATAGCTACAAACCAAGAATAGGCCATATCTTTGGCTACATGGCTCAAAATGCGATTCCGAGGGCACCTACTCCACCCGCAACCCCCCACGTTTTGTGGTTTCCACCCCTCAGAATTGCCCAAACGGACGCCTAGACCCCAATAACTAGGCCCACTAGGCTGTGGCAAGCTGCAAGCTCAAGCCCAAACAGGTGGGTACCCAAATGGGTCAGCAGGGTCCGAAAGGGGTAAAAATATGACTTTCCGCAAAAATGATCCTAGACCATGTGCGACGCTAAAACAAGTGTTTTTGGACTGTTTTGAGCTTGTGGTGGCCCATTTGGGTCCTCCAAAAATCCCAAAATGCCTTGAAAATGGGCTGTTTTGGGACCAAAAATGGGTCAAAAATGGGTCAAAAACACATTTTTCCAAAACTCATCCTAGACCATTTGGGGTGCACAAAAGGGTGAAATGAGCCCATTTTGAGCCCATTTTGGGGCATTTTGGCCCCTGAGAAGTCCAAAAAGCCTTGAAAGTGGGCCTCGTGGTGATGGGGTTCAGGTGCATTTCACTTTGTCAAGAGCCATCAATGTGTGAATCATTCTTGATGTCCCTCACCATTCATATCTAATGTTCCCTCCCCCACCAGCTCGGTCCCAATATTCAGTCTTGATTAGGGTTAGGGTTGGCCCTAGGGTTAGGGTTAGCCCTAGGGTTAGGGTCACCGAGCTGGTGGAACCAGTCTTGGTTTTATAACCCTTTTTAGTGTCTAGGGTGGACCTACGAGGTTTAGCAGCAGCAGCAGCAAGCAGCAGCAAGCAGCAAGCAGCAGCACGCGCGAAATGGGTAAAAATCGGAACTCCGTCGTGGTGCTTCAGATTCGGTTGAAATTTTGGTGCATGATACCTATGGGTGTGAAGTACAATCACACAAAGTTTGAGCAAGAAACTCAACGGTGGCGGCGGGGAACGGGATTCGCAAGTGGCGGACCTCAGTTTCAAGAACTGCACTTTAGGGCCAAAAATAGCCATTTTTAGGCCAAAAAAGCCCCGCAGCACACTCAAAACGGCCAACCGAAGGGAAACGGTGGGTACACTCCACGTGCCGCTTGACTTCCCCGTGTCAACGAGCTCTTTGCGGCCCTCTAACTCCATCATATGTCCCGGAAACGGCGCAAAAAGGCCCCCAAAAGCTCCAAATGCCGACAACCACAAACCAAGAATAGGCCATATCTTTGGCTACATGGCTCAAAATGCGATTCCGAGGGCACCTACTCCACCCGCAACCCCCCACTTTTTGTGGTTTCCACCCCTCAGGATTGCCCAAACGGACGCCTAGACCCCAATAACTAGGCCCACTAGGCTGCGGCAAGCTGCAAGCTCAAGCCCAAACAGGTGGGTGCCCAAATGGGTCAACAGGGTCCAGTAGGGGCAAAAAGATGACTTTTCTCAAAAATGATCCTAGACCATGTGCGACGCTAAAACAGGTGTTTTTGGACCGTTTTGAGCTTGTGGTGGCCCATTTTGGTCCTCCAAAAATCCCAAAATGCCTTGAAAATGGGCTGTTTTGGGACCAAAAATGGGTCAAAAATGGCTCCAAAACGCATTTTTCCAAACCTCATCCTAGACCATTTGGGGTGCACAAACGGGTGAAATGGGCCCATTTTGAGCCCATTTTGGGGCATTTTGGCCCCTCACAAGTCCAAAAAGCCTTGAAAATGGGCCTCGTGGTGATGGGGTTCACTTGCAAGCTGATTTCACGGTGTCAAGAGCCATCAATGTGTGAATCATTCTTGATGTCCCTCACCAGTCATAGCTGATGTTCCCTCCCCCACCAGCTCGGTCCCAATATTCAGTCTTGATTAGGGTTAGGGTCACCGAGCTGGTGGAACCAGTCTTGGCTTTATAACCCTTTTTAGTGTCTAGGGTGGACCTACTAGGTTTAGCAGCAGCAGCAGCAAGCAGCAGCAAGCAAGCAGCAGCAGCAAGCAAGCAAGCAGCATGCGCGAAATGGGTAAAAATCAGAATTCTGTCGTGGTGCTTCAAATTCGGCTGAAATTTTGGTGGATGATACCTATGGGTGTGAAGTACAATCACACAAAGTTTGAGCCAGAAACTCAACGGTGGCGGCCGGGAATGGGATTCCCAAGTCGCGGACCTCAATTTCAAAAACTGTAGTTTCCACCCCTCAGAATTACCCAAACGGACGCCTAGACCCCAATAACTAGGCCCACTAGGCTGCGGCAAGCTGCAAGCTCAAGCCCAAACAGGTGGGTGCCCAAATGGGTCAACAGGGTCCAGTAGGGGCAAAAAGATGACTTTTCTAAAAAATGGTCCTAGACCATGTGCGACGCTAAAACAAGTGTTTTTGGACCGTTTTGAGCTTGTGGCGGCCCATTTTGGTCCTCCGAAAATCCCAAAATGCCTTGACAGTGGGCTGTGTTGTGACCAAAAATGCATCAAAAATGGCTCAAAAACGCATTTTTCCAAAACTCATCCTAGACCATTTGGGGTGCACAAACGGGTGAAATGGGCCCATTTTGAGCCCATTTTGGGGCATTTTGGCCCCTTAGAAGTCCAAAAAACCTTCAAAGTGGGCCTTGTGGTGATGGGGTTCACTTGCAAGCTGATTTCACGGTGTCAAGAGCCATCAATGTGTGAATCATTCTTGATGTCCCTCACTAGTCATAGCTGATGTTCCCTCCCCCACCAGCTCGGTCCCAATATTCAGTCTTGATTAGGGTTAGGGTCACCGAGCTGGTGGAACCAGTCTTGGTTTTATAACCCTTTTTAGTGTCTAGGGTGGACCTACTAGGTTTAGCAGCAGCAGCAGCAGCAGCAGCAGCAAGCAAGCAGCAGCAGCAAGCAAGCAAGCAGCACGCGCGAAATGGGTAAAAATCAGAATTCTGTCGTGGTGCTTCAAATTCGGCTGAAATTTTGGTGGATGATACCTATGGGTGTGAAGTACAATCACACAAAGTTTGAGCCAGAAACTCAACGGTGGCGGCCGGGAACGGGATTCCCAAGTCGCGGACCTCAATTTCAAAAACTGTAGTTTCCACCCCTCAGAATTACCCAAACGGACGCCTAGACCCCAATAACTAGGCCCACTAGGCTGCGGCAAGCTGCAAGCTCAAGCCCAAACAGGTGGGTGCCCAAATGGGTCAACAGGGTCCAGTAGGGGCAAAAAGATGACTTTTCTAAAAAATGGTCCTAGACCATGTGCGACGCTAAAACAGGTGTTTTTGGACCGTTTTGAGCTTGTGGTGGCCCATTTTGGTCCTCCAAAAATCCCAAAATGCCTTGACAGTGGGCTGTGTTGTGACCAAAAATGGGTCAAAAATGGCTCAAAAACACATTTTTCCAAACCTCATCCTAGACCATTTGGGGTGCACAAACGGGTGAAATGAGCCCATTTTGAGCCCATTTTGGGGCATTTTGGCCCCTTAGAAGTCCAAAAAACCTTCAAAGTGGGCCTTGTGGTGATGGGGTTCACTTGCAGGCTGATTTCACTTTGTCAAGAGCCATCAATGTGGAAATCATTCTTGATGTCCCTCACTAGTCATAGCTGATGTTCCCTCCCCCACCAGCTCGGTCCCAATATTCAGTCTTGATTAGGGTTAGGGTCACCGAGCTGGTGGAACCAGTCTTGGTTTTATAACCCTTTTTAGTGTCTAGGGTGGACCTACCAGGTTTAGCAGCAGCAGCAGCAAGCAGCAGCAAGCAGCAGCAAGCAGCAAGCAGCAGCACGCGCGAAATGGGGAAAAATCAGAACTCCGTCGTGGTGCTTCAGATTCGGGTGAAATTTTGGTGGATGATACCTATGGGTGTGAAGTACAATCACACAAAGTTTGAGCAAGAAACTCAACGGTGGCGGCGGGGAACGGGATTCGCAAGTGGCGGACCTCAGTTTCAGAAACTGCAGTTTAGGGCCAAAAACAGCCATTTTTGGGCCGAAAATGCCCTGGAACACATTCAAAACGGCCAAACGAAGGGAAACGGTGGGTACACTGCACGTGCCGCTTGACTTCCCCGTGTCAACGAGCTCTTTGCGGCCCTCTAACTGCATGATATGCCGCGGAAGCGGCCCAAAAAGGTCCCCAGAAGCTCCAACTGCCGACAGCCACAAACCAAGAATAGGCCATATCTTTGGCTACATGGCTCAAAATGCGATTCCGAGGGCACCTACTCCACCCGCAACCCCCCACGTTTTGTGGTTTCCACCCCTCAGAATTGCCCAAACGGACGCCTAGACCCCAATAACTAGGCCCACTAGGCTGTGGCAAGCTGCAAGCTCAAGCTTAAACAGGTGGGTACCCAAATGGGTCAACAGGGTCCGAAAGGGGTAAAAATATGACTTTCCGCAAAAATGATCCTAGACCATGTGCGACGCTAAAACAAGTGTTTTTGGACTGTTTTGAGCTTGTGGTGGCCCATTTGGGTCCTCCAAAAATCCCAAAATGCCTTGAAAATGGGCTGTTTTGGGACCAAAAATGGGTCAAAATTGGGTCACAAACACATTTTTCCAAAACTCATCCTAGACCATTTGGGGTGCACAAAAGGGTGAAATGAGCCCATTTTGAGCCCATTTTGGGGCATTTTGGCCCCTCAGAAGTCCAAAAAGCCTTGAAAGTGGGCCTCGTGGTGATGGGGTTCACTTGCAAGCTGATTTCACGGTGTCAAGAGCCATCAATGTGTGAATCATTCTTGATGTCCCTCACCATTCATATCTAATGTTCCCTCCCCCACCAGCTCGGTCCCAATATTCAGTCTTGATTAGGGTTAGGGCTAGGGTTGCTGTTAGGGCTTGCAGCCCTCCTGTAGCCCTCCTTCAGGTCAAAATTTTTTCTTGTTGTTTTAACACAAATATGAATTCTCTACAAAATTTTGAGTATTTTGAGTATAAACACATAGTATGAAAAAAAATATTGGCGCCTTCGGCGCCAGACAGTTTTCTCTAGGGACACTTGTTGGTGGCTGACCCGGCACCACTATCTTTCAAAACCCGGGGGGGGGGGGGGGCTGGGTTAGGGTTAGGGTCACCGAGCTGGTGGAACCAGTCTTGGTTTTATAACCCTTTTTAGTGTCTAGGGTGGACCTACCAGGTTTAGCAGCAGCAGCAGCAAGCAGCAAGCAAGCAGCAAGCAGCAGCACGCGCGAAATGGGTAAAAATCAGAACTCCGTCGTGGGGGTTCAGATTCGGGTGAAATTTTGGTGGATGATACCTATGGGTGTGAAGTACAATCACACAAAGTTTGAGCAAGAAACTCAACGGTGGCGGCCGGGAACGGGATTTGCAAGTGGCGGACCTCGCTTTCAAAAACTGCAGTTTAGGGCCAAAAACAGCCATTTTTGGGCTTAAAAAGCGCTAGAACACATTCAAAACGGCCAAACGAAGGGAAACGGTGGCTACTCTGCACGTGCGGCTTGACTTCCCCGTGTCAACGAGCTCTTTGCGGCCCTCTAACTCCATGACATGTCCCGGAAACGGCCCAAAAATGCCCCCAGAAGCTTCAAATGCCGACAACCACAAACCAAGAATAGGCCATATCTTTGGCTACATGGCTCAAAATGCGATTCCGAGGGCACCTACTCCACCCGCAACCCCCCACTTTTTGTGGTTTCCACCCCTCAGAATTACCCAAACGGACGCCTACACCCTCGTACTTAGGCCCACTAGGCTGCGGCAAGCTGCAAGCTCAAGCCCAAACAGGTGGGTGCCCAAATGGGTCAACAGGGTCCAGTAGGGGCAAAAAAATGACTTTTCTCAAAAATGATCCTAGACCATGTGCGACGCTAAAACAAGTGTTTTTGGACCATTTTGAGCTTGTGTTGGCCCATTTTGGTCCTCCAAAAATCCCAAAATGCCTTGAAAATGGGCTGTGTTGTGACCAAAAATGGGTCAAAAATGGGTCACAAACACATTTTTCCAAAACTCATCGTAGACCATTTGGGGTGCACCAACGGGTGAAATGGGCCCATTTTGAGCCCATTTTGGGGCATTTTGGCCCCTTAGAAGTCGAACAAAAGCCTTGAAAGTGGGCCTCGTGGTGATGGGGTTCACTTGCAAGCTGATTTCACTTTGTGAAGAGCCATCAATGTGTGAATCATTCTTGATGTCCTTCACCAGTCATATCTAATGTTCCCTCCCCCACCAGCTCGGTCCCAATATTCAGTCTTGATTAGGGTTAGGGTTAGGGCTAGGGTTGCTGTTAGGGCTTGCAGCCCTCCTGTAGCCCTCCTTCAGGTCAAAATTTTTTCTTGTTGTTTTAACACAAATATGAATTCTCTACAAAATTTTGAGTATTTTGAGTATAAACACATAGTATGAAAAAAAATATTGGCGCCTTCGGCGCCAGACAGTTTTCTCTAGGGACACTTGTTGGTGGCTGACCCGGCACCACTATCTTTCAAAACCCGGGGGGGGGGGGGGGGGGCTGGGGGGGGTCGCATACAAGGACCGGGCCCGGCCGCCCCCCCGGGAATGCAAGAGACAACCTGGCCCTTGGCAACAGAGCGGTCTTTGCAGGCAAGCTGCAGGACAATTTTCTGTCTGAGTGGAGAAGCGGCGGAGCCCGTCCCCAGGGGTCTGGCCCTTTGCCGTTACCAAAGGGCGAGGGCTATGCCGTGGATCCGGGCAATAGCCCTCAACACTATGTCTTTGTGGACTCTGAAGTGACATCTCCATGTGGATGGCTGGAAGAAGATTTTGCCGCCTGAGCGGATGAGATTGCCTCAGCACTAGTTTGGATTCCAATAAATGGCACCCCATGCCTTATGTTGTCCCCCGCTTGATGTTGTTCCAAGGCTGTCTTGAAGTCTAGCCGAATGTGTGTCAGCTGATAGCAAGAGTCTGGCGCAAACCACCATTGGTGAATAGTGACAATTTGGCAGTTTTTGACGGTTTTTTGTTTAAAGGGGTTTAAAAAAAAAATAGCTGGCTGCTTGGACACCATTCTGCTCAGCGAGGCAGACCTCATCCAAGAAAAACAGACCGGTTGAGAAACAAAAGAATCTCAACCAGTACATTTTTGCAGCGGGACACAGCAGGACACACCCACAATAAGTCTGGATGGCAACCCATGTGGCAACCCAGATCCACCTGAAGCAGAGCTTCCTCGGGATACATTCCAGCTCCAAAACAAGGTTTGCAGCCTCTCTGTTTACAAGGACGCCATCTTCTGAGTGTCAGTCATGCAAGCTCACCGAACAATTGTGGGTTGGGCAGCTGAGCCCAAAAATGAGCAGGGCAAATTGTTTGGACTGGTGGCTGAGGGGATGTATGGTCAGTGTTTGATTTGCTGCCGTACTTCTTTTGAGGATGAATCCTGGCATATCTATGGGGTACAGTTTACAGGCAAATTCTATCGCCTTTGGCAAGGCACCTCAAAGAGGTGCACCCCACCCAAAGGGGGCGGCCTGTTCAAATATTGACATCCAACCATGTGCAAAAACTTTTGGGGGTCCGGAGGGGAGGGGGGGGGAGGCCAGTCAGCTGCCGGGGTCCCCGGGGGTTCAGTGGGTACCCCAACATACATGCCTCAAAACAATCCCCATGACGCGCTGATCATTTTGAACATACACATTGGGGGTAAAAAAATTATTCAAAAAATTTGCCCATCAGCTCAGGCTCCCATCAGCTAAGGTCCGACCACGAGGTTGGGTCAGGGGTCAAATTTTTTTGTTGTGTTTTTCACCCATTTTTAGAATTCTCCATAAAAGTCTGAGTATTTGGAGTAGAGATACATGGGGCAAAAAACATTCCCCCTCCAGAGGCCAAAAAATTTCTAGCGCCTGGAGCACCAGCAGTTTTCCCCAAAATCTCAAATTGGAGAAAGACGGGTTCGAAAACTTTGGGGGGTCTGCAGGGGGGTGTCTGGATTCGGATAGGCTGCCCCCCTTCACCCCACCTCTTGCGTCCCAGAACACATTCCTACCGTTTTTTTTTCTCAGCAACAAATCATTTTCTCCAAAGAAAATGATCTTTTTGTTGCATAAACTTTTTTCGAAAAAAATTTTCGAAAATATTTTGTTCTCCAACAGAAAATTGGACACCAGCAAAATTTTCAAGAGAGAAATTTTTCTCAACAAAATCTGTTCCAACAAAAAGTGTTTTCCAACAGAAAATTTTTCCTGACCCAAAATGTTTTGTTGACAAAAAATTTTCGGTAATGGAAATTTTTTCCTGCTGTTTTGTGCCAATCAGTGGCATTTGAAACTTTTCAAAAATTTTGTCCTTTTCCAAAATTCCCCTGTGGACTAGGGCATGGGATTGGCCCACGTACTGGCCACCAGGCACTTTGCTTGCTGAGAATTTGGTCGCTTGTTGTGTTTCCATGCAACCACAGTTAGCACACATTGCACATGTGGCAACAACATCATGTTGTATATGTGCTGCATATTTTGCCACAACCCAACCACAGCACCAAAAAACATGCATTCCCCTTCCATATAAGGAAAATAGGCAACCAATTCAACACTTTTTGTTTCAGCTAACCCTGAAAACCTCCGCATTGGCGAAATGTATTGGCGAAATTCGAAAACTCAACGTATCGGCAAACTGTATCGGCGAAGTCGGCGAGAATCGGTCAACGATATGGGGGGAAGGTTGCACCATATGGGTTCCCATGGGTGCTGGAGCACCAATATTGTCACCAAATGATGACCCTAACCCATCTCACAGTCCTCAGAAGGGTTTGGAAAATCTTAAATTTTCGAAAATTCTAAAGTGCCACTGAACAACAGACTAAAAACTGCATCAGCGCCCAAAGCCCCTACCGTCCAAACTATGGTCCAATTTTTTTTTGAATTCATGCTCTTGAGCAAAAATTATGGCGGGGGGGAGGGGGGGGGGGGATTACCCCCACCCCACTTCCACCCTCTCCAACACCCAAAAAGTGATTGGCTAGGCCAAATTTCAAAAAACAATTTGGGGGACATTTTTCTCTCATAACATGATGATTTTACATTTGCAAAAAAACATTTACGACTTGACCCCCTGGGGTATGCTATGCAAATACCCCCCCAAAAGGGGCCATGTGCACTTCTTGTGCCTGCGCTTGATCTAACAACCTCTTTGAGGTGATTTACCCCAAGATTGCGGTTTCTGTTGTCGAATTTCTTGTTCATACACCATCCACGCTGGTCCACTAAGCAAAGCAGGGGGTCATCCCCTCGCTCAGCATCCACTCAGCACACAGAGGGACAGGGCCCCCAAATCCCGATTCCACAATCCTCTGGTGAGGAGAGCCGATACGCTACCACAATGCAATTCAACATGCAGCACTCACAGGGACTCCTCAGCGCACCATGCAATCATCAGGACCTTCAATCCGAAGTCATCTGCCCATCTCTCTGTCAATACCAGTTGCAGTCATGAATGCATTTGCGGCCAGCCTGCATGTATTATCTTTTATTGGTTGTCTACTGTCGCTAGCCTCCATGACCAAATGCAACATCTTCACATTTGAACACCGAAAGTCGTGCTCATTGCGTTAAGGTTTGCAGTATTTTGTCACTCGAGCGTCAGCCTGCAAGCAGTCTCCAACACCATCAATTCTCAAGCATGGCAGCCAAGCATTTTGCTGTGCATTGGGGTGTACGCTGTACATATGTACCACTGTGCCTGGGCAGAGTGATATGCCGTGTGTGGCAGCAGAAGCAGTGCAGAAAACAAAGGCACAAAACAGACCAGGGGCAACAATGGACCATCCGTTCGTTCCAAAGGGTCGTGCGTTCATTCTGAGACCTGAGGTCTGACATGTGGCGGAAAGCCCGCAAAGAACAAAGTTCAGGTGGGCTGTACTGACGCCAGGCCCTTGCTGACTCCCGAGATGGGGGGCTGTTCTGGTGGGACAGTGACAGTGAAGCAGTGACAGCATAGACTCGGGCTGTTTGCCATGTGGGGCATTTCTCCCACACGATGTGCAATACCAGGTGTCTGACATGGCGACGAGTGCGTGACAGCTGGCATCCCTGTGGACAAGGCCCACCGGGGGCATGGTGTCAAACATGAAAGATAACGGTGTGCAAAGAGACAGCGTACGTCATTGAGGAGACAGCCTGAATCCGGAGCATTTCGGATAATTGATCTGCGACCCCATGCACTATTTGCTCAGCCCCCTGTGTGACATTCCGTCTGGTTGTTGCTCCTTTACAGGGCCCTGGACACTCACCCGTTCTTCCCTTCGCATGTTGCGTCGGGTTGCTGCTTTCTGTCGGCCGCTGCGGCCGGTGCTCTTGCTGGTGTCGTTTCTGCGTTCGCGGAGCCCAGTAGTTGGTGTGTTGGGGCTGTGCTGAATGTGGCATGGTGCGCCGTTTGCGCGTCAGCGGCGCCCAATAATTGGCGCATTGAGGATGTGCTGGTTGTTGCTGGGGTCGTTTGACTGTTTTTGCTGTCCACGCGCCTCTGTCCACAGGCCGTCCGTAGCCTGCCTCGCCCCCCCCCCCCCCGTCCCCCACTTACTCATTCTTCATGGACTTACTCATTCTTGGCAATCCCCCCCCACCACCACCAACAACAACAAACCCCCTACCCTCGCCCCCCCCCCCATGTGTGTGTGGCATCCCATTGAGCACCAGCACTGTATGCCTGACTCTCGGTTAGCAGAGATGTTACAACCTGGAGGATACAAAATGAGCGAGGAGGACCTGAATTTTGAGGCTTCGATCAGGACCATGTTTGATGCCTTGAACCTGAAGCAGGCGTTTATATTATTGGATGCTTTTCCCATTCAAAGGTGGCTCCATTTCTGGGTCTGCGCCATTGAGTCAATTCAGAAATACTGCAAGCAGCATCAGCAACACTGATTCTGTCACTGGCACTGTCCTACACTGCCACCACATCCGGCCACTATATACCACTATATATACAATATATATGGACTGTCAGTCACTCAGTGGCAACGTAGCTGACTCCGACTGAGCCTGCCCTGGGCCTCACCAGCTAAAAAGCGGAAATCAGTAAATGTGACCCCCTTTATAACGTCTGCCGACTCAATCCTGCTCATGGGCACACATGGCTGCATTGGGGCAGGCAGCTGCAGACACGGGGAAGCTGTAGGTTTCGCGACATCAATTACAGTTCTGTGCTGATGTGAGGTGGGGACAGAACCCCATGCAGACAGCAGCAGCAACTCACAGGCGGAATGTGTACCACCAGCCCAGCCAGCAAGATATGGGCACCATCACGTGCAAGAAAGGCTGAATATGTGCCAGATGGAGGGCAGGGGGCACATGAGCTGGATGAATGGTTAGACGCATTTGCATGCTGCCGCTGCTGTTGCTGCAGCAGAATCGGTGCAGGGGCGCAGACACTCACAGAGCACCGTGCAGGGTAAACTGTACCAAGGACCAATCAACTTCGGAGTTGATCTGCACTGGCAGTGAACGCGCGCATGTGAACGCATTCGGGCTGGGGGTTGAGGCCCAAAGGGTCTCACCGATGCCATGACTGGGGCTGCAACATACTGAGGGACCGCAGGGCCGCTGCACTGTTGCTCCAAAAGGCGCATCACCGCCAATCGCATTCGCAGACGACATACAAACATTCCATCCCCTAGAAAAAACGGTCTTGAGAGTTTCTTAAGCCTGCGGTCCTGCAGTCAACACCACATCTTGGGCCACGCCCTGGCCAGTCTCCTCATACGTCCAAACAAGGTCAGCACGAGATGACACACCACGACACCGAGGGCCCACTGCAGAGCCCATTGGGGCTCGTAACGCCCGTCCTCACAGGAGACTGCAAGGGAGCGATGAGGTGGAGCGTGCACTCGGGGGTTAATGTGAAAACTGCTCTGGAATGGGTCTGGGTAACGGTGTGGGTACAGCGAGGGCAGGAATGGGGGGGCTCGACATGGGGCTGCGTGCAAAGCAGGGCCCACTACCGCCGGCAAAGGCACGGCTCAGCAATCCGCCGACAGTTTGGGCTGTGGGGTCTTCAACGTGGCATCAGAATTGGAGGGGGTGGGGGGAGCTGTGAGTCTCGGTCACTAGGCGAGGGGACCCGCTCTGTCTCCAGGTCCCAAATCCTGGGGGGGCGTATGGCATGCCCCCTGAGAGGATTGCTGTCGGAAGCTTGCACCGCCTATTAGCCTCCCACCACTGACCCTTATCCTTCCCATGAACCCCCTCCCTTGTTGTGGGTGGCAGTAACCACTTGCTCTTGCGTTCAAGTGATCTGGGGTCATAGTGCTCCGGGGGCCTAGTGATTCGGGCCTAGTGATTCGGGAGCCAAGTGATCTGGGGGCACCGAACGTTGTTGCTCTACCAGTGCTCCCTACCCCTGCCTCACTGCAGCCCCTTCCCATCCCTTGGTCAGTCGCGTCTATGGAGCCCCCGGATTTTCCCTGTTTCAAAACTCTGTGTCAGGTCCACACGGGACTCTCGCCATTGGCCAGTGTGTCCAGGCGGTCATCGCATGCCGGCAGTGGACTAATCCTCTCCACCAGCGGTTGTGGGGCCTGGGGACATGCGGCCGATCTGGGGAGGGGGGGGGGGGGGAGTTGCGGATTTCTAGTCCAAAAAATGATGTCCAAATGAGGTCCATGGGGTTGTCTGAAAAATGCTGTTGAATAAAATGTGTCCAAACAATTTCAACGTCTAAAAACGATGTCCAAATGAGGTCCATGGGGTTGTCTGAAAAAATGCTGTTGAATAAGATGTGTCCAAAGGATTCTGACGTATAAATCTGAAACTTGCAACGCATGTGACGCACTGATTCCTCACTTCTTCGTGGGGGGGGGGGGGGGGGGAGTCCTTTTAGGAGCCCTCTATGCTTTTTCTTTCTTCTCTAAGGACCTTGACCCCTTCCCCCCTCACCTTGTGCACTGTCAGGTTTACTGCCAACCACGGTCGGTTACCAGCCAACTGTTGTAGGGTGTCTGCCAACCACTATCTATTGTCCGCCAACCTTCGTCGGTTTACTGCCAACAGCCAGCATTGGCAGCCAGTCTAGAGACTGCTGCACATACCGGGAGCAATTGGTTTTCTTTTTTACTCTTACCGACCCATGCTTCTTCTCAGGCATCTTCACATGTCTGGAAGGTGTTACTATCGGGTATATATACTGTTGGGGGGGGGGGGGGTTGGCACAAGGCCAACCTGGTTGGCTCTATTAGCCTGTGGCGGCGCCTATTGGCCTCTCACCCTTGAACCTTCTGCTATGAAAAGCAGGCATCCGTACTTCTGCGGGCATCTGCACTGCTGCGGGCATCCACCTGCCTGGGTGGGGGGGGGGGGGTGCGGGGGGGGGGGGGGGTTGGGAGAGGGAGAGAGCAGCTAGGTTGCGGGCTCACCCCGGAGGAAAGGGGTGGTGGTGGGTTTGCAGGACTTGCACCTGCACTAGTATGGGCTGGAGCATGGCTCGGGCCCCCCCACCCCACTCTTGACCACCACACCGTCGGGGAAGATGAAAACAAGCACAGGTATCGCCACTAGGCGCACCCGTGGTTTTTGGCAACTACACAGTAGGGGAGGGCGTCGCTCCGCTGAATGTAAGTGCTCCGGAGGTCTTAGCTCCATTTGCGATTGCATTCTCACGGAGTGCACCTCCCCTCCTAACTGGTGTCCGGTGCCCCTCGGTGTTCCCTGGTGTTGTGTCATGTGCTCACAGTACAGGCACTTTCCCAGCATATTTGGGACAACTTGCTTTCACAAACACCTTCCGTGGTGGGTCCGAGCCGTCTAAGTTTGCCGAACGTAGCACCAAACGACACAACAAAGCAACTCTAGAACATTGGTGTTCCATCCTACGTGCAAGGCATGCGTAGGCGCATGTGTGTATAGAGCGAATGTACCAGATGTCCGGAGCGAAACGCCATTTGTGCCACCATGTGCGGGCCCGACGCACGCCGGGGAGGGGCACAGTTGCTGAGTAGCCGGCTAGATACCAATACGCATGCCTCAAAACCCACCACCAGTGACAACCCTGAAGCTCTCTTGCCGCCGATGGCATGGACAGATCAATGGCGTAGAAATTTGCACACTGTCAGCCACTTGACCCGGTCAGGCAAATAATAAACACTGTGATGATACAGTATAGGGTGTCCCCTTGTGGTTCGGTGGTTATTTGTCCCTATGCTCATGACCATCCACGGTGAGTCACACCTCACAGTTGGTCTGTATGCGTACCCTCTCCTGCCCTAGGCTGACAGGGAAGGTTCCTAACGTGGGCCTCGGCAACGCACAGGTGCTCAAGCACCACAGCCTGTTGTACCTGAAAGAAGACTTCGGTCACACACTTTGCACTGACCTCCAAGACAACTCAAACCTGCAAGCAGGAGATGTGACAATGAAGACCAATGTGGCAGGAAGCAGGGGCTGTTCGACACCAGTCTCGGGGGGTGCAGGATGGGGCAAGGGCAAGGGGCGCTTCGACCCCCCCTCCTTGTTGTTCTCGAGCCCTTGAGCCCCCCCCCCCCACCCGAGCCACAGCCCTAGTTGTTGGTGATCGGTACCGTGCCCCTGACCGACAGTGATTGCATTACAGCCCAAAGACCACAGCAGCCCTGGCCACACCTTGGGACTCCCGCTGACCATGTTCCATGCCCAACTCCTTGCCACACTGATTCAGGTTACAGAATGCATATTTGGGGAAACGCTGCAGTTCAGGGGGGTCTGGGCTGGCGGGGCAGGGGGGGGGGGGGGACTCTATGAAGCCGGTCTGTTATCGTGTTGTACAGCTGGTCTCCAGTGACAGTATCTTCTGTGTGGCTTGCTTGTTGCTTGAAGTCATTGGTGTCGCTCGAGAGTGGGGAAAGAAAATGCAGCGTTGTGGGTTAGAGTGACATACCGTGCATTACCCGTGGAGGCCGGTCCTTTGAGAAAGCTTTCTGCGCGCTGCAGGGTTAGAGATAAGTGGTTTATTGTAGACTATTGAGGAAACAAACCATATAACCAATTAACAGTGCCACATTGATCTTTTGACGCCATTGCTCCATCAATGTGAAGACAACGGTCCCAGCTCAACGTGCAGAGGTGTGGACGGGAGTCTCTCTCTTCTACTGTGAAGGAGGAGGGGCACTACTCCCTCCGTCAAGTCACTGAATTTGGTGAGGTTTAGGTTTGGGCACATACAGGTTTCAGTGTGGCCATTGTGTTGGCAATGGAATATTTTGTAACCAAGAGGAACCGCCCTTGTACCACTTATCCAAAAAAAACCAAAACAAGCAACAACCACCTCAATACAAATCACATGGGCATCAGTTTTCAGGTCAACAATGTACGACCTGCAATATTCCACAATCAGCCAGGTTTCTGAAACTGTGTGCTGCAGCAAAAGCATTTGCTTTGCCAGCATACAGGTTCCACCTGCAGGCGGTTGAAGACCCTGAAACATTCAGCAGCTGAGGGCTGCAGGGGCCCTACTGGCAGCCAGTTGTAGTCATGCCCCCCCCCCCCCCCCCCCCCCCAACACACACAACAGTGGTGGGGCAGATCAATGGTGGTTCGCACATCAGCGGGTGAGAGCATCCGCCGAACTTCATGGTCATAGGAATCGCTGTGCGTGGTCACACTGTTTCCCAAATCCCGGCAGGCGGAGCAGGATGTACAGACCACAGGAACCTAGATGCCTGTCAGTAGGGGGAACCCACAGGCTGGGTGTAATGTAGATGCACGGCATCTGGGGCTTTGCTGCACTGCTACAAACCACACAAACAGCAGACCTGGAGGGCATGGCTGATAGCTCGCACTTGTCGTTGACCTCTGCAAAAACGAGTGGGAAAGGTCTGTAGCCAAAGCATAATGGCCGTGTGCCATGAGCCTACCACAGCCCCAGGAAGACACCTGCATCCACACTGCATCACTACAAAGCATTGTTCGGTTCGCAGCACACCCACACATGCTGCTCTCCGTGAACGTCAAAGCCCCCTACTTGCACAGGCACAACACACATGCACACACGCGCACATGGAGACCCATCACAGTTCCAGGCCCCTGCACCACTCTTTTTCCCACCCTCTTCCATGCACCTCCTGACTTGGCAATGCTTCCGGCTCGCACTGTGTAAAGCACAGGGCTCTGAAAAACTTGCAGCAGATGACTGCCACAGCAAAAATGCATCCACCTGTTCCTGAAAGTGACCAGCACAGGTCAAAAAAATCTTGCTGCATGGAATGGAGGTGGGGAGCACAAACAATCATGCAATTGCCGCCTGTTTCCAGTGTTCGCAGTAGGTGAAAGTGCAAGCATCAGGTGGGATCAAAACCATTGGGGTGGAATGGCAAGGGGATAAATACATCTGTACACTGCAATCTGTCCCAAACAGCAGCCTTGTTTGGTGCAGGAGGTGTTTTGTGGTGTCATGACGTGGGCACGGCATGTGGTGGAACACTGTGCGTAGTGTTCTTCGACCCCCGGCATGTGGTGGAACACTGTGCATAGTGTTCTCCGACCCCCGTGGAGAGGTGGCCGATACACAACGCACAGATTTACGCATAGCCCGCAACGCCCGCATTCATGGGTAGTCACTTGGGTGGCCACTCGTGCACAAACCAGGGAAGACATTATTTGACTACTCCAACTCCAAGCCACAGGAAGCAAGATTGCAAAACTGCCAATAAAAATGCATCAGTGGCAGGGGACCAGTGCTTCTTCAATACTGCGGGATGGCACTGCAAAACCTGTCCTCCACCCGATAATAAGGCTACGCTAATGCCTTGAAAGAGGTGAAAAAAAGCAACCATCTTTACACTGAGTGCATTCATCCAAAATGCACTCACACAAGGTCTGCAACATCTGCAGGTGCCACAGGTGAGACAAGGTGTCACATACCATCTGTACAAAGCTTGTTCTACAACCCGGTGGCTGGTTGGTAGCATTGTGCCAGAAGAACAACGAATAATCCCGTTGAACCTGTCTTCTGAGACTTTCAGTAGCCCCTGATCCCTGAGTCGTTTGCTGTTGCGTTTTACACCCCAAAGGTGTGCAAATCAGCACTTTGGGCAGAGAAAAGACCCCTCATTGGTGTGCTGCATCCCTTTGGTAGAGCCAGCCAGAGGTGGGCACAACATTAGACACAGCCCCTCGCCCCCCCACAGGGTCGTGGCTCACGTAAGAATCTCTAATTTTTACACAAAATGAAAATCGCTTTTTGGAGATATTTATCAAACCTGTCGGCCGCGGCAACTAGGTGCAACATATTGCAACACCCCCCGCAACTCGTTGCAACCAGTTGCAACATGTTGCAACACCCCCTCACTTATTCCCTCCCCACACACACTTATAAACCCCAACCCAACTACTACCCTCCCCCCAAGAGATGCATGCCACCCAGGGACTTATAACCCCCGTTTCAGCACACAGATGTAGAACAAGAAATGACACCGGATCATGGAGTGCCAACAAGCGTGAGCCAGTACCTTCTTCCAGAGCTGCATCGATCATCCCCTCATTATCCCCCTCAAGCAGTTAAACCAGCTCCTCATCTGAAAATTCCCCCACCTCGTCATCATCGTCAAGAGCTGCAGCACCGTCAAGGAAACACACAGATAAATCCGAATCAATTTCCATTACCAAAAGATGAATGACATATGAAGGTGCAAATGTATCCGGAGCGCCTACTACCCCCCCCCCCCACTTATTTACCCTCCCCCTGCACCTTCAACCAAACCGTCACGCTACTGCCACCGGGGTGCTTATAGGTGGGGGGGGGGGGGGGGGATCCGGCCTCGAGGCTGTCAGTCTGTAGGATACGCCCACAGTGTACCCATGGTCTAGCAGAACAAAACCAGCAGGTTGAACACTCCGGGGTCTGGGTCACTGGTTTGCAAATAGCCCGAACCAAAGGTCAGTGCACATGATGATGCCAGGATGGATGGCCCCTGGCCTTGACCACCACCCTGCCACTATTGGGAGTGGTCACAGACACTCGTGCCGCGCACATGCATGCACCTGCACTGAACCATCTGCAGCACATGGTGCTCCATACATCGGAGATGTCCTTAGGTCTTGGCAGCGCCCTGAAAACACCGGCAATCATCTCTGGGAATAGGGACGGCGCTAAAAGAGGCGGACATATGGACGCCAATTCTGCATAACTGCCCTTGCGGCTCTGCGTATATGCTGTCTTTCCCCATTCCCCAGAGCTGTCCACAAGGGGGCCATGAGGCAACGGATACTGGGCTCGCATACGCCCCCGTGTCACAGGCGCATGGTCATCACCACTCAGTTCAATGTTTTGCCTGTCCACAAGGGGGGGAGGGGGGGGGGGGACCTTCAAAACGCCGACAGAAACGAACGTTCACGGGACGTCCAACTACCACCAACCGCCAACTGCCAACCCCCACCAAGCACCAACCGCCAACCGCTAACTGCCATCAACCGCCAACCGCCAACCTTTGAAGTAGAGAAGGTCCCATGACCATGAAAGAGAACGTTGGCAGCTGGTGGCAGCTGGTGGTTGGCGGCGGTTGGCGGTGGCAGTTGGTGGTCCCCGGCTATCCTTAAGGGCTGTCCTTAACAAAAAAAAATCGGGTTTCTTAAGGACAGCCCTGCATCCCCCATTGAAATGCTTCTTCTCATTCTTCCGTTTCTTGTGAAGATCCCACTCGCACCCGCCGTTTGGCCACGGGGCTGCCATGACCCCAGACTCTTGATGTCAAAAGGCGTACCCGTGTCATCGCAATATTCGTTAGGGCCACAGAAATGGAACGGCGGTGGCACGGTGGACTGCAGGCTATGGCACCATCCTGTGGCAGCACACGTCTCCACCTGCGCGCAAAAGCGGTGCACAATGGCTGTGGCTGGCGCAGATGGACAGGACAGGCAACCGCCGCAGGTCACGGTGAACAAGCCAGCGATCACTGGTATGACAAGAAGCATCGAATCCGTTGTGTTGCAGCCCAGCGATGACACTTAACACCGCAATGCTGCGCAAGCAGCTGCAGAGTGCGCCCCCCCCCCCACAGCTCTACAGCACGGCCCCATCCCTTGCCATCTGCAGAATGGACAAAGGCATGGTCGCACGGTACGCACCATCTTTGGACAATGCCCTCAGAGCTTCATGCTGACCAGTCCCGGTGCGAGCCACCCTCCGACAAAATATCGAATCTCGGGGGAGGGGGGGGGGGCAAGGGGAACAGGCTCTTGCAGGCTTCTGGATGCTTGCTGTCAAATACAGGAGGCTTGTGAATGACAGGAAAGTGTTGTCTGATTGTGCCAATCTTTTATTTTTGCATTGTGCATCACCCAATTCAGCATTGCTTTCATACAGGGGGGGGGGGATATAATTTCGTGCGGGGGTTATTTCAGCGGGGAAAATTTCGCCGCCCCTGCAAATCCCAAAGCTTACACTGCCTTGTGCACACAGTGCACTGCCAAAGCCCCCAGATTTCGCGGGGGAAAATTTCGCCACCTTCCTTAAAGACCAAATTTTCCCATGAAAAATTATCCCCGCCCCTGTATTTGAATTTTGCGTTCAATTCTGAGCATCTTGACTATGGACATGTGGGGCAAAACCAAAAATCTGCCCCTTGAGGTAGACATGAAAAATTTTCCAGCACCATGAACCCCTAACCACTATCTTTCACATAAAAGGCGCAAGGCGCCCTCCGACGCGGTCCTGGGTTGGGCTACCAGCAGTGGAGACATGCTGCAAATGTGAGCTGTGTCCTGCCGTTGCACACTCACCCTCAAGAGTCTACAGGGGGGGAGGGGGGGTTGGATTGGGTTCCAAATCAAATTGGTGGGGGTGGATTTGGCTGTGGGAAACTTGGCAGTGGGTGCCAAAAATATCATTGAAACCGCCGTGGCAAATGTTGACTTGGCCTGGGTAATTTGGCGGCCCATCTGAGAAACCACAATTTTTTGCGCCAACCCCCAACCCCGCTGTGGGATGCAGAAGTTGAATGCTGGCCTTTAACCCCACAACGCTGCAGAGCAACACAGTCAGAACAAAAAGCACTTCAGCGACGTTGTCACCCACAAACGGCATACCATGCCACATTCAGCACAGCCCCAACACACCAACTACTGGGCTCCGCAAACGCAGAAACAACACCAGCAAGAGCACCGGCTGCAGCGGCCGACAGAAAGCAGCGACCCGACGCAACATGCGAAGGGAAGAACGGGTGACTGGGACCAGAGAGAGACGCAGATGACATCGCTTGAGGGCTCGTTCAGTCGTCTGCAACTAAACCAACCTAAACAATGTCTGGCACATCTTCAATACACTCCCCCGACCCCCCCCCCGCTTATCTGTAACCGCTGCAATCCAAGAGACCGCAGGCCGTGCAACACAGGGCCAGGGGGTTTCGGATCACCAAGGCATTCCCCATCAGCGATGCGCTGGCCACAACAGCCCCACAAATCTTGAGTCAGTTGGGGTGTCCTGATGAGGGCCCGTGGATACCCGTGTGAGTGTGCTGCTCGAACCTGCGGGTGGGGGCTGAGGCTTTCCTGCCCAACCACCTGCATTGGCCGGGGGTGGGTGTTGCTGCGGCAAAGGTGCTTCAACACCATGGAATGGGTGAAAACGGCGTGGCGATCATGTATCAGCACTCTGTGCACTTGCTGCGTCCCATTGCCCGGTACACACAGTCATGTAGGCGACGACCAGCATCAAGCAACGCAAAGGCTGCAGGCAGCCATACCTGGAAATCCGCGGTCCACGCGGCAGGCATGCCCAGAAAACGCCAATTTCCATGCGTGCCTGCCAGATACAGGTTGGGGCAAGCTCTGGGTTTGGATCATGCGGTTGGAGCAGGACATGACACGCGATGCAGACGAGCAGTATAACGAGGAGAAATGGATGCAGAAAATGAGCTGTCGAGCCCTGATCGATCGTCGTCTGGAAGTTTATTGGTGTCACCATGCCTGGTTGCTCAAACCAAGCGGACTTGGAAAGAAGATCCTATCGTTACTGTTTGGTCACACAGCGCTCCACACATGCACGCCCTTGCATGCATGTGCAGCAATGTTCGGCGGTTCTATGATGGACTCCTGCAGGCAGCGGTGTGCTTACCTTCAGCTTGGTTGGCCGTGCTGTGTCGACCATTGGTCTAATTGTACAGTACAGGAAGGCACCCTCACTGAGTGTGTGGGAGAGGGCCTCACAACCCCCCCCCCCCCCCCGGCCCCGCCCCACTTCAAAGGGGGGGGGGGGGGGTCACTGGGCAATGGCCTGGCCATCGGTTCTGCAGGAAGGACTGAGAAACGATGCGGGCGGGACGGGCTGATGCCCCAAAAAATGAACCGTACAGTAATAACAACGATTATGATAATACACGCCTGGAAGGATCTAGGGTGGCAAGGGTCAAGAGGGGTCTGCAAAAGGTCTGCAAGGGTCCATGTTCATGAGGGAAGGGGGGGGGGGGGGCATAAAGGCTCAGTATGGGGGAGGGCGGGGGGGGGGCATTGGAAGAGATCCCACATGCCAATAACCCTCCCCTCAAGGCCAGCCAAAGAAATACCTGGAATGCACTCACCGCAAATCAAGTCCATTCCATGGCGATCCATGGCGAAGAATACTTCGGACTGCAAGCGGAGCGAAGAGGGTGCAACGCGTGCCTGTGCTGATGAAAGGTGCCAGTGCTGGAGTACAACGGGTGCTGGAGGGTGCCAGTGTGGGAGTGGGTGTGAACATGTTCTGCTGACGATGCTTGTTGCCATTTAAGGGGAGGTTGAGGTTAAAGGCACGCTGCATACCAGGGAGCAGCCGTGATTGGTAACTGCTGATGCTTCGCGCATTTTGGCAATCCTGCAAGCGCAACAAGGCAGATAAAGAGATGCAAAGAGATCTGATGAAATGGTGCCGCTGAACTAAATATATCAGTGCACGGAGGCAAGAGAACAGGATTCAGAAGGTGCTAAAAAAACATCGTTATCCAGGGACACTGGTTTCATAAGATTTGGTGCCTTTGGGGCATCGGAAAGCCTGACGCACTGCACGCGCACTAGGGCCGGCCCACGTGTGGTGCGCCACCCCATGCACCGGCATCCCATGCAACGGCACCCCATGCGACGGTGCCCCATCCAATGCTGCATATGCTATATCCCAACCCTGCTGGGCCGACAACCCCAACCCAGCACTGCCCCAAGGGTCTCAAAATCAATTGACAAATCAAACACGATTGTGAGGAATCACTGTGACTACCTGTTCATGGGTCCCATGCAGGCACCTGCAGGAGGAACGCCGTCAGTGAAAGAGCAGCCACTGCCATGCGCAAGGGCCACACAACAGAAGAGCACTGCGTGCCACAATGGAAGCATCTGCAGAACAGAGGTGTCCAGGGGACAGTACACAGCCCCGTCAAAAGAAATCAGGTTGCTTAGGGGACTGTCATTGAAATGCGCACACTACACAATGGAGCACCACTTGTTCTGCTGCAGTGCTATATCACTGGACACAACACATGACAAGAGTGGTGACTCGCAATGCAAGAAATACACAATGGTGTGTGGTCAGTGGGTTCACAGTGGCGCCGCTTCGGGCTGACAGAGGACTGGGATTCTGTATAACTCCACCAGCTCCTCCCACAAAAAGACAATTGGACAATTGGACAATGGACTAGAGGAGTTGACCATTCACTATCTCTGCCACTTAAGCATTTTACCCCTAATCCCTGACAACGGATACTGAAAATCAATAGAGACAGCCACCCTACTGCGACCCCATAAATGTAGGACCCTAGTAGCCAAAGAAAAGGTTAGCAGAGTGCTCCGCTTAATTGTAGTAGCCCAGAACACTCATTGAAACCGCAATATCTGAATCCTCCCCAATCCCAGTGAAAAAATGCACTGCTAGCAATGGTAGGTAGGCTTCCCATAGGCCATTCTGGGATACCTTGTCCATCCAAAAGTCCAAAAAGGTGTGTAGCTCACACAAAACAAATGTTACTGTGTTAAAGGCAAGGCAGCCAACCATCTTCCAACCGTCGGCACCACTGACCCACCAACGAATTACACGGAGTCATGAATCATTAACCGGATCACGAGTTCATCTGGAGTATTCCATTGGGTCAACCTAACTCGTGCTGCACCACTGCTGAATATTGCCATGAGTTCGTGCCATGCACCATTGCATGGTTTCCAGCCTAGATCTTGGGTTAGGTCAGGAAGTAGGTCTCCTGTGCCTTGCCCTACAGCTTGGTTGTGGTCTGGGCTGGAGATAGAACCTCAGGTCACCCCAGTTAGCCCGTTGTGCAATGCCTTTCACTTTAAATAATCACCTTTGGCCCAGTCACAAGCAAGTACTGGCACTTGCAGACATCACCCCACTCTAAATATGGCTGGAGAAACAAAATGACCGCAAAATCTTGCAACACATTTAAAACGCCAGCAAACCAAATTCTTCCCCCACCAACCCCGCCAAAACCACTACCGTTCTCTTGTCAGTGGCACTGTCAATCATGGCTGCCAACCAAAAAGACGGGGGCCACCTTTTTTTTGTTGCCATTGAACTTTCATGTACTCTGGCCCATTGCTGCAATTTTGAGTCTCCAAGTGAGGCAGACAACCAACGAACTCTTCTTGCACTTTCATGGGCACAGCGAGACACCATACTTGTCTACTATGCTAAGCTAGAATCGTGAGCTACACATCGGCTCATATTGCAGTCAAACCTCGTGGTCTCTGTGCCACTGCTCGAGGACATCTATTACATGAGGAATTACATTGGGAGGAATGCCTGATACTCTTGTTCCACAACTAACCCATCCCCCTATCATCTAAAATTTAAACCTGCGAACCTGGGCAATCCCATTCAATCTATGGCTTCCTATTGTGGTTGCCATTTTACATGGTAGATCTATGGCAACATGCCCAAATGTCACCAAGATTGTACTGTACATGATGTCGCCATGGTGCAACACAACCCAGTGCAATCACTATGACATCAGACTGACCTCCTGTTTTGGCTTCATTCATGGCGGGCTTTGTGGAATTGCAAGTGGAATTGGAGTTTGCGGCGGAGGGGAGTCTGCCATTCCGGCGCGTGAATGTGGGGGATGGTTGATGCAGATGGTTGATCGAGGTGTTTCTCAAATGCACTGCCTCTGAGTGGTACTCACAGCACATAATTGCAGGTGCCAGATATTGGGGGTTGTAGCGAATAGATAAGACCTGCAAAAACCGGCCATGGATCACGGATGGCAGCTGCATCCCCGCTGAATGCTTCCGCCATGGGAGGGATGCCACAACTTACCCAATCAAACAACCCCAATTTCTAATTTCCATCAACCTTGGACACGTGAGCCTTGCCCCCAAAGGGGAGGTTTCTTCAGGCATCTGTGCAAACTCTTTGTGCCTGAGTCCTGGATTGCTGGGAACAGCACAGCATGCTCTACTTTGTGCCGATTCCTTTCCCTGCAGTATCTTTGAATGCGCGCGATCTTGTAGGTAGTGCACTCCAGTGCCTTTCAAGGTTTGTCACAGCTCCATGATGGGCAACATCCATTGGCCTTTTCCCTTCTCTAGCATTGGGAAGGAGCACTCAATTGGGCATGTATTTTGATTGCCATTTGAGACCTGGCGACCCTCCTCCAGCCACAGCTCCCAGGCTTGTGCATCCACACAAGCACACATACGTCAGTGTACACAACCAGTCTCTTATACAAGATCCCTTGGCTTTATCTAGGTGGTCCAAATGTTTGGATAAATGACGAGAAAAGCCTGACCCTTATCCGAAACCAGCTGTTGCCATAACCTAAACTCATCTGTCCATTGTCTACATAAAAGGATGCGAGTGTGCGGATCGGTTCTGGTACCCTGCCTTTGTCGCCTGACCCCTAACGAAGTGCCACAATTGAGACATGTGCAGTTGAACATGCAGCACTAGTCCACTTGGTCCATGACCACATGATACGGACGGAGCCAAATCACAAAACCAACAATATCAAGCGGCATCTGGAAGGCTCTCTATGATTGAGAAAATTAAACAAACATAACGTCAAAAACAGCAAAACCTTCCACATCCTTCAGCAATGCCAAAATTTTTGAAATAAGATAGTAAATTCAATATGAGGCCCTTGTTCACATCAGTGCTTTGGCTATGTGTCGGAAGGGGTGGCTGCGCTCCTTCTCCCCAAGCCAAGCAAGGTTTTCTATCACTCATAATCCTGGGAAGTGTCAAAAAACGCATACACCAATTTTCATCGAATCCTGAAAGCCCCGATGCACGAGACAAGTGCCTTTTTTTTTGCCCAACACTCCAACAACAACATTCAACTTCCTTCTACTCCTAGACAGACCAAAGACCATGGGCTGCCCATTACTTGAAGCCCAGTGATGCAACGTTGGGAGCTGGAGGGAGACCTACATTCTTGTGAAACTGCTTTTCGAATTTGAATACTCAAAAATTCCGCACTAAAATAATTGATTTTCTTAGAAATTTAAACGCTCTTTTTTTCCAGCCTCTAGCCATTGTTGACACCCACATCTTCCGCCGTGCTTCCAACGGCCTTTTTTTTTCGCTTTCAACGGGATCACCATGTGGTCGGGCCGGCTACTTAACCCTGGCATATTGGGGCTCCCACGTAGAGAGGGATGAAAGTGGCTACATGGCCTTATTGGGGTTCCCAGAGCAGGGACGATGCCCGGTGCGCACACTAACACACCCAGCACACTAACGTTCCCTCTACAGCCCCTTGGGGTCCTATGCCCCAGGAAGGGGCGTAGGACTGAATACAAGGCGAATGATGCTTTTTCCAGATCCCTTTTTTGTGCTTATTCTCTACATGTGCCCCCCATCCCCCCGTTTTTCAATTTTTTGCATTCTCATTTCCCAAATTTTGTGTCCTGGACTACGTTTGGAGGCCATATTCGGGGCAGACTCCCTAATTAAATTAAACTAAAATCCGATACCTACCAAAGGTGCAGATATTATTTTGTTGGAGTTGGGCATGGTCTAAAGGATTGTTCTTTCTCCGCATCATGGCCTCACTGGGTCCGGGCACTCCTCTCCCCACTGTGGCTGGATTGGCTGTGACTGGATTTCAGGGCTTCCCCTGTCCCAGCGCCCCGATCCAACGTGGCACTGGGTTGACTGTCCACTCCATGGCACATGGAGACCACTGCTTTTGGGACACTACCCTTGCCAGGGCCGTTACATGGAGCCGAGACACAAGAAGGGTAACCAGTGGCCATTAAGGTGAATCGACAGCAGTTGGAGCGTTGCCAACAGCGGTTGGAGGGTAAGGGGGCGCTTCTGCACAGCATGCGCACAGCACCCAACAGTAAGTTAGCTTTCCTGTGACCACCCTGAAAACGACCCACCACTGGGGGAGCTACGTCCACAGGGCAAAAACAGCAGATTGAGACAGCAATCTGGCATTTTTAGTGGAACATGAGTGTTTAAACTCATTATCTGAGGAGGGGGGCAGGCATGTACTTAAACACCACTACAACGGCGATGTTTGATGAGGGCAATTCACCCAAATGCCCACAACAAGTAATAACCAGAGCTCACAACACAGCACAGACAAGTAGGGCGGTCCTTGATTCAAATGAAAACGAGTCCTGGTGCTTCTCACCGCCAGTAGCGAACTAGCAAATGCTATCAAAAAATTCTACTACCCAGAGTGCCACCGCCCAACCAAGCACTTGCCATTGTTGGACATTATTACCTGCAGTCAGTCAACCACCAACCACCGTTGGGTGACCACCGACCGTTGGCGGTCAACCGAAAACTGTGAAAGAAGGTAAGGGGGGGGGGGGGGGGGCGGTGGGTGTCCAGTGGGTGTCCAGTGAATACAGACCATGCAAGCGCCGAGAAGCAGAACAATGCACAATGCTATTAGGGATGACAAACAACCATGTATGACTGTAATCTGTGTCTTGTGCAGCCCTGTATCTCACCTTGCAGCCTTGTACCTTGTATCTCAGCCTGAACCAGCATTCTCCCACTGCGAGTGCCCGTGGCCCTGAGCACTAATCATCCATTCGCTGAATCCACAGCCTCTGCCATTCCTCTTCCCAACCAGCATTGCCCCACTTCAGCCCACGACCATCCGCGACCACTGCATCTGCTTCGGTTACAGGTGCACCTGGTGTCAGAGAGAGCGCGCAGGACTCCCTCAGAATCAATGACAGGTCAGGGGAATGCGGCAGTTGCCCAACGGCGGCTCGCGATGTCGGATCTCTGTTACGCCCTGAGGGCAACAAAGTAAACCATACCTGCCGCTGAACAAAAGCGAAAAACCGTCGTTGGTAATGCAGCTGCCATCAGCGAGCTGCCAACCACCGTCAACTGCTCAGCACCAACCGCAAACCACCAACCGTTGTGACATCTGCATGTGGACTGGCATGCCGTTTGATGCACGCCCAGACTGTATAGTCCAAACTGCAAAAAATCTAAGAACGCGGAAAAGGCTCAAACCAAATATGCAAGGGCGAAGTAAAAGGGGAAAGCTTTGGGTGGACAACCCCCATTCCGTGTTCCAATGCATACACCACAGGGTGGTGGCATCAACAGAGGGGTGCCATGCCAAACAAAAAAAAGCTCGTGTCTGAATTCCCATGGGCACAACCGGGGCCCAAAACTGCAGCAGGTCACTGGTTTGTTTCAGAGTTTGTAGAAGAGACAAATGGGGGTTGTCCGTGGAATGTTGGGGAAGGGATTAGCAATGCGGGATATGCACGTGGAAATTTTGCTGTTCCTGCAACTCGCGAAGCGTAAAAATTGCTCCAAAGGCAGTAGGGCGCCAATGCCTGATTGGTTGCCCAAATGGCGCATTGTTGTCCCTTGTGAAACTTTAGGATCGGCAGCCTGGGAAATGGTGCAAAGAACTGTGGGGATAGTGGGCCTCCATTGAGGCCTGCCACAACGGAGAAGAGACCCAAAATCAAGGGGCTGGGTGGTGCAACGTGCAATGTGGCAGTGCAACTTTCACCTCACCGCATGAACGGCAGGTTGAGCGTGCTGCCCTCCTTCACAAAGGTCTCAAAATACTGGTAGATAATGGTCACGGCCAAAAGAATACCAGTGCCTGACCCTACCGCACCCAAAAAGTCAGCGGCAACCGTTAACGCCCCGATACACATCCCTCCAAAAGCTGCAGCAGTGGGGATGTAGCGATTCAACTCTTTTACCATCGAGGTCTCAATGTTTCGGTAGCCCTTCAACACCATATTCTGCTCACGCAACTGCCGGGCCACGTCCCTGGCAGAAGAGCCGGACACGTCGATCCAAGCCTTGGAGAACAATGCGCAGGTGGCCAACACGAAGGAGACGTAGAACACAGCGTGGAACGGGTCGCTGAGCATGTCAGAGAAGCTCTGGGGCGGTGACACGTAATATGCCAACCCTCCAACAGGGATCGATGCCCCAGAAGGAGAATACTCCTGATCCTCCCATCGACCCAACAGCCCCACGAAGATGTTGTTGGAGAATCGCTTGTAGAGAATCTGGGAGAAGAAATACAGGTTGGACACCAGCGCCGTCTGCAGAATGATGGGCATGTTGGACGTGTAGAACAGCTTGATGGGGTACGACCCTTGAGCTCCGCGTTGCTTGGTTGATACCACAGGCAGCTCGACACGGAAGCCTTGGAAGAAGATGACAACAATGAACACCAAACCAGTGGCCAGCAAGTTGGTCACGTTGGGCAGCTGGGGCCTATAGAAGGCTTCTTGAAGGGCTCGAACTTTGTCCGCACGTGTGATCAGCAGATGGAACAACGCAATCACCGCTCCCTCAAACTCTGTTCCACGTCCAGTGTTGATGGTGGTGGGGCTGAATGATTTCCACACGATGGTTTCGCAGATGTTGGTCGCAATGAACAACGAAATCCCAGACCCCAGCCCATACCCCTTCTGAAGTAGCTCATCAAGGAGGATGCAGATGATTCCCGAAATGAACAGCTGAAGCACAATGATACCACAAATGAAGGGTCCGATCTCCTTGACATCACCATACATGCCCGACATCACGTACGCAACAGCCTCGACCGTAGTGATGGCCAAACCGAACAATTTCTGGGCACCGTTGAACAGAACTCGGTCCTCCTTGACGCTCTCGTCTACTGCGATAATCTTGGCACCCGAAAGCAACTGCATGACTAAGCCGGCGGTGACAATGGGCGAAATACCCAACTCCATCAAGGTTCCCTTGTTGGATGCAAGGATCACGCGCATCCAATAGAACGGATCTGAGGACTTCGGGGGCTGCACACCATAGACCGGAATCTGGCAGCAGACCAAAAAGATGAACAGTGAAAGCGCTGTCCACAGCAGTCGATCTTGGAACTTGATCTTCTTCTCCGGACTTTGGACCTCCGGAAGCAAGCCCATGAAGGGCTTGACGACGTGCAAGAACTTCATCCCTCTCTGCGCACAACAGAATTCGGAGGTCTCTCTTTTCAATGCAGCAAGATACTTGTTCACAGGTGGTTTTTTGCCTTTTATGGATTCGTGGCACAATCCCTCCTAGCACTGCACAGAACCATGCTTTAGCATGCTCTCCCTGATGTTCTAAGGATTCAACAACAGGGGAACCGTTGCAGCAGCGCTTCAAGAAGGGGGCATGTCGGGGGAACAAACGTTGTCTAAATTTTGCAACAGTGAATGGTGCGTTCGGTACCTCCGCTACATCCTCTTTGAGGGGCAGCACCGTTATTGGGGCAACTGTAGCAGAACCAATTTCAAAACCACCATTCACTAAAAACCCCACATGCAGTTGACCATCATCAGTTGGTTCGCATTTGCCTTTCTCTCCGAGGGGTAGCACAATTGTGCCCATCAATTGGTTTGGTTTGGGCCACATGAACACATTTATTTGGATCCACACAAAAGACTGGGCCAGCCACGAGCAATTCTTTATCAGGTGGCTTTGCCAGATGCAGTAGAATGAGGAAAAAAGTTAACTCTCTGTTGAAATTTTCGCAACATCTCCAAAAAGACAATTTTTCTTTTTTCTTTCTGGCATATTAGAGTTTCCCTTTGGAATCTGAGCATTGTTGGCACAAGAACATATGCAACCAACAGCAGACAGGACAACGCCGATGGTCCCTGACAGAGCACTTTTGGCCAACCAGTCCTGGGCATGTAGCAGTACACGCATGGCCACGCACTACCATGTACCGCTGGGATTTGGTGTAGGGGGCTGCTGCAGAGTGCGAGGTTGGGCTTTTTTGTCGCTCCAGGGGAGGGTCTTGCCACCAGCCACCCCAGCGGCGAGGGCTGTGGGTTGTGTGGAGGAGTGTGGGGGGTAGTGGTTTCATTGCTCTGACCGGCATTGCAGGGCCCCTGCTGCAGATCCAAACAGCAAATGGTGCGTGCGCCCGCTCACTGCTACGACACGGAGGGACTGCTGTGACGGGAGCTGGGGGCACAAAAGCAAAATACAGAGGAACTGCACAAAAGACTGCTGGGTGCCAGAGAAGATAAAAGGGCCTCTTGCTGCTGAGAAGCATTTTTATGTTGACTTATTCAAAGATCATCATTATCTGTACTTCTGCAGAAGAGGACCCCAACTCCTACTTGCACGTATGTCCAAGCAACATGCCATTGTTGGTGGAATGGAATTTGACAGTACCCCCCCCCCCCTTTGTAATAGCTACGCAAAAGTACCAAATCAATACGGTCCCTACGCTGACTGTAGCTTAGACAAGGGCGTGGCTTGTGCACAACATATACAACTACCAACACACATGTGAGTGAGTGCATGGTATGAGTGCACCTTAACCTCCACCCACATTCCCAAAGGCATGTAAACACAAGAAAGTGTTTGAAACATGAAACTTCAGGTTCACACCCATGTTCCTACAAGCAATGAGGCATGAGAAGCCTACAAATGTTCGGCTTGGAAACCCTTCTTGCGATCATACACCATGCGGAACAACTCCACATGCTCACTACTTGAACATGCCTTTGAAGATGCCTTTGCCCGAGGTTTAGGGGCTGGTTTGGGCTCAGGCAACTTCAAGTTCTTGGGAATGAAATTGCCTTGCATGTGGTCTCTTGTAAAGTACACTCACAACCCTATGTAACTGGCAAATTCGTCACCAAACCCATGTCTTGGGTGGCTGCACTACATTTGGTACCGAACTAAAATTAGGTACCAAATTAATACGGTCCCTACGCCTACTGTAGCTTGGACAAGGGCGTGGCTATTACAAGAGGGGGGGGGGGGGACATTTCAGGGATGTGGATAACCCCCCCCCGGCCCCCTCCCCCCAGACTTGGTTGTGCACAATGCCTGTCAAGGGTAGTTGGCAAGTGCGTTGCACAACTGGGTTCGGGCACTCCCCTTACTGCCCTAACGTGAATGCTTCCACATCCAAGCGCTCTAGGGTCAAGATGAAGGCTCAGAAACTGATGAAAATGCAAGCACTGCAGGCTGTTGCTGCTGCGCTTGCACTAGGCGTGTTGCTCGGGCACACCATTCCGCTTCGCAGGCTATTCCTGAGATCCAGGACAGTGAGTGTGGAGCCGGAGTTGGGTGAGTTGAGTGATCCTGCTAGTGATTTTGGGTCTGATTCTGGCCCCTAATCCTCATCATTGGACACAGTATCTAATACCGGAGCAGTGGCACTGGGTGTGACAATGAGGGTGACAGTGACAGTGACAGTGAATAGGGACACAATAAAAGACCACAAGGCATTAAGGGATGCAAGTGCAAGTAAGGGATTGCAGGACACGGCTTGCAGACACTAAACCTTAGCACCCAGGACGTTGGGACAGTATGTGACAGGATGACTGAATTTCATGTGCAACACCCATGACTTGTCCAGTGTTGCATGTTCCAGTTGGGGCCAAGTTTGTTGGTATGTGTCACTCGTCACTCGTCACTCAGCAGGAAAGCAGCAGACAAAGGATTGAAACTGACACTGTAGTTTGCAACAAAATCCACTGTCAATGTAAACGAAACTGTCACCGTCACTGGCTATCATCTCCATCTGTCACTCTCCATCTGTCACTGAGTGATAGATGCCAGACCCCCTACCCCTCCCCCACCCCCATCAAAAAGTTGACCCCGTTCTTCTGCACATCCTTGGTGCATTTTTGCTTTTGATATGTGCTGTGTGTTGTGTGGTACCCTGGAATTGCTTTGTAGAATGGCCAAAAATTGTATCGGCAACTGTTTTCGGACTTGGTGATATCTACGTGCACCATAACTCTAATTGGTTACCTGAATCACTGGGTGTCCGCCTCCCCCCCTCCATACCCCCCCCCAACCCCCCCTCCCCTACCTTGGAGGTATGGCTGGAGGTTGGTGCCGAATATATATATATATCTCTCTCTCTCTCTCTCTCTCTCTCTCTCTCTCTCTCTCTCTCTCTCTCTCTCTCGGGGACGGTCAGGAACATGCCAACACGGAGCGTTTTCAGGGATCGCCGTGATTGTTGCCTCGTTTGTGCCCGCTGAGTGTCCCAAAGGGGGGGGGTATGTGGGGTATATTCGGAAAGCCCTTGAAGAGGGCTTTTCGGAGATGTATTGGTTAGGGGGGGGTCCGGAACCATATTTTCTCGAAAATTGGCCATTACCGTTGACAGGTTGGGGTTTTTTTGCCTGTTATCGTCTGGTTTCAGACAGACTGCACCGCACCCCTACCCCCCTTACTCCAACATATGGGCATATAAGGGTCAAGTCATTTGGGTGCATTTGTTGCATTTGATGTGTAGAAGACATGTGCAACATGGGTCCCCTCAAGACCCCAATATGTTGAAGACTTTGACCAATAACTACCTTGGACACCTGGTGCAACTTGCAGCATCAAGCTCACCAGAGTGCAAGAAATCAAGGATGGCAGAATTTCTCAAACAGGCTGTCAAGTTGGGACATGAGACCACAATATTTGGATTCAGCACGTGAAAATGCATCCATTTACCTCCTTTCACTTTGCTCCAACTCCACAATATGTCAGAGCACCCAGGGGAAGACCTGTGAGTTGGTGTCCCCCACGCGTGAGCGGAGCAGCCTGAGGCCTGCAAACCCTGAAACGCCGAAAAGTTCGGCCTCGGTACTCAAAAATATGGTCACCTATCCCCCCCCAACCCATACATTTCTGAAACGGCGTTTTCTCACAGATTTCGAAAAGCATACACATACCCCCCCCCCCCCCCAGGTGACGACATTTTGGTGCATTAGACCAAAAGTTGAGAAAAGTCTGAAAAAATGTGAAAACGCTCCATGTTGGCATGAACTGAATGTCCCCGAGAGAGAGAGATATATATATGTAAATGTATTCGCAAAAAGGGCTCCCAGTGAGATATTTTAGCTTATTCATGGCCAGCATGAAGAGATCCGAGGTTTGTTCCCAACCTCTGTGTCCTTGCACATGTGATGTAGGTAAGCGATTGACCCATAAAACTATTACCTTGTATGTGAATGTGCCATCCTTCATGCGGCGCCAGCAGGTGGATGGGTATTGCCCCGCATTGCTGCATAGTTGCATAGTTGCAGTGCCATTCAGCCATACATCATCCCTTCCGCGTCAGGGTCCCCTGACTGGAGGGGATTCCAAGTGCCTGCATTAACACTGCCATCTTGCACTTCCCAGAATAGAGGCATACAAATGGCTACATCACCCCCACCTGTCGGTGTCCCCCGAGTCGGGAAGGATCAAAATGGCTACATCACCCCAACCCTCTCGGGGTCCAGCATCGGAAGTCATGAAAATTGACTACGTGGTGCACTGTGTCAAGCGGTTCACCAAAGGGAGGCTATGCAATGGATGGTGCAAAAGGTGATGCAAATGGATGGACAGGGTGATGAAATGAGTGGTGATCAGGGATGCAAATGAATGCAAACAAGGCAAAGGGATGCAAAGAATGCAAAGGAATGCAACTGGCTGTGCAAGAGCTGATGTAAGGCACCGAAAACAGACACAAAAAACCCTCTCATTTGGTGAATTTACCCGAAAACGCAGCACGCACAGGGCGAAAATTGCAGCTGAATGTCACAGAACACGTTCTGTGGACATAGCCATTGGGCTTATGGTGGGGCTTTGTTTGATTCCTTCTTGAGCCCTGCTTTCAGTTGCTTTTTGGGGTTCCAGCGTGTGTTCGGTGGTTGGGCTCCAGCTTGGGATCCTTTTTGGGTCGACCTTTGCATTACCTTCGTGTTTAGTCCATGCAATCCCGCCTCCACTTGTCCCATCAAAGCTACAGAGGACATGGGGAAGAAGGACAAGGTGAAGGACAAGCTTGAACGACCAAACCCATGCTACGAGACTGGTGTGCTGTACCAAATGCGGAAAGGAACCATGTCAAGGACGCACCTTCGTATGAAGAAGCAAATGGCCCCAACAACACCCCAACAAACATACTCCCAGAGGGAGAATGAAGCGCCACAGCACACTTCCGGTTGCCTATGCTCATTTCTTAAGCAGTGGGGAATGGCATAATTTGCGGCATGCAATACCAAGGGGGATCAAAGGGGATGCAACACAAAGGGGAGTCCTGTCACATAGCAGAGCATGCAATGCAATGGGCGTGCGCCAGACAAAAACAGAAGCATCAAACTTAATCAGGTTCTGGGTGTCTAATTTTTTCGCCTTCTGAGTAGTCAAAGTAGCCTTGCTGCTGGTCTGTCATACGACGGCTTTGGCACAAAGCTAGGCCTTACGGCCCACCAGCCCCCGTTGAAAAAATTGACCAGGATCTATGAACAAGGATGCTCCCAGGAATAGGGTTAGGGTTGTGGTCTGCGACATCGCCCAAATGAGGCAAGCAACTGCAAGAAAGACAAATTCAGCAGTGTGCACCCTACGGGGGACCAAAGCACTCTATGGCAAGAAATGTGCATGACACATGGACGGTTAAGGGGATTACCGCCTGACTGGCTGCCGATGGTCACATGGAAGCTGTGTTCCAAAGGCAGGGCCGTCATTAACAGTGAAGACCCAACCAAAAAAATTCGCAGTCCCTTGTTCAAACAGCAAAAAAAAAAAGCATTGTGCCGGATCAAGCGGTCGTTGACTGCTCTCCTGACCCTGCAGAACAAAAAAAATGCAGCATATGGCCGTCGACATTTCCACTGTCCTGTTGCAGCATTGGCATTGGCAGGGTCCTGCGGTGATGAATGGCAGATTATCTGCGTCAATCACTAGGAACCACTTCTACCTCACCGCATGAACGGCAGGTTGAGCGTGCTGCCCTCCTTCACAAAGGTCTCAAAATACTGGTAGATAATGGTCACGGCCAAAAGAATACCAGTGCCTGACCCTACCGCACCCAAAAAGTCAGCGGCAACCGTTAACGCCCCGATACACATCCCTCCAAAAGCTGCAGCAGTGGGGATGTAGCGATTCAACTCTTTTACCATCGAGGTCTCAATGTTTCGGTAGCCCTTCAACACCATATTCTGCTCACGCAACTGCCGGGCCACGTCCCTGGCAGAAGAGCCGGACACGTCGATCCAAGCCTTGGAGAACAATGCGCAGGTGGCCAACACGAAGGAGACGTAGAACACAGCGTGGAACGGGTCGCTGAGCATGTCAGAGAAGCTCTGGGGCGGTGACACGTAATATGCCAACCCTCCAACAGGGATCGATGCCCCAGAAGGAGAATACTCCTGATCCTCCCATCGACCCAACAGCCCCACGAAGATGTTGTTGGAGAATCGCTTGTAGAGAATCTGGGAGAAGAAATACAGGTTGGACACCAGCGCCGTCTGCAGAATGATGGGCATGTTGGACGTGTAGAACAGCTTGATGGGGTACGACCCTTGAGCTCCGCGTTGCTTGGTTGATACCACAGGCAGCTCGACACGGAAGCCTTGGAAGAAGATGACAACAATGAACACCAAACCAGTGGCCAGCAAGTTGGTCACGTTGGGCAGCTGGGGCCTATAGAAGGCTTCTTGAAGGGCTCGAACTTTGTCCGCACGTGTGATCAGCAGATGGAACAACGCAATCACCGCTCCCTCAAACTCTGTTCCACGTCCAGTGTTGATGGTGGTGGGGCTGAATGATTTCCACACGATGGTTTCGCAGATGTTGGTCGCAATGAACAACGAAATCCCAGACCCCAGCCCATACCCCTTCTGAAGTAGCTCATCAAGGAGGATGCAGATGATTCCCGAAATGAACAGCTGAAGCACAATGATACCACAAATGAAGGGTCCGATCTCCTTGACATCACCATACATGCCCGACATCACGTACGCAACAGCCTCGACCGTAGTGATGGCCAAACCGAACAATTTCTGGGCACCGTTGAACAGAACTCGGTCCTCCTTGACGCTCTCGTCTACTGCGATAATCTTGGCACCCGAAAGCAACTGCATGACTAAGCCGGCGGTGACAATGGGCGAAATACCCAACTCCATCAAGGTTCCCTTGTTGGATGCAAGGATCACGCGCATCCAATAGAACGGATCTGAGGACTTCGGGGGCTGCACACCATAGACCGGAATCTGGCAGCAGACCAAAAAGATGAACAGTGAAAGCGCTGTCCACAGCAGTCGATCTTGGAACTTGATCTTCTTCTCCGGACTTTGGACCTCCGGAAGCAAGCCCATGAAGGGCTTGACGACGTGCAAGAACTTCATCCCTCTCTGCGCACAACAGAATTCGGAGGCTTACCCTACACAAATCATCACACTACAACAACGGGGCGTCTCGAACAAAAAAAATCTTTGTGACTGTACTGTGCGCACCTCAGCATCAATGGGCAAGGCGTAACTATTAACCTATCCCGCACCCACAACTTCCCACCCTTTTTGGTAGATTTTCTCCATCAACTCCTCTTGGTGTGTTGTACCACCTGTACTGAGTCTGTAACTCCATGCAGCATAGCCGCCCCTATCCCTATCGCAAGCAGTTTAGGTGCCAGGCCCATCAACAGGGGCTGGGGGCAAGGTCTGAGTCCTCAGGTAACACCTATGATGGTTTCGGTACCTATATTAGTAACACCAGATTATGCCACCAATCAGTAGAATTCTAGCTCATCGGGACATTTGGGTCCACAGAGTTCAGACAGATATCAATAAGACACCTCAGGCATTGGCTGCAGCCCTAGATTGCTCCGCGTTACTGGCAAGGAAGTCGCTGATTCCGATTGCGGCTTTTTGTTGTGGGGATGTGCTTTCTGCCCTCTTCCACCACTTTATTCACCCCATCGTTCCCCTTCACCCCCAGGTAGGAGGAGGTCTATATTATCTTGATCTCCCCCCCCTCTTCCTTCCATAATGACACGATGGCTTCCCACAAGTCTCTGCAGCCAACTTCTTCAGATTTGTGCCAGCCATGGAGCCACCAATTGGCCAACCATTCCATTCATGTATTCATGTCTCAGAGCACAGTCTCAGAGCACCACTGCCAGGCGTTCCCCTTCACCCCAGCCCACCAATGCATGCAACACCCCTCGTAGTCCACCTCTACTTTCAATCAGTCGCTCATGCACCGGCATGGGCACACCATAAGTAAGTGTTGAGCCCTCTCCAAAAATCACCCAATACCCGTCACCGCCAGCCACCAACCTTTCACCTTCACCCCTATATGAGCCCCTTGGATGGTGTGTCCTTGCACACCATTGGCCCCTGTACTAGGGACTGTTTCTTTGAGTGTTTCTGATGGTACTGGCAGACCAATTATGTAACCGTTCCATCATGTGTGTCAGATCTGCCCATGAGATGGACATGTTCTTCTCTGAAGTCCAAAATTCAAGACTGCCTATTCAACTTGGACCTTACAAACTCAGAGTTGTGGATTTGGGCGGTCGCTGGCTCTCTCTCTCCCGCATGCGTGCATGCTTTCTTTCTCAATCTCTCTTTCAATGCCCCATTGCCAGCAAGAAGTGGTGCACGCCCTGGGGTAGGGTTAGCCGGGGTCACGTGTGCATCCAAGAGTGCTCCAAATTGATGACCTCCAAAATTGTTCTGAGACCACTCAGGTGCTCAAACAAGTGGTTTTAGGCTGTTTTGAGCTGTTTTCAACCCATATTAGCCATCCAAAAAGCTTTTAAAAGGGCTGGCAAAACTAGACTCGAAAGTGACCCTAGTTAGGTCCCTCGTTCCTTTGCTGTATTCGATTGCCATGTATTGCCTTGGGCACCCTTGTGATGATAAATACTGATGAATGGGGAACGTTTGCAAGCTACTTCTGCACAACCAACATCCTTGAATCCCATGGGCACCAAAGAGTGCACTGCGCACGTGCTCTGGTGGGTCACCTTTGAGTCAAAAAATGGTCCAGAACAATTTCTATTTTGAGCCATTTTCTACCCATATCAGCCCATGCAAGTTCCAAAGAAGCTTTAAAACAGGCCATTTTGGGACCGAAAAAGGGGCAAAAGTGGGTCAAAAACACACAGATTATTTGGGACGCTTGAACTGTTGGTGTTAGGCCATTTTCAGCTCCCTTTGAGCCATTATTCCCCTTATTAGGCCCCCTTTTACTGGTGCACCTGATGTTCCCTCCCCATCAGCTCGGTCCCAATATTCAGTCTTGATTAACATGCAAAAGTTGTGATCAGAGGGGGGCAAGGGGAGGTTAAGGGAGCCTGTGATGTGAGGCCCTCATGGTAACCCTTCCCCTCCTTGAGTCCTCCCAAATTGCCCCTCTTGGACACCCCCATCACCCCTCCCAGACCCCGGCCCCCCTTCCAAGGGGGTCTCCGGCCAACAGTTAGCGGGAGGGCCATGAGGCAACGGAAACTGGGCTCGCATACGCCCCCGTGTCACAGGCGCATGGTCATAACCACATTGTTCAGTGTGCTTCTTGCTGAACTGCAGCGCAGACCAGTTCTGTACCACACCAGGTGGTTGCTGACGATACTTTGGCTTTGGTCCTCTGGACACTGAGGTCAGCTCGCACCCACCACCCTCCCACAGTGCCGGTTAGTCTCTAACCCTTGCCCTGCAGGTCGTGTCCCTGTCAAGCACTTGCTCTCTGGCACGTGAGGACGTGTCGTATCCGAACCTCAGGGGCGCAAAGGCGCCTTTGGTGGCGCTAAGGCGTCTCAACATTTCAACAAAGCTCCGGCTGCCAGACACCTCAACAGTTCATAGCTGTACTGTGTGTGGCGCTTACCTTTTCAGCACCACACCATGCGTGCACAAGCCACCCACATTTTCATGTCCACTCGCATTCAACGCCCTCTGATGGGCCGCATTCTCGCGGCCCTTGCCATGCTTCGGCTTTCCAACACATAACGACGTGTCGCGCCTGTGCTCCAGGGGCACAATGGCGCCCTGTTATTTCACCATTATACTGCTCTGTGCTGCCTTGGCGTCCCATACACCCTGGTCAGCTCGAACCCACCACCCTCCCTTTGCGCCGGTTAGCCCCCGACTCTTGCTCTGTGGGTCTCTCTCCCACTCTCTCCCTCTCTTTCTCTCCTGCTCTCTCCCTGCCCCACCCTCTCTCTCTCTCCTCTCCGTTCCTTTCCCACTGCTTCCCACTCTCTCTCTCTCTCTCTCTCTCTCTCTCTCTTGCATAAAAGGGGTTTTCGGGACGTTCGGTGTATCACTATCCCCCCCGGGGTTCGAACCATCCTCCGCAGGACAGAAGAGGTGCGGTTAATCCACTGGGCTATGACGATTGGGTATCTGAACCATTTGCTCCAATGTGTCCCCCTGCGTGTCACCCCCTGTCACGCATATCTCCTTTCGCATGGGGGTGTGCTCAGCAGCGTGTAGAGGAACCGCACAGCGTCCCCGGGTACCGGGTCCGCCTACTTGAAGAGCGTTCTTTGGAACAGCCTCAAGAGGTCCGCTCGGCCCGCCAGCCACACATGCATGCAGTCTCCAGTTCTGCTCACTGAGGAGGGCACCGCTCTGTGTCCCTCTGCCGTCGGACAGTGGAGGATCGCCTCCCACTGGAACGGGTGCCACTTGCCTGCACTTTTGAGTCGCCACTGGACCTGCATGTTCGCCAGAGCCTGAGTCTTCAGGGTCCAGTTGATCTGGACCATCACCGAGTAGAGCTCCTGATGGCTCATCAGCAATGGTTCCCCATGATTGTCCACAATCTCACAGTGCATCCTGGTGCTGTGTGGTTGGTCTAGTCGGAGCCAGATCTGCTGATTGCGGGCCCAGGCCATTGTGGTCAGCTCTGCTTCGACTGCTCGCAGTCCTTCATTTGCAATGGCGTCTAGCTGGCTCAGTGCTTGCACCTTGAAACGCTGGCGTTCTTGCTGAGGCTTGACCTTTTTTGGGGCTGGCTGGATGTGTGTGTAAGGGCCATGCCGTTGCTGGCGTGGTCCCTTCTCCTGCCATGTCCTTCCCGGCGGCATTACGCCCGGATGCTCTCCCGCGACAGGACGCGGGGTTCAGCCGCTTTGTGGTCGCTTCTGTGTGCTGCTGCTCGCCGCGACAAGACGCGGCTCTTGTGACGAAAAGCTCTGCGTCAAAACGCAGATTTCAGACATGCTTGCATTGTTGAGCTTGAAACCTGTGAGACATCCGCACCAAAATGCAGGGGCTACAGGTTCTGTCATTACCGACCCTGTCTTGGGTTCCTGCTTTTCCTGAGCTTTCGCTTTTTGCGCTGCCGCCTGGTGTCGCTTACTTCTGTGCTGGAGGACAGTGTGTCCGCTGCAGACAGTGTGTCCGCTGCACACAGTTCATTCAACAACTCTCCCTGATGTGTGTGTCCTGTCCTTATGTCCTCGCTTTCTAAACTGCTTGAGGTGTATGGTCCCATTCCACGTGGCGCTGGTTCCCCGGATGCTTCCCCTGTCAGCTCATCACTATCCATGGGTACCATACCCAAGGATGACCAGAGTGCCTTGGTGTCCTCTGAATCTGATCCAGACCCTCCCCTCAAGCCTACCGTAGATTCCGACCCTGATGATGAGTGTGGTGCAACATGCTGAGACCACAGCGGGCTCGAACACATGCCTTCCATCGCCAGTCCATTCGCCACCTCATTCCCCTGTACGTTGACATGCGCTGGGACATGCTCCCACCTGACTTCTCTTCCTAGCGTCGCCATTTCCTGGAGCAGCATTTCCCAGACGGGGACGTGGACCTGCAGCTTACCAGACGTGGTTGTCCATCCCTTTGACTTCCAGTGCTGGGCTCTGCCATTCGCTCCCAGCTGCAGGTACTATGAGTCGGTGAGGATTGCCAGTTTTGGCACCCATAACCCCTGTAAGGCTTCCAGGGCTGCCCAAAGCTCCGCTCCGTTATTTGTTTGCCTGTGGCGTGTTGGTACGTAGCCGCACAAGCGCACCTCCGGTCCTTGCTCATCTTCCGCTGCGAATACGCCAAAGCCCCCGGCCCTGCGCATGTCCTTGTGGCTCAGTCGTTTTGACGACCCGTCCGTGTACACAATCCTGTAACCCTTTGCTACCAGTTCTGCAATCAGATCTTGCACTCCTTGTAGCACTCCCGGGCCTGCCTGCCTCGGGCGCTTCGGGCGTGATTCCGTTTCCCTATGCCAACTGTGCTTGTCGGCTGACCGCTCTTGCGTGAAGCACTCTGTGTGTATTTGCCACCATGCACTCAATCCCCCATGGACTCGTACTTCCCCTTGTCGTGGCTGCACTCCGGTATCTCGAAGCTGCTCCAGTGACTGCTGGAAGCCTTTCCACTGTTCCCTGCGCTCTCCCGAGTAAAATCCCACCCATTCACACAGCTCCCTTAGCCAGGTTGTCAGGTATGATGTGAACACCGGTGATGCTCCTGCTTTGACTTCGCATCGGTATCGCCAGTGAGCACTTCTTGCCGACCACATTGCCCAGCCTTGATTTGTGTTCAGCAACCACTCCTGGTGGTCAGACTCCATCATGTCTCGGACCGCAGACTTCCCGTTACCAGTGTCCACCGGGCCATAATAGTGCTGTATTACCGCCGCCGCCGCTTTAAACATAGGGCATTCGACCATCGCGTGCTTGACCGTCTCCTTTTGAGAGCACACCGGGCACTTGTCCGTGCCCGACCTCTTGTAGACTCTTGCATGCACAGTCAGTTTGTGCCACAGCACTTTTTGCGCAAAGTCCCGAACCCTTGGCGGTAGTTGTGCTTGTGCCCATTGTTCCCATACCTCCGGTGTTTGTGGGTCGCGGACCCCTGGCTGTGAGGCGTACAATTGAAGCAGCCATGCCCTGGTCCAGTTTTGGGCGTGAACTGCGGGGGTATCAAACCCCCCTTGTGACGGGACTTTATTGAGGAGTCGTCCGCCATGATTGTACACCCCTTTCCATGTTCGAGGCAGTGCATTCAACAGCCTTACGTCCTCCAAGGATTGCAATTGACCCCACGTCAGCACCCCCTGCCGGATCATTTTCGTGTTGTAGTAGGAGCAGTTGAACTCATTCCGGGAGTACACAGAGGTGCCACAATGGCAGTTGGTCCCGTTTTGCCGGGGGGGCCACCTGTGGGGCCACCCGTTGGATATTTGAGTGTGCCTTTGCCGACCATCCCAAGAACGTCAGCTCCGCCGTCCGGACCATGCCCAGCTGGATATATGGGAGGTTGTCTTTGGATGGTGTGAACCCGATGGTTGTCGCCCATGCATAGAAGGTCTCCACTGCCTTGTCGGGATACTTGTGAGGCTCCCCCAAAAGGCTGACGAACAGAGCCGCTGCCTGGTGCATGAGGAACAGCTCTGGCTCCGGCAGTGCCAGTCCCCCTTGTGTTCTTGGCCGTGAGAGGATTGGCAGAGTGATTCCCCAGCTGTTGGTACCCATGGTCACGTGGTACACCAACTTCAGCTGTCTGACCACTGAGATTGGGGCATAGTATGCCTTGGATACCCAGGCCACAACCGGCAGGATCCATGATGTCAGCATGAATGCACGTTCGTCCATCGACAACTGCAGCGTGGATACCACCCCTGCGCGACGAAAGGCCTCTTGCAGTGCTGGTGCAAAAGCCTGCTCTACTGTCAGCCCCCATCCCTGGTCATCCTGTTGGTGCCGTATATTCCCCAAGCGTACACCCAGGTACTTGACGAAGTTCTTGACGTCCACCCCAATGTCCCGAAAGCACCTCGCCCACTCCATTCCCCCACAGTTGCGAACTATCGCTGCCGTTTTGCTCAGGTTGACCTTCAGCCCAAAAAATTGTCCAAAACAAGACACCACTTCCCATACCCTCCTCAATAGCTGTGGGTTGGCACGTCCATCCAAGAAGATGATGAGGTCGTCCGCATACATCATGATAGTCAGCCCTGGACCCAGGTCTTGTAGTGGGAAAATCACAAAGGACGCCACCAGGGAGAATAGTGCCGGGGAGAGTGGGTCTCCCTGGCGCGTGCCTGCACGCGGGTGGTGATAGACACCTGGAACGTATCCCTTACCAACCGAGTACAGATACGGTGCACGTAAAAGATGCAGTATCGGCCGGACGTACAGGAACGGTATGCACATTAGACCCAGTGCCGCCGACACCATCTCGTGAGACATCGTGGGGAACGCATTTCTGAAGTCCACTGACAACGCCGCTCCTTCACGTAAGCCATCCCAGAGTGCTCGTGACCCGTAGACATGCTGGAGGATACTTCTGTGGCGAAGGAAACCCGTTTGCTGTGATGGGATGCAGTGGAGAAGTACGTCCTCTAGCTGAATCAGGAGAATGTTGGTGAGCCACTTCTGCCGTGTCGTTTTCGGTGCAATTGGTCGGAGAGAATCTGGCGTTTGCATTGCCTTTGTCTTGGGGATCATTGTCACCACTCCCGAGGTCCATGTCTCCGGCATTGTATCCACGTCGAGGAAGCGTTTCAGTGACTCATACATTTGCGGCTCGAAAATTTCTGAGAACCTCTTGAAGAATTTTGCCGAGAAACCATCCAATCCAGGGGAGTTGTTGCTGTTCAGCCTCTTAAGACCTTCGTGTACTATGTCCAGGGAAAGTTGCTTGAACAGGAGTCGACCTGCCTTGCGCAGCCGCTGCTCCACTCCTAACGCTTTCAGATGGGCCACACATTCTTCCTCCGTGGCTCCCGTTGGGGTGGACACTTGATCCCAATGTTTCACTAGCTCTTTTGCCACCGCCTTTGCTCCGCGTACTGCCGTGCCTGCCCGGGATACCAGCTGCTGAAGTTTCTTTTGCTCCTGCAGCTCCCGCATTAGCCGGTACAACTCGTTTCTTCGCGTTCTCAGATCCCCTGCGGTTTCCCCCGACGTGATCACCCCCTTGAGCTTGGAGAGTGTTTCCATGCCCGTTCTGTCACGCTGTGCCTTTTCATATACCCCAACCAAGAGAGTGTAAGCCGTTGCCGCTTCTGTCGCTGCAATTCCCAGTGATGAAAGAAATTGATAGCCCGCTGGTGTGACGGAGTCCCTTGTGGAGCCACGTAAGAGCCGGGCTTGTAGTTCAACCGATTGCTTTTTGTTTTTGTGCTCCCTTTGGTAGCTAACCGCCTTCTTTTGGATGCAGCCCAGTGCATCTTCCCACCATTGATCTCCCGTCGAGGTGATAGACTTGAGAGAGGTCTCCAAATCTTCCATTGCCTCAGAGTCTTGGAGGATGGCCTCTGGGCAGTAGAATCTAGGAACTGTGTCCTCTGTTTCGAAGGATGGGGGTGTGAATTCAGCCAGGATTGCCTTGTGGTCCGAGTTGGCAGCAAACATGGGGTACACGCTGGTCGCCAAGCTCAACGAGTCTGGCGTCGTGTGTATGCGGTCAATACGGCGTAGTCTCTGCGGATCGAGCCGCTCTCCTTCTCGAGGATAGCCGTATGTGAAGCCCGTCGGGCACGATGATTCTTTGTCCTTGATGTCCGTCAGTGTTGGACAATGGATGTCCACCCAAACGTCCTGCGGACCCGCTTTCGCTAAAGTTGTCACCTCCTGTTCTCTCGCACGTAAAGACGTGTCATGCTCAAACTCTGGGGGCGCAAAGGCGTCCCTGTGTTTAACCACCAAACTATTGTGATCAGCACATAAAATCAGGTTCGGTCCATGCAACTCCTTGGCGATGTCCTTCCATTGCGACTGTCGTCGCGTGTGCTTGTGATGGAGGTGGGCCACCACTAAAGTGAGGCTTTCAGCGCCCTGGGAGACAGGAACTTCATTGATTGTAATGTCCACTTGGATGTTTTCCACGCCAGTGCCACTCCTCCCCGTCCTTCTTCATGAAGTGGTCCGTCCAGGCCATACCCGTACTTTGATAAGCACTGCATGCCCGCTTGACGATCCTCCACCGTGACGAAGTGGGGCTCTTGGATGGCGAAGAAGTCCACCTCCAGGGACCGCAGCAGTGACCCTAGGGCCACTATGCGCTTTTGCTTACGCTTTCTCATGGTTATTTTCGTTTGAAACCCATTGATATTTTGGGACAGTACTCTGAGCGTGCTGCTCAGAGGGATGCTTGATGCAGACGTCATCGTGCTGCTCCATTGGACGACGAAGCCTCATCTTCCTTCAAGTCCCGCTTGCGTTTGAGGGAGCTGATGACCTTGTCGACCTGGTCGTCCAACTCCATGGCGTTGGCCATTTCGCCTGCCGTGATTAGGCCTTGCCTGCGTGTCTTTGCGTCATCTGTGCTCCTGGGCCGGTCCGTGATGCGTCTTTTCCGCGCCTCATAATCCACCTCGGAGATCACAAACATTAGGGGCATTCCAGAGTCCGACAAGTAGACTTTTCCAATCAGCTGTGTCACACTTTCCCCGGTCAGTCGCCACGTGGCCATGCGCATCTCCCCAACACTCCACCTGACACGGGCTGCGATGTACCGGCAATGTACCGAAGGAGCAAGAGCCTCAGTGAGATCCGAGAGATACCACCAGGGTGCCACATCCAAGATGTACACTGTGCCTACCAGTTCCTTCTTCCATGTCGAGGGGACCATGGGCTTGGAGATGATGTCTCTGTCGAGGAACTGTCCTGTCTTCAGGTCCTTGAAGACAGCCCCGATGTCTTCAACAGCGAGTACCCAGTTTTTGTGAGACCCAGCAGTAGTTTACTGGGACCCAGTACGTGGATTTTCACTGGCGATTGCGCCTGCAAGACACCCGGGATTGTCCAAAACATTGCGAGAACTGAGGCATACAGCATGGGCGACCATGTTTCGTTGTGTGTCTTCTTTATCCATACCTCATAGACAGCAGACATGTTGGTCAGGTTGGCCCCACGATACCATTCCACTGGCTGGAACTGGAACCTTGGCTTGGATCCGAATTGTGACACCATGGTATTCACTTGTTCCTCATTTAGTTCTGTGAAGAACAGCTTCGAGTTCCGTGGGTCTGTTCCCGGAAGGAGATGGACTTCATCAGAGTTCAAACCAATAGACCCCAGCAGCCCATTGATTAGGTCATTGTGGACCTGTCTGACGTACTGATTATCCCGCACATCTGGCTCGTGGAACACCACCTTGTCAATCTCTGCCCCAGGTGTCATAAGCCGCAGGAGCTTGTACGTTGGGGGCGGTGATAGGTTCCTGGAATCCCTTGTGCTGCTTGCAATCCAGACATCAAATCGACCATGCGTGCGTATGTGCATGAGGGACCTGTCCGCCATTTGCAGCTTGTCGCAACCGAAAGGCAAATTGGAGTTGAGAGCGAGCGCCCGATTGAGAAACGATGGCTTGTCATCATCATCGCTGACAGGTTCAAGCAGGATAGCAACAAAGCGGCCCAACATGGGCAAATCAGCAAGCAGCCTCTTAATTGCATTTTGGATTTTGTCATATTCAGTCATTTCCCCAACGAGCACTACGTTGGGGCAACTGCCGTAAAGGACGGCAGCTAGTTTTTCGGACGAGTCGCAGTCCTTGAAGAGGTCGTACGACGGGGAGGCAGCCTCTGGAACTCCACTCTTCAGCACCACTTCGTCCTGGATGATGTAATCTGCGTCATCGATGGCTGCCAAACACGCCAATTGTCCGGCGTCGGCAGAAACGATGACCTCCTCGCCTGGCGTGGCCAGACGGGCCTGGGTGTCCCGGACACTCATGCGGTCACGGGACAGGGAGGTGACGTCGGCGGCAGTTTGTCAAGGCCCAGCGGCCCGGGCAAGCATGGACAAAAAGACACCGAAAAAAAATAGACACTCGGAAAGTGGGAGGGGGGGGGGGGCTCTGAATCCTTACCAAGGGGTCAACCCCCATGTACCATGTAGTGTACACATTATACACAGCCCATGGGAAGAACCTCTGTTTAGGGGCTTGGCTAGCTAGAGCTCGAGCCAGAGGTGGGTGGCTTGCTACTCACAAGTGAGCACCACACTAATGTGACACGTTCATGTTCAGCAGGCCTCACGAAAGAATGCATCTTGTTGCAGACCAGAAGTTTGGACAGTAATGGGGTTCGGCTGGGTGTGCCATGCCTGCTATTCATGTTGGAAGGGATAAGAGCCCTCCATTGTTACTAAAGAGCTAAACGCCATCCATCTTTACTTTTGAAGGGTGTTGTCAAAAATCAAGGGGAAGAAAACTCTATGGAGTCCTGACGCCAGTTCATGTGGCAACTACCTGCTGGCTGGAGGCCCCCGAGGGGGGCCTCAAAAGGCCAGGTGTGGACCCGCCACTGTGCTCCAGCTGCGCCCGGGTTCACACGGCTTTCAGTGCCTTCTCTTTTCCATTCCTGTGCAAATGCCATTGAATGTCCCATTGGCCCATTATGCCGCTCCCTAACCTTCCTGGCTTGGGCTAGAGCTGTGGGCTTCTTGGTTAAGCGCTTTATCGCCGGGTTGCGTCGCACTACGGACTGAGTTTGGGTAGTGGAATAGATGCCGTGTTCCATGTTGGGTCGCACTGCACTTGGGGCGTGTTTGCTACTGCTGGCCACACTCGGCCACACTCCTTACGTTCAGCCTTCACCATGGGGGCCATGAGCAACGGATACAGGGCTCGCATACACCCCCGTGACACAGGCAGATAGTCATCGTCACCACTCTCAGTTCATTGTTTGACCTGCTGCACTGCAGCACACATCAAATGAGGCCGAATGTTTCTTGGCCCGCTGTGGGTAAGAGCATACACCCCCCCATTGGCTCGGTTAGGCAAGCATCCCATAAATACAAAAGCGACGACTCCACGGCAGGCCAACCGGGACCTGGTTTCGAACCTGCGCTCTGTGGTGTGCGTGTGTAGTGCATTTCCGGTTTACTGCTTGGCCGTCACCAATATAACTGTTTACCCAACCACCCGCTTCCATTTGACGTTTCACCCCTTTGGGGCTCGAACTGTCCATCGGTTCTTATCACATGTTGAAGCCCGGAGGCAGGGCCGGCCCCATCGCCTCCATGAGAGGCTCCCGCGGACCTGGCCTCCAACCCGAAGAGCTCTGTGACGTGTGTGCATAGTGCATTTCAGGTATGCTCCTTCCTTTTGCTGTGCTCTCTTCAGTCTTTTTCACCATTTACAACGTATATTGTGCGTCTTCACGCAGATGCCAGAACACAATATCCCGAACCTCAACCGGTCCTGTCAAAAATTGGTGGATACAATCCACTGCTGGACCCCATCCCTGAGCCTACAGCCACATGTCCCCACTGGCTTCACTCCTTGTACCACTCGCTTTGACCGTTTTGACACCAGCGCGGGTAGGTACCTGGCCAGACCACACCGTGTAGCAAACATGCAAATTTTCTTTGTGTTCCACTTGCAGTGCCAGGTCTGGGAAATGCACCTTTAACACCCTGAAAACCGACGCAAGCAGTCGGTGCAGCCTCTGCTCAGTTTCCGGCTGTCGCAACCTAATCCGCACATAGTTGGGGGCTCACAACTCAAGTGCCAATGGGACGAGGTCCACGATAAAACCCACCAACACAGCAAATGCAGCGCGTTCCTCATCAATTATTGTGCATCGTGTCTGGTGTTCCTACTTCTTATGTTCGCGGGGACGCTTTCGGGCACGTGCTGCTCGTGAACTCGCACTGCTGGAGGTCTCGCCTCACAATAATACCGTTGCAGCAAATAAGCACGAACCTTTCAACAACAAAAAAAATTGACCTCTCTGCCGGTTGGGAGCGGAAGATTTGTCCGGGGAGGAAGCCATGTATTCATTGATGATACCACTATGTTGACCATCTACGTGCCTCCGCCGGGGTTCGAACCCCCCCCCAGACGGCGCACGGGTCGTGGATGATACCAGTACAGTACGTTGGCTATACCTATTATATATCATTCCAGAGACCTATCGGACTTCTCTTCCCAATCAAAATACAAAGTCACTGTGGAGTGACTCGGGGATTTGGGGCGTTCGGTGCTTCCCAGTCATCCACTGGACCTGTGTTCCGGGTTCCCTCAAGAGGAAGAAGTGTGGGGCTCGAACCCCTGCTCAGGAAGATGAGCACCGAGCATGATGCCACTATAGTACCGTCTCTATAGCATGGTACAAAGTACAGAGTTCTGCCTGATTCAGTCCAGTCTCACTTTTCAGTAACCGGGCACATTTTCGTCTCACGTGACCCTTCCAGTCACTCACCTCCATGCTTGGTGCCCTGTTAGTATCCTCGGAATAGCCAGCCATCAGATTCACATACAGACCATGATTCTGTGTTGGGGCGAGGCCTGATGCTTTGCTGGAACCCCTGGATCCTGAACTGTGTCGTGAACTATCTGAAATCCTGCCTAGTAGGTCTTTCGCAAATTCTCTCGGCGACTCATCATCACTACCTTCAAAAGATGACACCGACGGGGATTGGACTTCCGGCACCGTCACTGCACCCACATCCGGGGGTGGGGTTGGTCTGCCGTGCACCACCCCCCACAAAGGACTGTGGCACATGCCAGAAATTGCCAGATCATTAGCAATTTCATTGCCTTCGAGTCCCACATGTGATGGGACTCACCCATGTAGGACAGTATGTGTAGCAGCTCAACCCACAATCTCACATTCGTTAACGGCCCCTGGAGCCCACCCATCCATTTTGCTGCCATTTGCCCTGGGGGGGGGGGGGGGGCTCCACGTCCTCGGACCAATGGAGCCGGCCCCCTCAGGGTGTACACAACAATTTAGGATGGTGTTGTGCAACTACAAGGACATACGGGGAATATGGTTCCGGTTTGGGAGAGAGGGCTGTTTTGGCCTTTTTGGCTGGTAGCAAATGGGATCTGCTGTTGCACATGCAAACTGCTCCCACATCGTTGAGTGCCTTAGCTCCCATGTCGTTGAGTGCCTAGCATCCAGCGACTGGGTCTGGATGGGGTGACACCTAAGGCAAGGATTTGGGTTAGGGTTGGTGCTCAGTCTCAGCTGTGAGAGGACTTGCGGCTGAGTTGATTGAACCCAGATCTTGGTCGAGCGGCCAGCTCTTTGCACCCACCCTTGACCCCATTTACCCCCATACGAAGATAGGTAGGATATGGCCTCAGCAAAAGACATGCAGCTGGCACAAGAAAATCCTCATTGGTGGTATCATACGTGCCTTTGCGCTGTGAGAGCGTAGCGTAGCATAGCGTATGGTGGCGATCTACAGAATGCAGTGTCCGATGGGCACTGCTCTCACCAGGACTACCACACATGGGCAAACTCACAGGTACTGAAATGATACCCTCGGCCCCGCAAACTCTGCAGCAATATTACCTCAGCTGCCGAGTCAGGCGTGCCCCCTCCCCCCTCATCAAACACACTCCTTCCCACCACACGCCCAGACGGGGCACTATTTGGCCCCATCCCCACCCCGCCCTTGAAATTCTAACTTGGCTAGACACCATGGAGGTTGCCAACACAGGGTGGTGTGGGGATTTGTGCAACCTCAAACTGTCGGGGTAAATTGGGCTGTGGGTCCCAAAAATGGTAGCCATGGTAAGTTTGGCGGGGTTAATTTGGCGGCCAAAGTTGAGAATCCAAATCCCCTCTGCCAAGTAGACCCTGCTCCAAACCCCCCCTTACCCTGTATGTTCTTACGTCATGCCACCTTGGACCACAGGAGTCCTGTTGAAGGGGTACCAAGCCAACGGTGTGGCGCCCACCAGATATACATCAGCCACAACATCACCGAGGCGGGCCTCATCAGCAGTGTAGAGTGGCCGGTTCCAAGGGTTCAGCAGCTGCTCCCACACTATGGAGGGTTCCCTTGCGTCCAAGAGCCACAGAGATGCCTTGGCAGGGGCGTCCAGCGGCAGCACCCAGAGAGCGTTGCGAAACGGGAAGGTGGCGGGCTGGAACACTAGGGGGCTGTCAGCCTGGCAGAACCCAAGATTGTGGGGGAATGCGGGTGATTGCTGAGGATATTCCATGGCGTGAAACAGCAGGGCGGCGACATCCAGATCACGGTTGACCACTAGATGTGCGTGGTACAGATCATACCGAGATAGGCTGACCCGAAGGCCTGTGTGGGTGCGGGAAGGCACACGGGGGCGGAAGGGATGTATCAGGGGGGTGGGGGGGTGGAGGTAGAAGGAGATGTGCTTGGAGTGGAGGTGGTGGGAAAGGGTGTGTGGGACGCTGGGAGGTTGGGAGGATGGGAGGGGTGAAGGGGTAGCACTTGTGGTGGCAAGTGTGGAGGAGGACAGGAAGGTGCAAAGGGGTGTGTCGAGAGGTAGGGCGTGTGTGGAAGGGTAGGGCGCGAGGTGGCGAGAGGGTGCCGAGAGGGTGCGTGCGGAGGGTTGCCAGAGGGGTGCGGAAAGTGGTGTGGATGAGAGAGGTGTGCATGGCGGGAGTTGCCGGGAGGAGCATGCAGAGAGAGTGGCAGCTGTTTGGGCACAATGGGTCAGGTTTGCTTCACCGCAATTAGCTCCGACCGCACCTGCCACCACGGTTGCTCTCAGTTCAGTGCGCCAGATCATGTTCTCTGAGTCCGCTTGCCTGAGTGTTCCATGCCTGGGGTCAGGGGCAAGGACCCTTCCTCCCTTCTCCACTCTACCAGGTCAGCTGTCGCCTTTTGCCTGTGGGAGTGCAAACATTCGGCCAGGCTCATCGCGCCTGCTCTGTCTGCGCACGGTGCAGGGTTTTGGACCAAAACCAGGACCATAGTCTCCCCCCAGAGGCCCTCAAAACTTGGCCCCTTGGAGTGTGCGGTGACTGTCCCAGAAAAACTGCACGCAGGGGCTCTTTGGCACAAACCCAATGCACGAACCGTGTGTGCACCATGTGCCGACCGTGCACGCACCACCGCGCCATCGCACTTAGGGTTGAGAGTCGTCTCGTGCCGCAGGCAGTGGGAAATGGCACTGAGGAGAGAGGAGGCCTCATGGACTGGGATACACAATCAGTGGCAGGCTCACACTGCGGGACAAGACCTGTGGGCCCAGGGAAGGCAGCAACAGAATGGAACAGCCCCACAAAATATTGACTCAGGCACATGTCTTTGAGCTGCACAAGGCCTTTGGACGGTGCCAGCTGGCACCGTCCAAAGGCCGGGATGTGCACAGGAGCCCGGGGGTCCAATAGGGGCTCGAGCGAACGGTCCCGCAGCGCTGCCACTAGACCGCACGGATCGGCCACAGCCTCCGTCACATCTGCGTTATCAATTTTGAAGGCAAACCGGGTGCCATTGTAGTGGTCCTGCCCATCGCGCAGCAGGGCTAGCACATCTGCTGCCGCCACAGGGCCAGTGCCCACAGACTCAGGGCCCGCTGCTTTCAGAGCTGTCCCCATCAGCCGGTCCCCATTGCGTTTCGTTCTGTACCCCTGAGAGCACGACATCGGATACAGGGCTTGGGACGAGGCATGGACTGGGGTCCTGGTGTTAGGCAGCAGTCGTGCTTGAGGTAGTGGGCTCAGGTACGCAGAGTGGCCAGCAAGAGCTCCATGTCTATTGGGACTGGACCCGTTGGTGTCGCTGCGTGACAAATAGTATGTGCCCGCGATGAGCAAGCCAAGGGCTACACTCCCGAGGAGCCCTCGACCCATTGGATAGATGAGAGGCTGATGGGTGTAGTATCCAGGGTGGATGCTGTGTATGGCATCCCCATCCATTGCAGTCAGCCCATGGGACCTTTGTAAAACCAAGGATGAGAAAGAGCAAGACAGTTGGACAAACAGAAAAGACAACGAGAGTGACGGTGCTTGACATCAGCAGCATCGTAGCCTCTTGGGAGTGTGCTCAACCCAAGCCTGACCTTCCCACCACAAGTACACTGAGGGTGCCGTCATTGCACTGCGCACGTCAGAGACCACGCACCCTCATGGCCTTCCCCATGAGCACTCCACAGATTAGCTGCTGTGATTGGGCTGTGGTCCCAACCAGCCCTTGCTGTGTGGTGGTTGGTTCCAACTAGTAATGGCTCAAGTAGGAGCGGTCCAACGTGCGCCCCTGGGCCCTGGCATGTCTCAAGGTGGTCTCCCCCTTGGTCTCTGCCACATATGTGACCCGGATGAGGCATGTAGTGCTGGCCGTGGCCCAAAATTTAGTATAACTGCTGCAGCGGGTGCGTCAGCCTCCAGCTAGCATTGGTGTCCCGTGCCATGCACCAATCTGGACCATGCCCAGTCGCTGCTGCTGCTGTCGTGGAGCCCACCCACTCGGATTACCCATGGGTTGCAGCGGCTGCCCTTCCGCTGAAGTTGCCTGTGTCCTGCTTTGTACCCTTTCCACCATTGTGCACAAATATGTTGAAAGATTTTCAGTTTCAAATGTAGAGCAATTTGTTGGCTGAAGAGCCATGGACAATGCTAGAATACTATCCGAGATGCATGAGCTCAACCTATAGTGTCATCCTTCTACTAGCATGTATTGTCCCGATCACACACGCGGGTTTTGGTGTCAGACAGTCCTTTCATGTGTTATTGCTATGTTCTGAAGATGCTGCACTGCACGTAGAAGTTGCCCAAGTAATTTTGCACTTCAACAAAAGGTACCTTTATGTAAATTACTGAAATGTGACGTTTCTAGCCCTTAAGGTTGAGGTTTGTGATGTATTGGACCTCTTGTTATGCATGTTTCTACATGTTGTTGAATGTCGTTGTACTAATTCGTTAGTCATAGACCTGCCCGCCGGTAAATGGCATTGTTAGAGACATTTTTTACATCTTATTGTTTCCAAATGGTCTTCATGCATTCTGCATGTATTGTAAATATCATGAAAATTATTTGTACAAAGTCCTGAAGCCCGGTTTCACCGGATCTAGCGAAAAACATTAGTTAAAAGAAATGAGTGTTTTTCCATGGGCTCAATTGATTGCACAATATTTGAGGATCCAACACAGACAGTAGGTAATTGGGGGCTTGGACCTGGCACAATCATCATTCACAGTGCAACAGTTTTCATGGGCCAAGGGATATGCCATGAACAATCAGAATGAACCGCTAAGCATTCATCTGTCACAATCGATGTGATATCTGCAATTTTACGATACTCAATTGATTACACAATATTTGAAGATCCAACACAGACAGTAGGTAATTGGGGGGATGGACCTCTGGGGGGGGGGCCTCTTTACAATTTTTCATTCAAATGTGTCCCTAGACACAAGGAAAAAAAAATTTTGGTGCCAACAGCAGCACAGGTGCACGGGGCATGGCGCTCAGTGCAGAGCTCGGCAATGAAATCAACCTAGGGAGGGGGGCTCTTGGGGCTAAGCTTCACCTTATAGGTGGGGCCACAGGTGGGGGCGACCCAACAGCGGCCATGCCTGCGCGCAACAGCGAGGAGGCGCACATCCAGCAGTTTGGACATGGACGCTCCTCCGAAGATCCCACGTGAAGCAGTGAAGCAGCGGACTTGGTCCTTCCGCCGCACCGCGATACAACAGGAGGCGCAGGGGAGGGCTAGGGCAGGCTTCAGGCAGGCTCTAACCCACTAACCCCCCTCCCTTCCCCTTTGCATTAGCGTCCAAGACCTTAATAGGCATGTGCCCCCTCTGATATGGAGGGGGGTGGGGGGGCAAGGCCCACTTCCCCCGGAGCAGAAGACCGGGGACCAAGGGGCGGATCACAACCAACCCCCGCCAGCAGGCCTGCAGGTCTGTGTGCGCTCATCCTATGGGCAACCAGCCTTCAACAAGCTACAGCCAGGCATATCTTGTTGTCGTGGTCCGGATACAGGTAACACGGAGGCTGAGTCTACGGCTCCCTCACAGACCTGCTTGAGCCCCCCAGCACTACACTGCTGCTCCTGCAACGCCAACTGCACTGCACAATGCCAGCCATCGACAACAATCCCATTTTGAGCCGACACACTGCACATACGAAATAGCTTAGGACTCAGCAATTGTATAGCCGAATGAGTGCCGGGGTTTACCGACAGAAACTGAGTAGGACGGTAGTTTATGCATGTAGACAGCGAGTATATCATAGGGCTGTCGTTTCACCATGACGCCCGCAACTAAATCGTTATGTTTTGGTTTTCTGCCACGCCGGCTGCTACCCTGAAGACGCCGGTTCGAATCCCCAAGAGGGGAATACGAGGGGGAGATGCGGCTCCCGTCGGCCGGCGGTGCCGGTGGCGGGGCGCACTGCTACAGGTATGCGGTGCCTGGTGCCTTATTTTTCTACATGCTATGAATCCGGACAAAAAAAAAGCTACAAGGACGGGACACGCCACCCATCCACCGGCGGTACCGATGGTGGAGGGGGATGCTGAAGGGGGCGGTGGCGGGGACCTCGCCAACGGGCCCTTGGACGGCCGAAGGAACCGGGGTTCGAACCCCCGACGACGACGATTGCCAGTCCATGGCGCATACTACTGGACCGTCCATGCCTCCTGTGTCATATAGCGTAAAAATGATACAATTCCAGCAAGGTCTTTCCCTCAAGGGGGAGCGAAACATTAGCAAGTCAGAATCTGTCACCAGTGTGTGGCAGCCTGAGGAAAAAGGACAACCGTAGATTGTTCAGGTAAAGCCGTGAGCTCACATGTAGTGCTGGGAGGGGGCCATAGGCCAAGCTCCTTTGGATTATGTGGGCTCATTGTGCCCAACAGTGTGCAGTTCACACGAACAATCCATAGAGCAGCTACAGTCACTATGGACACTGTCACGTGGGGACTCAGGCATGGGCAGCATGCCCAGAGCATCCCACAGTGCATGCATGTTGTCGCGCAGCACACAGGCCGGCTCGGGGGACACAATGGCAAAGAACGAAAAGTCTAGGATTTTGGGAAGCAATGGCGTGTGGGGGGCATCAAGAAGGGAAGCATGCTTGGCCTTTTTCACTTTAGGGGTGGCGGGGGTGGTGATGACTTGCAGTGCCGGTGTGGCCTTTGTAGGAAAAAGTGGGTGGGACATGCGTCCCACTTTTGAGAGTCTATCAGCCTCCTGATTGCCAGGGACGTCAACGTGTGACGGCACCTTGACCCAGAGGATTTCCCTGTCGGGGTTGGATAATTCGTGCACGAGGGTTTGCTAGAGGTCGACACAGGCCACCTTGCCGCTGGATCCCCTCTCGCCACGGCATTGCCACCTTTTGGCCGCCCCCTGGGCACCGAGTAGGACATATTCAGAGTCTGTGCAAATGGCTATTCTGGTGTTGGATACAATTTGAAGTGCTCGTACAGCTGCGTAGAGCTCTACCGCATTATTGGTTTGGCGGAGATGCAGTGGCACGTAGTTTGTCACTCGTATGCCACTCTCCGTGGCAATACCGTATCCAGCTATGCGGGCTGGGAGGGGGCGGGGGGGGCTCTGGGCAGTGGCAGGGGACAAAAAGTTTTCAGCCCAGTGAGCCAGCATTGGAGGGCCTCTAAGGACCCCACGTGAAGCGACGAACCCTCTCCTTCTGTCGCGTCATGATACACCAGGATAAGCGGGAGTGGGCTAGGGCAGGCTTCAGGCAGGCTCTAACCTGCTACCCCCCCCCCTTCCACTTCACATTAGCGTCCAGGACATTAGTTAAGTACGTGCCCTCCCTAATGTGATCCTCCCCCTCCTCAAGTGTGTGCACACATACACAAAGGTTTTGAATGTGTACAACAGCTTGAATTTGTTTGGTCAAGAAATCTTCCAAGGCGCCAGATAGCAAAGGTTGTGCTGACCACCTCACCCTCAGGAAAATGCAACCCTCGCATTGAGGACAAACACCATCATATTGGTGGAATTTTCGTCCCCTGAGGGATGCCGTTGCACGATGTGCGCACTGTGTGGGCACTCTGTGCATATTTGCGTGGGCACTCACAGAAAAAACAATTTTGTGCACGCTGAGGCAGTCAGTGCAAGTGATCATGTTGCAAGTGGAATTAATGTGCAACTGTGCTCAATCAGTTGCAGACCGGTCTCCCCTTCAGCAAGTATGTTTGGTAAACAGGGGGGTCAATTTGGGTATATTGCAAAGCAATTGAGCTGGATGAGCAGAGAGCTTGGCCATGGAGCACTTAAAATCTGAGAGCCAAATAATGGCAGCATTTAATTGGATTGCATGTGCAGATTGTTTGGGGTCCGAGAGGGGCACATAGTGTATTGTAAGCGTGCTGTGGGCGAATCATGCAAATCACAAGAGGAGGTAGCGCATGCACACTAGGCACCTTTGGGGGGTACCCCCAAACCCACCCAAAATGGAAAAGTGCCCCAAGAGTGGTAAATGCGAGATGAGATACCATAGCTCCAAACTCCGAATATTCTTTGGACCACCCTTATGCCCATCATCCCAACTCGGTTGGCTTGTGGGTGGGATACAGGCCAATTCCTAGTAACTTTGGCAGGGGGGGGGGGGGGTTTCATAAGGGTTCGGCCAGCCCCCCCCCCCCCCCCACCTACGCTCCATCCCCCCCGTAGCCCCATCCCACATCCAAGAGTGAGCCATATCTATGAACCCAAAAAATACCCAGTGGCTATAGTTTGGAGGAAGGACACGCCATTCCGATACAAAGACCACGATACTGCAAGTCAGGATGCCAAAGACACAGTCTAGTCGCATCCTGATGAAGAAAGTGTCATGAAGCGTTGAACCCTGTCACGCGGGCGCTCACATGAGACCCAAAACAAACTCGTGTGACACTCGACTCTGTACTGATTGCCCTCTCCATCCCTTGTCCAGGCCACCCTACTGTGGCGATGCAGCAGTCCCCATTGACGTTCTTATGGCCACCCCTTGTCCGGGCCATCATACCCTTAGATTGCTTTGGGCCCAAGTTGAGCAGGTGTGCCAACTACTCCTTTTTTGTTGGTCCAGGCCTTGGCAAGCCAGCGGAGCCTGCTCACCAGATGGCACTCGAGGGAGCTCGGGAGCTCTCAGAAGGATCAGAGCTGCGCAATTGAACGATAGTCTCACAGAAAGTCATGGTACCAGTAGCGGGCATAGCACATGGTGAGGATACGCTGGATCTGATTGGATCTGATACCAGGGCAATGCAGTGGGAAACTGCTACGCCTGAAGGCATCCCAGTGTGCTCTGAGATCCATCGCGCGAGCTGCACGTAATACTGACATTACTGGCACTGGGATATTCGATTTGGCACCATGGACGAGCTTCTACAACCATGCGGGGTAGAGGGTAGACTGGTACAAGACAGAGATTGCGTGCAGGGGTGTGGGTCGGGGATGTGCTTATCCACGGGGGGGGGGGGGGGGATCTGGCGGACCCACCCACCCAGGCACAACCACCCACCCACCCACCCAAAACCCAAAAAAAATTTCCTCTGGGGAAAAGTGAAATTTTGAATGGGGCGCCAAAAATGAGAGGCCAATGTTGCGGTACACAAACTTTTTTTTGCCCTCATACCCCCCTCCCCCGCATCCCGTAGGCCGGAGAAGAAGCAACCCTGGTATGGGTGCAGCGTAGTGACTACAGGCGGGCGAGAGGGGCACATGTGTAGAGAGTTGACTGCCAGGGCGACCTTGAAACTCCAGCACAGAAGGGGGATAAGCAGGGAGCAGGTCAGAGGTGGGGCCAGGGTCACTGCCGTTAACCAGGTCTAGCACCCCACCACCCATTGCCAGACCCACGGGGGGCATTCAGACTCAAATCCTGACCCCAACCCCCCCACTAAACTTTTTGGGGCCCGTGGGAGGGCGGGGGGGGGGGGTCCTTGGGGGGGTTGGGACCCCCGGGGGAGGGTCCCGGGTACCCCAACATACATACCTCAAAATGATCCTGTTGTTGCGCTCATCATTATGAACACATATATGTGGGGTTTCTGAAAAAAAAAATACCCACTGGGGGCCCAGTCCCAGCAGCCAGATTTTTTTGGGGGGGGGGGGGCTGGGGGGCGAAGGTCAGGGGTGAAGATGTTCTCCCTGTTTTGCATGCACATTTGAATTCCCCACAAAAATCTGAGCGGTTTGAGCATACACACAGAGGGTGAAGTAAATTTTTAACCCCCACCATATTCCAAAAAAAAAAAATTCCGGCGCCTTTGGCGCCAGGTTTGGGCCAAGCGTGGTCCGGACCACCTCAACAAATTGGATCTCCCAAGGGGGAAGGGGGAGGGGGGGCGGGGTCAAGATCTGAGTCTGAACACCCCTCATGGCCAATCCTTTGTTTTATTGTCGCGTCATTCTTCACTGGCTGCATTTTCTTGCAGCTCCTGTGCTGACACCGCCTCCTGCTTCCCCTCCTCTTGGTGCGGCCAAAACAATCGCATGGTGTTTGCATGAACTATGGAAGCCAGCTCGTCGAGGCTGCTAACATCTGGGCGGTACCCTGCCACAACCTCCAGCACTTGGATCAAATTGCATGGCTCATTGCGCGACTTCACCTGCTGGCCCATAACAAATTTCTCCTTTTTCTTGCCGTCCACTTTGGTCTGCAAGTACTTTGCACTGGCATGCGTGTTACGCAGGTCGCACCATGGCGCATCAGTCTCGATCAAAAGCCGGTCAAGGGGCACCTTTCCCATCACTTCCAAATTCTCTTCAGTTTTCAGGGAGCAGCCATTGATGCCAATGTAAAGGTCCAGGGCCAAGAGCATAGCCAACTCTTCAGCGTCGCCCGTAAAAGAGTGCGCTACGCCACCAGTGAAGCGGTGCCGGTTTTCCCGCACCAGGCGTGCAAAATCGCCGCCCGTGTTGCGGTTGTGGAGGAACATTGGAAGTTTTGTCGCCTCTGCTAATTGAAACTGCATCTCGAAGTATTTGAGTTGCGTTTGTTTGTCACAGAACTCCAAACGGTCATAATCCAAACCACACTCCCCTATCGCAGCCACTTTATCACTTGCGTTCTCCACAAGGGTCAACAGCGATTGCAAGTGTTGCTCTGCATCTCCAGAATCCACAAATTCGTTGCACCGAGTGGGATGCACACCCACAGTGGAGTACAAGCAATCCCGTTGCTGGGCAAGATTCAAGGCTTCGCGACTCTCTTGCAAGCTCCCCCCCGTAATAATGATGCGTTCCACTCCTGCTCCCGCAGCACGATCCAAAACGCAATTATAGTCTGAGTCGTGGCTCTGCTTGCCCCTATACATGCCTTGGAACATGGGGTCTGTCATGTTGGCCCCAATGTCAATGAGCCGAAGGGAGAATTTAGCCATGATGGCAAAATATGTGCTCCCAACAAGACAAAACCCTCTTCAATGGATGCAAAAAGCACAACACAAAAAGATAGACACTCAGACACACACACACACACACACACACACGATGAGAACCACAAGAAACACAAACAGAAGTAAAAAGAAGCGATTGAAGGAGGCTCCTCAAGAGCCGCAGAGCAGCCCTAAACGTCTTTCGCTCTGTTAGAGTTGAAAGGGTGTGCATGAATGGTAAATGAAAAGAATCACTGACTGACAAATACATAACAAATACAAGCATGCAACCCAGTCCCCACAAACCACAAGGTATCCATAGCCAAGCCCGTGTTTTGCCTGCATTTTGGGTGCTGACGCCACCTCCTGCACACACACTATCCCCGTAAAAAAAAAACCCTCTGTGAAGGCTTTAGCCCACGCTGTCTGCAGGACTCACTGCATCACTAGTCTGGCAGATAACTTGCACCACCTTTTGCTTTTTGCCCAATTCATCCTGCCCACATTAAAACCTGCCATGAAAAAGATGATTCAAGGCCTGTGGGGGAGTGTTTGCCCGGTGTGTGCCCGGTGCATGCCCAGGCGCGCGCCAAGAGATACCTTTGTATTACTTTTGTACTTTTGTATTGACTATCCTGACTTTAACCCCAGATGTACGCTCCCCTAGAGAAGGCCCCCAAATAGACCACAGTGGACCATCCTTCCCTACAAAGCACACTGCATAAGGCGAAATGGCTGAATTCAACATCAATGTACGTCACTTGTCTGTTCCTTCTCTGTGCCTAGCAAACAATATTATCCCCACCAAGTGTGGGTGTCAATACATTCAGCACAATAATGCTCCTCGCACTCACCACAAACTGTGATGGTGGAGTGCTTTTGACAACACAAAAGCACACACCTCTGCCTCATCCTCTCCCTCATCTTGCGTGGCGGCTGAGTTGCTTTCCTCATTCCAAACATGAGGTGGGCAGTAGTCCCATGGTCGACAAGGAGGGGGACGGATTGACCTGCCTCCAAATGCAAAATTGCGTGAAATGCAACAAAACACGCACAGACTGGTGCAACTCATCAGGGCCACCATATCCCCAACTCAAGGGGCCACTCAAGTTGGGGATTGTTTGGTGTGGATACGGAGTGAGGCAGGGAGGGAGTCGAAAAAAGGTGCCCGGTGCGCGCCCGGTGCACACCTAGCACGCTAAGCCCCCTGTGAAAATAGGAAAATAGCAGCAATCAAACTGCCACACAACCGCCACAAGAAGTTGGTGGCCCTTGCATGATGTGGAATATATGTGTGCTAAAACTAGCACTGCCTTTCTTTGGATGGCGGCTGCGGTTGCTATGATTTCCTTCACGCTTGGGGATATCTCCTGTGACTTCAGGGAGGCTTTTGGATGGTTCACATAGTTGCTGTTAATTCCTTGTGGCTTCCAAATGGTTGAGGTCAACCACGCCACAAAGCGTGGATTGAGAGTCCCTAACCCCAACTCAAGGGGCCACGCAACAAAGCGTGGATTGAGAGTCCCTAACCCCAACTCAAGGGGCCACGCAACAAAGCGTAGGAGTCAAAAAAAAAAAAAGGAAAGAAAGTGGGTGGCAAAATTGCATTCTCGGGGATCCCCAACCAAGGGGAGCAAAATCAGAAGTGGTCCCCAACAAAGGGGAACAAAATCAGAAGTGGCAGCCTCACCCCTACCTTCTCAGGGGCCCAAAGGAGGGCGGAAATGCTACGTCACCCCTGCCTTCTCAGTGTCCCCGAACACGGGTTCAAAAAGGGCCCTCACCGGGCCAATGGAAAACAATGGAAAAAAGCCCCTCACGGGGGTCCTAGATGGTTCAGGATAACCCTACAACCAACGTTCCTTAAGAGGAAAAAAAAAAGAGGGTCTTAGGGAACGTCCTGTGCACCGCACAGGCCCGCGCGATGGTTGCTACGGTCTGTTTTAGCGACACAGCATCCGCCTCAAGTTCCGCTACGGTCTTGTCCAACACCTGAGCGGCTGCTGGTTTTGCTATGCCGTTCGTTTCGCCTCTGTCTCAGCTCGCCTCCGAGCATCTTGTTCCCGCGACAGCTCTAGTTGTAGCTGCTTACATCGGTTCTCGAGCTCTGCCACCTCTAGACTTCCACCACCTGCAGAATCAGAGTTTCGCTCCGCCACTTCCTGCGTAGCCGTCTGCAGGGCTGCCACGAGCCGTTCGACGTCCGCTTCCGCCGCCGCTCACCGCTCCCGCTCCTTCACTATGACATCATGCAGCTTTTTGTTCCAGTCCTCATAGACCCGAATCTGCTCTGTGAAATTTTGCTCTTGTGCCTTCAGCGCGGCAGCCGCCTTGCCTTCCAACATCTCGACAGCTAGTCACTAGCTTGTAGCATCGTGGCAGTCACAGTCACAGCCACAGTCGCGGTCGCTGTCGCTGACGGTGCCACGACCGTGTTAGCGTCAGTGCTGTCGTTGCCACCGACACTGACGCTGACACGGTCGTGGCACCGTCAGTTCCCCACAAGCTCCACCACGGAGTGTCGCCCAAAGGTGAGCAGCCTCGCGCCCACCGTGAGCAGCTCCAAGTTTGCGTGTACACGCTAGCTTGTGGCAACCGTCACCGAGCGGTCGCACTGTTCGTCACACATAGGAGCTGGCGTCCACGTATCTTAGCGCTCGCGTTAGTTTGCTACGCCCCCTTCTTTAGGGCCTCCTTCTTGCTAGTTTTTGCGCTATTCGTGCCACCAATGATGGTTGGGCGACCAATGAACTGTAGCGCATCAACTTGCAGATCGAAGTCCGTGTCGCATAATGCCGCTGCAGGGGCGAACAAGCGCGCGAGTTCCTCTCAAGGGAGCCCAAACTACTCGAGTTCCTCGTCTTTGAGCTTGCCGGCTTGCTGCCAGCCGCGACGCTGTGTGCAGCACTCTGGGCATCCAGTTTGTGCGACTTGACGACACCGCCCAAACTGCCAGACGCCGCCGTAGAGCCGTCGGCCGGGAACCAGGAGATCAGTTTCACAGCCCGCCCACCCGGCCCGTGATCAGTCCGATCGCTTTTCGAGGTAGCTTTGAACCGGCTCGGGCTCCGGCTCCAGCTTCAATTCCGGCGGAGACGCCGCGCTCTGCCGCGGCGCCTCCATGCTCTTCGAGGTGCGCATCATCTGGTCCCACACTCCTTCCCGCCCAGCGGCGACGAGGCTACAACCGGCCCCAGCCTGCGACACCCATGCAGCTTCGCACCAATCCCGCGCCTAGTGTACACTCGACGAGACGCGTACAGTATCGACCCGTCCTCGCGCTTCGTCCCAACCTAGAAGGCTCGTGCCGGTTCCGTTCGTTCCTTCCAAGTCGCCGGTGGCGTGGCGGCGGCGCGGCGTGCAGCCCCCCCCCCCCCCCCCCCCTCCGGCGCGCGCACCTGCCCCCCCCAGCGGGCAATTTTACATGTGCTGGGGGTTGCATAATTGATACCAAGCCCAAACGGGCATCTCACCGGCGGCTCTCAGCGGCGCAACGCGTTGGGCTGGCCAAACGTGCTTCCAGTTGCAGCGGTGCTACGCTCGGGCTCTGGGTTGCTCAGCATCGCGCTGCTTGCGGTGATCTCGCGCGACGCCCACCCCACATAAGACACACGGGTATGTCTGATGTGGACTGAAATCGGACTGTTTGTCAAGGTACCGCTATGCGGAGCTAACGGATGCGGGTGAGCTGGATGTAAACAATGAAGCGCGTTAACAACAGCAATGTATCAACGCTCTCAGGCGAGAACGCAAAGCCTCGTCACCGCTTCTTAGACGTCAACAACGGTGATTGCACAACTGGTGAGCTCCTCGGCAACTTCACTGCTATCTGCCGCTGTGGTACCAGAGGTACATGATTCTCATGTGGATTCTATGGAGCAGTGTTTGTAGAACTTGATGAAGAGCAAGTTGTTGGCAGTAGGAGTAGACTATGACTGCCGGAGGCTTTGTGTTTTACCTTTCGTTAAAAATTGTGCACATGATCTAACATGTCTAGACACACAGGAAACCACAAACAAATTCAAAGTGCAAAGCAACAAATGGCAACAAGAACTAATAAAAAAAAAACATCTCACTGGCGCATGAGAACTTTCACATCCACCACTTGTTCCTGAAGGAAACCCTTCAACCAAGCGGCCATGGGCCGCGGAAAAATTGCATGCGAATCAGTCCCACCGCCCAATGACCGCGTCAAGAATTTGGGCAACCTCCGCATGATGGGTATTTGGTAAAACTTAGTAAAACTTGGTAAAACTTAGTAGAAACAAGGTAAAACGTAGTAAAAAAATTTTGTTTCCTAAGTTTTACCTCGTTTCTACTACGTTTTACCCCCCCCCCCTCACCAGCCGTTTTAAACAAGGTGATCAAAACTTCAATGGTAGGTGGTACTTTTGTTTCAGGGCATAAGGCCCCCCGGGTCAATCTCCGGCCACTTGTGTTTTGGTTCGTCCTCCCGTCCCTCAAGCAGGCACAACGCTCAGTTCTCCGTTAGTCTGTCCTGCTCATCATGGCCAACATTTGTGCCAACTACTTACAAGTAGTTACATAAGACACACTTGAAAATCAAGTCGGCCTTGGTATCTGCATGCCTCGGTTTTCCTCCCTCTGTGGGATTACTGGTGCACATCCCAAAGAGAGCCTTTTTCAATTCCCCTTGCAGCTTGGTGCAAGATCCTTGGTCATTTCTCAGTTGACCATCAACATTTTGAGGGTATTGAGGAGGCACATACCACTTGCGATAGATCCACACACCGGGATGGGTGGTAACAGTAGAAGCGGCAACAACAACAGAAGCAACAGCAACAGCAGCAAAGTTGGCCACCCAAAATTGGTGCAACCCAACACATGTCTCCAATTGACACAAGCTGACACATGCAAGGTACAATGAAGAACCTTACATTCGTGGCAAGCTATGTGAGGTGTGCCATCACAAGAAAAGCATGTGTCAGCGGGGTCCACATATTTGGGTTTGGTGTACATCCAAGCCACCTCCCAATGCAATGCTGGGTCAGCGGGGTGGGGGCCGACTTGGAACGACTGAAGTACACAGTAGCTTCAGCCATTTCATGCAGCAACCACAATCTATCCTATGGCACTTGCAATATGCCCTTGACAACCCGTCGAGACAACCCCTGCCGCCTGGAGGATCCCCAACGCTTCAAATCGGGGGACAAAATCAAAAGTGGCCCACAAGTGGGCCGGGTGGCTACATAACCCCTGCCGCTTGGGGTCCCCAACGCTTCAGAGCGGGGGACAAAATCAGCAATGGTAGTCACAAGTGGAAAAAACTTATTTTTTTGGTAATTGTTTTACTTAGTAAAAAAATATCATTCCTATACTAAGTAAATTACTTAGTAGAAAAACAATTTTTTTCCACTAAGTAAATTACTTAGTGTAAAAAAAAATTCAACTAAGTAATTTACTTAGTAGAAAAAAAATTTACAAAGTAAATTACTTAGTAAAAAAAAACCCACCCACAGAGGGAAAACTTAGTAAACAAATATTTTTTTATTAAGTTTTGAACCTTAGTAAAAAAAATTTTAAAAACTTTTTTTTACTAAGTTTTACCACGGACCCACATGACTGCCACAAAACTACTGATGACCGCCGCTATTTCCACAGCTGTTCAAGGTCCACAAGGCAAGGCGGTGTGTACACCGCGCCCTTCTCCCAACCACTTGCTTGCGCTTTTCCATACTCAAGAGAATGAGGTCTCCACTTTGCGAATAAATGCGACCACAACTACAGCCCAAGCATACCCACACTGCATCGGCTGCGTGTCTCTAAGGTTTCCTAGGGTTGTTTTTGTAGGGTACAGTGACTCTGCTCCATAATTGAGGTGCACAGAAATGTGCTGCCGCCGTGCATGCTCAGTGACAGGCGACCTTCCCGTTTGGGAGCTTGGGTCCTGAAGCTCTTCTTATAGGACTTCTGGCTTCTCTTTGGCCGCATCCAGGTCAACAAAGCGCTCCACATATGCCCGCCCTGGTATGCATATGCAGCAATGTTCGGCAGTTCCACTGATAAACAGCTCAAAATCAAACATTGTTGTGCTTGCTTCAGTGACCAACTGCCAGCCCCATCCTTGCAAATGGCCTACCCTGAAACCACTCCCCAAGCAGAGGCCTGGAAATGTGCACACAGCTCGACTGCAATGTGTAGTCCTTCAATTCCTCCAATTTGTTGTACAACAACAAAAAATGGTTTCCAGGGGACACCACAGAAATTCACGGATCCAATATGACATCGGCGGACAACACACATGCTCATGAGCCTGACATTTGATGTCGCTGGTATCCTGTGGCCCTGTGGCCACAAAAAATGAGGCATGTCATCTATCCCCTCCAAAAGAGAAGACTCAGGGACACCAATGAGGTTTATCAACCCGCGGTGCACTAATGGTGAATTGGAGCAAAGATGTCGGTTATCCTATTGCACCGACTACATTGGCACCAACACATGTGACAAGGTCACAGTGGTCCAATTGTCAGAGACAGAGAGAGAAGGTTGATGTACGCTCAACACGTCATACGATGTTACTTCCAAAAGGGAGGCCACACTGCCGTACCTGCACAGCACTGCGATAAAAAGAGCTGTAGGAGGCAGAAAAATTCTTCAAACAACTACCACGCTGACCCAGTCTACCTGGGGCCAAAAAACATACATGCTGACAGCCCGACACGGGGCTCACTGTCCATATGGCCTCTGCAGACTTCTACTATTCCAATGTGCAGTCTACCAGAACTGGTTCACAAAAAGACTGCCATGAGGTCTTACTCATGTTGTCTTCGGACACAGGCAGTAATGGAAGAAAAGTGGGGTTGTTTGGAGGGCTGTTTTTGGGCTTCTGCCACATCAATTGAGTTCAAAACACAACGGACATCAGCCATCACCGAAACCAGACTTCACAATGCCTGATCACAAGCACATATACATCATACTAATCCTCTGCCTTTCCCGCCCCAGAAGGGCCCAACAAGCCATGATCGCGAACAGAAATGGGCACTCCATTTGCCCCTTGCTATGGTCACAAGCTCTTGCAAATTACAAGACAATGGTGAGGAATCAACACGCACATTGACCCTCCCCAACAACAAGCCTGCACGCCTGTGCACCGACGCCTTTGGACCGTACCACACAGGCATGGATGCACATGCGTCACCTTTGTGGAAATTTGTATGATACTGAGGGGCCATCCCAACACTGATGATTCAGGGGCAGTTGGCAGTAACAAGACAAGTGCCAATCAATCCAGTGGTATGACTCCCATATCCCTGTGAAGCACAACATAAGCCTCTGTGGACATATAATGAGGTCCCGGGGGTGTGGAAGCCCATGGCTCCAAACACTCAAGGAATATACAATCTCGGAACAGCAGATCGCAAAAGATCAGGTTACAGCATTGCCTCTGACCCTGCGTCACTTGCCCTGCATTGTTCTTGTGCTTTGGAAGTCCCCCCCCCATAAACACACAACGCGAATGAAGCATCCACTCTAGTGCTCTAATGGACGTTTGCTCGTAAGAAGGAGGGTTGAGGAATTATCGATGGGGGGTCAATATCTACAGCTTTTGTACAAATGAGAATCCGCCTGAGAGAGGAGAGTTCCGTGGTGTCTCTTTTCACCCTTGTACAAGGACATCCAACATCACAGAAAACCACAGGATTGCATATCTCTCTGGGACGGTAAGGAAGGTGCCAACACGGAGCGTTTTCAGGGATCAGTGTCATTGTTACCTCATTGTGCCCACTACGTGCACCATAGGGGTATGTGGGGTATATTCGGAAAGCCCTCGAAAAGGGCTATTTGGAACACCTGGGTCTGCATGTTGTACTGACGGTATGTTTGAGATTTTTGTCCTTTTTGGACTTTGCCTGTGTTGTTTGCTGCCTGATTTTGTCACCAGGCATTCACCATGTCTGTGTACAAATTCTCACCATGTGCTATTGCATCTCCAGATGCACTGCAGAAGCCCTTGGTTCGCAAAAGAGCACGCTCCGGGGTGAAAAGTGGGTGCAGATTAGTCACATGGCCACCCCAGCACCGCAAAAAGGCCTCGTACAGGCAGATCACAGCAACCTGCATGCGACCACGAGGAACACCACATTCTATCCCTGGACCATCAGCGGAACCCTTGTGGAAAGGGGCAACAATGAGAACGAATCCGATTCGGAATAATGAGTCATCCTTGGAGCATTGCTTGTGCCCTGTGCGTCGTCCCATTTACAGCTCCGTGCTCAGGAAGGAATTCATTTTAAGGAGCAATAGTCCCGCCGCTGGCATGTCGCTGGGGAGAGGGTTTGAGCTGACAGCTTGCTCACCCATCTGCCTTCACAGTATGCTTGCAGATTCTGTACCAATTCCAACATATGTGACCTCCGTGTGAAGTGTGGCCGCGCTAAGACACCCACCACTGTGGTGCCCCCCAACGGGACAATAGACGCGCACCTGGTGAGCACACCACCAAGGAAGACGTGGCCTGACACCGCATGTTTTTGCAGCGTCGCAAGGGCCAGCTTCAGGACTCTTGCCCGCTCCGGAAGTGGTAGTGCCGTGGCCCTGTAGACGGCCTGTGGGGATGCTGGCAGTGAGCGTCCAGCATAACACTCAAAGTCCATTGACAGCTCCATGAAGGAGACCTGTCCCTTTCCCGGGATCCAGATCAGCTCGTTGACCCAACGGACTAGATCGTGGCAGAAGCCTTGATCCCACCTCCATTCGTTGTTGGTCACGGGGCCTACAGCGAAGGGAGTTCTATCATCCGGCCGCGGAAGCGGCCCATACAACTGCATGTATAGGTACTGAATCGCTCGGCATGTCTTGGAGGGTTCACTGAACAGCCGAGTGCCCACTCTCGCCGCCTTGGCGCGCAATACCTCCAGCACCATGGTATGATAGGTGGCCATGAACGTATTCACAAGGTCCACGGGTACTTCCTTCGACAAGTGCGCAGGCATGAGGCCGCAGATTTTGAGGCATACCGGTCATAGGCTGTAGCTCGCCTCAAGCCCAATAGATCTGGCTTGCCGGTGCAGGGGTCGCCAATAGGCTTCTCGTTGACCCTTCCATTCCACACACACCTAGATCAGGTGTTCATCGTCCTCCTGTGCTTGGCCGCAGTATGGGCAGGTCAGGCTATCTTGCGGGCCTCGATCGTACGCTCTCCTGGCCGTCCATAGGGTGCCCGTGAGCCATCCCCTCAGGAGGGCTTTATCAAATTCAGAGCCGTCCGACAGTAGCACTTGACATGCCTGTCTGTCCAGTTCCTCAAGCATTCCCTGTGATGCGGATATCCACACCGAGAGAACGAAACTCAGTCTGCAGCAGCAAGGGCACCCCTTGGAGAACCGTGTGTCTCTGCGCTGTGTGTCGCGGCTGTAGAACCTATATTGCGAGGGACTTTTTTGGATTCACTTTTTGAGCTGTGAGCCCCAGCCAGAGCTCCGTCATGCGCATCACTGCTGGCATGCACTTGCCGTCTTGGCGCAGGGGGTAAGTATCGTCCGCATACCCCATTGAACCGATACACATATCCTCCACTTCTTGCTGGCAGGGGCTGGCGTGCTCAAAATTGTGACCACGTACCCTCCCCCCCAACCCATACATTTGTGAAACGGCCTTTTCGCACAGATTTCAAAAAGCATACACCCCCCCCCCGGTAACGACATTTTGGTGCATTAGACCAAAAGTTGAGGAAACCCCACCGAAATGCGAATTTGCTCCGTGTTGGCACCTTCTGGATGTCCCAAAGAGATATGCCACACGCCCGAGCTTGCACATGCAACACATATGTGTGAGCCCATGTAGATGTGCTTGCTTGCAGCATGTTGATCCATGCATATGCCAAAAAGGGGTGGGGTAGGACTTGCCCCTACTTTAATCAAAAAGAACTTGTTTCGACCCATGACGTTTGGTATGTTCTCTGCTTAATGGAAGCCTCAGTTGACCGACCGCCAGACACTGGCGGCCATCATGCACTGAGGGCGCCAGAGAGGGAGAAGTAAAATCCGCCGAAAGGTGTCGGTGACTGGCACCATCTGTCGTTGCAGGGGGCTGCTGTGTCCGCAGGGGGGCATACCACGAGCTGCATCTGCCCAGGCAGGCCTTGCCACAACATGGAAACCGCAGATTGTGCAGGTTGAGGGCGCACTTGACTGGCTCTGTGGCTTGCGTCGAAGTCGCTGTCGAAGTTGCTGATGGTGCAACTGTAGACAGATCTCCAACTTCCCAGAATTTGTACTCCCCATCTTGGTTCCGTGCAACAATTTGTGGTGTTTGGGTTACCACCCCCATCAACTCCAAACAGCGCCCGCCCATTCGTTTGCCGCAATGCGCTACACCATAAACAACAACGTCGTGTGTTATGGTCAGGACAACAATATGAACCAGTAGTCTCCGAGCTGGACACGGGAGGAACGTTTTGGCGCGTGTCTAGCCCCCACATGTGCCATGTGTCCATTCTGCAATGACGGGGATCCAAAGAGTCGCCTGCTTTCCAGGAATCTTCTGGTGCCTTGTGGTCTTGTTCTGTTGGGTGAATGGAGCCCGTCCTTCTGGCGGCGGGTGGGTCCATCCCCACGTACCCCCCCTTTCCTGAGAGTGCACAGCACTCCCCCCCCCCCCTGGTCGGCGACGCTGCTGACATGATGCCTGGGATGCCCTGCTTTGTCGCCTTTCAAGACGGAATTGGCGTACAACACTCTATTTACACGACACAATTGTGGAGCTTGCCCTTAGGGACAAGGCCTCTTGGATGCAATTCGGGGCAGTTCATGGGAGGGCGGACAGGACAGCACCCGCTGGGTTGGAGTTCGGGGGAGAGACGGCTGGAGCCGGGGACAGGCACTGCCCTCAGGGGACACCGTGAGTCAGGACGGGGGCAAAAAGAGGACGGGTGCAGGGAGTTCTAGTCGAAGCACAGCAGTCATGCAGGGCCAGGGAGTCAGGAGTCAGATCAGGCGTGGGAGTCAGGCCAGGGATGCGGTTTTGCTCAAGGCTGAGCTCATGGTCAGAGACAGTCTCGGCCCAACAACAAAAAGGCCGGGCAGTCCTTTCGATTACTCTCGCACCGGGCACAAACGACAACATCTACACCGCCGTAGTTGGCAGTCAAGATGACTGACAATGGCGGCTGGAGGGTAGCCGTCAAGCAATTGCTCATTGACCCCCGGGGATGGGGGGTGGACGGGGGGGGGGGGGTGTCATAATGTCATAAAGGCTGAGTAAGTGTGTAGGTGTTGGGGGGGGGGGGTTAGAGGTGTAGGTTAAGGGGGTACTTCCGGATGGACGCATTTGGCTGTGTGTTATGAAGGCGCACCTCCCGGCTGTGTGGTTGTAGGGCTGTGTGTGGTGGGGGGGGGGGGGGCAGGTATGCAGTTTCGTGGGTGAGAGTGGAGTGTCCCCGTCCCCATGCTCACACTTGCAGCCCTCATGGCGTTCACTTCCCTGCCAGCGCTGACGAGCTTAGCGTTCAGTCATTCCAATGATAGCGAATTTTGGAGGGTGCTCACCACCACAACTGATGTGGGGAATACAACACAGCCCCCCCCCCCCCTCCAGTCCCCCCTGCCCGTGGAACTACCCGCCTCTGGGGGAGGGGCGTGTTGGGGTCAGTGGGTGGGCTGGCCTTGGTTGGGGCCCTAAAATCACCCCCTCCGCCCCTTGCCCTATGATCCCTCACCCGAAGGAGAGCCGTCAATGCAATCTCAAATGCTCTCACTTTGCCTGAGGCGAATCACTGCCGCACCGGCACAAAACTGTGCTGTCATGGGGCAGAAAGACAAGGATGACATTGAAAAAAAAGGCATTCTGGAGGCAACAGCAATGCCCTAGGAACCTGAACTGATGGAGTCCAATCTATGAGCCATAGCCAGTTGGTCACGGCCACTTTTTCTATGTGCTCCTCCCAAGCACAGCCCTCGAAGGACCCCCCCCTCCAAAACGTTGGTAATGGGGTCCAACGAACACACCCACCTCTGCACCCACCCTAGGAGGTCGGGGGGGCAGGGGCATTTTTCACCACCGAGCAATAGCCTGGTCGCAGTCGGTGGTTGGATGCGGTTGGAGGTGAACGGGCGGTTGGGAGTCAGTTGGCAAGACTGCATCTTGGGGGCAGCACACATGCGACAGGGAGGAGGGCTTAGCTTAGGCGTACGGACACAGCGGGGCAGCCCGCAACCCCACTACGAATGGCAGGCGCAGGTCGCAGTCTGGCCATGTGTACTTGCCACCGCGAATTGATTAATTGACTCGGTGTGTTGTGTTTCGGTTTGTTGTGTTGTTTGTATGGGAATCGGTGAAAAACATGTTCGACCGTTCTTGACCCCACTCCCTTTTAACGGGAGGGTGTGGGCAACGTCGCAGGGGTCTTGGGCTCCTCGCCCCGCAGGTCCCTGTCTCCACATGCTTGTTGCCGGACTCGGATCCATGTCTTTTGAAGGAGAGAGAATAGGAAAACCAAGTCTCTCTCCTTCAAAAGGAAAAGCAAGTGCTGGGTCAGCGCTGGCTGAAACCGGGGTGGGCCGGTAACCACTGGTGGTTGGTGGTTGACTGCTAACCGACGGAATCCGGCGGAAAGAACGGTGGTCGATTGTTAACGACGTTTGGCGACGGTTGGCCAATAACTGACGGCGCTTGGCCAGTAGCTGACGGTGCTTAGCAGTGACGGCAACCAATGAGACTGTCTTTTTTCAAAAAAAAAAAAAAAAAAGAGGGGGAGGGGCTATCAAAATGGATAAAAACTATTTAAAAAAAACCCGTAAAACAACGTCCGCTTATCGGACGCTTCCGAAACCAGATGCAAAACATGCAGCGCTTGCAGTACGCAACCTCGCTACAGTGTGCTACACCGCTACACTCGGAGTGGCAGATCGTCGAATTGGGAACCCAAGGGCACAGCGGGCGGAGGCTTGACGGTCAAATCCAACAGAATTACATCGTCCCCGTGATGGGCCTTGATAGGGGAGTGCCCACTGAGCTCCAGAGCGTGGGCCACGGGGATACGGTGCACGTGCTCCCGGGGATCCCGCAGATATGGCAGATTGGGGGACTGTTGCAGGGCCTCGTACGTGCCATGTGCCGGTGATGACCACGGGGATTGCCGCTGGGGACACTCAGGGGTGCGGTGCGCAGCGGACGGCCTGTCTGCGACGCTGGAGGCGTGGCTGGGGCTGGAAGCGTAGGGGCTGCCACCGGGCTGGGGAACGGTCTGCGGGATTGCCTGCGTCAGCAGCTGCATTAAAGAGGTGCGCTGCGCCTGGGGACAGGTAAAGCGTGGCTGCGTGTCAACGCGCGAGGGTGGGAGGGTGATGAGGGGAGAGGATGTGTCCGGAGTGTGTGTGGAGGCGGGAGGGTGCGTAATGAGGTGAGGGTGCGTGTGTGTGTGTGTGTGTGTGTGTGTGTGATCTGTACTATTTACGAGGTAGATCCTTATGCAGCCATGAGATGGCAGGTGTATTCGGCTCAGTTTGCTGTCGCCTCTGTGCGCCTGTGATCCATCCCTTCTGCAGAATCAGAACCTCTGTGTGTGTACGGTTAGGTAACCTCGGAGCTGGCCCTTCCGTGTGCCCCCATAAAAAGCTGGCGGCATATTGCTTCCGTATCCGGCGTCTCTGCCAGCCCCTGTGGAACAGGGGTTGGTGGGGAGGGCGGGGATGGTGTTTTCGGCCTCCGCCGCTTGGGGGCGGGAGGCGTTGGGGGTTGGTGTGGAGACCTCAAAGAGGCTTGACTTGTCTGTGAAGGCCCAACTCGTGGGCGCTTAGATGGACGCTTCGGCTGTTGAGAGGAGCAACGCTTCCTGGATGGCTGGACTGGGGTGCATACTTTGTGGTGCCCCCTCGCACAACAGTGCCTTACCCCCCGTTGTGTGCGTGCGCAGATGGGGCACGGCGGCAGTCTGTGGGCCTCACAGAGCTGTAGTTGCGGGCGGCGAGGGACGTGCCCCGCTTCGTGATGCCCCAAAGAGCAGCATTCCTGGGCTGTTTTGCGCAGCCTCTTGCACGTGATGCACGCTGGTAGAGAGTGTGTGTCACATACAGTGGCATTTGCTGGCGCACTGGCTACGTTCGCCTGTGCTGCTGGCGGTGCGTGCCTGCGTGTTCCTGTGTATGGGCGCTGTGGCAAGCGACCGTCGCCGATGATGGGGAAAAAATCTGCTCCAAAATTGGAGCCTGTGGCTCCACCCTTAGCTGTGAGCTGTGCACCAGATGCTGGTGCTAGGCCTGTCTGCAAGTTCCCGCACAGGGCTCTGTGCAGTCTATGTGCTTCAATCTCTGCTGCTGTCTTACGCGGGCGGTATGTGTATGGGCGCAACGCATGCGTGCGGTGTGTTCCCGCCTTGGCCACCCACTGCTCTTCGCAATACTGAACTGAGTTTGCGGATGTGTGAAATCATGGCCTCTCGGCGTGCAAAATACGGGCGTTTATTTAAACCACAGATCGCCGGTCCCCCCAGCGGCACAAGCGAGCCACAGCGGGTCACCATGCCGGCTGGGTGCAGCTGGCCTGAGGTGACCAGTCGCTGGGCGCTGGCCATTGCCAAACGCAGTACCCTGCCTCGTTCCTGGAGGGACAGGGTATTTCCTGTATACTTCGCCTGGGGCGCATGGGAGAGGGTCCTTTGCGCGAATTCTTCGAAATCAATTGCCAGTTCCAAAAAGGTGACTGTCCCCTGTTCCTCCGGCCACGTCAGGGCTCGTAGCCAACTGAGTAGGTCCGCGAGAAAGCTCTTTTCCCACTTCCATTCATGCCCCTTGGGGGTGCGGAGTGTCAAGGCACCGTGTGCCACCGTTTGGGGCAGTGGCCCAACCAGCTGTTGATAGGGGTATTGCCTGACTTGCTGAGACATTCTGTACCCTGCAAAAATGGAAGGGCTGTGCGCATCTCGCTTTTTGCGTGCTGCTATGATGCACACATACATGGAGTGTACCGCGCGCATGAAGGTGAACGCTGCACCAGATTTTATTGCCTCCGTAGAAATTTCTGGGGCTAAACCACATCGCCGTAAGCATGCCGGCCACTGGCCGGGTGGTGGAAGCTCTGGCAATTGGGAAAGGGCCGTGTGCACAAGCGCCAACAGCGGGTCACGGACGTGGTCCCACGCGACACAATGCCAGAGGATATGTTCCTCGTCTTCTGGGGACGCATTACAAAAAGGACATGCGGAGGAGGTGCGAAGGCCTCGTTGGTACGCGCGCAGCGCGGTCCATGTCGCTCCGGAAAGAACCCCTCGCAGTATGGTCCGCTCTAGTTCGGACCCAAAGCTGGCAATGCTCGGCTGCAGAAGTTGCCTGTTTGTGGCATAGTGCAGACCCGCAAACAGGCGAGGTCGCTGTTGGACTAGCGAATCTAACAATTGCTTCCTGAGCTGTTCGCGGACTTCGTGTTTTACAGTTTGCTTGTCCCCATTTAACATAAGGGGTTCACTCTGCCCTGGGACTTTCCAGCCCCACCAACCCTGCATAGGCGCCCAGCCGCATTCCTGTGCCGTTTGCACCGCGCGCCCAAAGGGGCCGTTGTTTCTTGTGTAAAGTCCTGTTTCCCAGATGGCCTGGGCAGTGATCTGGTTTGGGCCCCTGTTACGGCAAAGATGTGACAGCCAAAGCAGGCGTGAATACCTGACCACCATGGTTGGAGAAATCCGATGGCCTTTGCATAGCAAGGAGAAGAAAATTTCTTTTGCCCTCCCTGGGCGTGTAGGGCCCCAGATAGTTCTAATGACACGGGTTTCGAAGGTAGCAAGATCCCGCATACGGAGTGGGACGATCTCCGATGCATGTAGGCCTGTGGCTGTGATCATAGTTGATATGATCTCGCAGCGGCGTTCATAATTGCCCTGGGCTCCATGCACACGATCAAGGAGGCCACAGGCACGAGATATGCGCTTCAGGATTAGCGGGCCTGAGCACGTGGCATCGGTTGTGCGGATGCCTGCGCCCAGCGACCTAAACTCTGTTTCCACCGGGAAAGGTACACCCAGCAGTTCTGCCTTCACTGGCTCTAATGAAGACGAGGAGAACCCCACGGACTTTTTGGCATTGACACCCTGGCCGGTGTCTTGTAGCCATTCCTCCGTGCATTGCAAAAGGGGGGTCAGGGGTGTGCCTCCCGCTGCCAGCCCATAGGTGTCGTCTGCATAGCCAAGCGCTGTGAGTATAAAGTGCAGGACCTGAACTGGCTGATCCCCAGGGGGGAGCGCGCGCGCTGACACCGTCAAGTGCTGTTTTTGGGCATCCAGCACCCGTTTCCAGATACTGGTCATCAAATTGATCAGTATGACTGAGAGTGGGCATCCCTGCAATATGCCATTTGTGGCCGAAAAGAAGCTGGCGCAGCAGCCCATGATTTTGAAACACCTTACTAAGGATGTATACATGCCCTTAAGGGCTCGGTGGGTTCCAGGATCCATGCCCTGTTCCAGGGCGATGTGCAGTACAATGGACTGCGGTATCAAGTCAAAACACTTGACATAGTCAAGTCCGAAACCGTGCAAAACAGATTTGACAATCTTGTGGAGCTCCACAAGCAGGGCGATGAGCGCCGCCGCATCTGTGGCCCCTCTTCGTTTTCTGAAACCGAAGGCATGTGGGTGAATCCACCCCTCTTGCCACAGCATGCATTCCTCTAGTCTAATCCCTGCCCAGACTCGGTAAATTTGGGATAACACGGAGAGCAGGCGTTGTTGCATGGGCAGCATGCCCTCGCCCTTAGGAATGAGCGAGATATACCCTTTGGCCAAGGCCTGAGGCCACTATCCTGTGTGTTCGATGACATGCAGCAGTTCTGCTAACATATCCATCAGCTGCATGGGCAGTGATAACAAATCGGCGACGCACCAGCCGTCAAGGCCGGTGGCCGTATGGATGCCCATTTTCCTAAACCTCTTGGTGAGTCGGGCGCCTGTGATGGGGGCGGCTTGCATGAGCCGACCACGCTGCAGAAAAACTCCGTATTTGCGGACAAAGGCGGCCGCACCCGGCTCTGGGGCATGCGCATACTTCCTCATTACTTTGTCCCATGAGGCATGTAGAATGTCGTCCATTCTATTCACACTGGAGGTGGGTTGCTGTGTCTCCGGATCCAACAGCATGACAAGGGGGGGTTGATATTCATTTTGAATCCAACGATACACATCCTTTGGCCTGTCCAACCAGGCTTGATTCATCTTATGCTTCCACGCCTCTATTCGATCACGTTCTTGCTGTTTAGCGTACTTCCTGCCTAATGTACAGAGCTGGTCATCCTCAGACATGGTCTGGACCAGGGTTGGCATCTGACGGATGGGGGGGAGGTTGGGGTCCGGGGCCAGTGCAATGAAATCCTGTAGCAGCAAGTCATCTCTGACCGCCGCGCCAATTTTACGCATACGCCGGCATGCCGCTTGCCATGCGTGTTGTACCTGCTGAGGCACAGCGCCCAGTCGGACGGCTCTCTGTGCTTTGCGCCTCGCAGACGCTGTGAGGCGGTTTCCCTGGACACCCGCCTCCTTGTGCTGCCATTGGATGACTGTGCGAAGTGATCCCAGGGCACCGGTGATCTTGGATATCAGCCGAGTGCGTGGCCCCCCATATGCAGTTGTTTTGCTTGGGGCCAGAGTAGTTTCTCGCAACATCTGTGCTGTCCCTCTGCCACGAGGTGCACACTTAGGTGCAAATGGGAGGGTGGCCCCTAGGCTATCCTTTGTGAGGTGATTGCATGAGAGTGCGAGCCCCACGTCCTCGGCTGTGTGTGTGTGTGTGTGCTCTGTGCTATTTACAAGGGAGACCCATGTTTGACTGCTTGCTGAGATAGGATTCCCGAAGTGTACACCCGAGTGTGTACCTTATTGGTCTGCCTGCTCTCTGCGGTCAAAAAGTCAGAACCTCTGAGCCGACATGCTTATGTTATTTCCGTGGAAGCTCTCCCGTGCTCTGCACCAAACAGAAGTCGATTGACGTGTTCCGGCTCTCCCTCTCCCATCATCTCGCATGGCTGCGGGGCGGGGGGGGGAAGGGGGGGCATGGTGGCTTGGGTCTCCGTCGTTTTGGGGCGGGCGGCGTGGCTGGCATGTGCGGGGAGCGTGCATGCTCCATGTGTGTGCGTGCGGGGCTGCGGGCGGTGCGCAGCCGCTTAGCGGGTCGTGTGTCCAGTGCGGCTGGCCGCTTGCATACAGGCGTGTGCACTTTGTGGTGCCCTCTGGCACAGCAATTTCGGACCCCCCGTTGCATTCTTGTGCACCTGGCGTAGGCCGGCAATCCATGCTGACGGCACGTGACTGATAGGGGTAGCCTGTCCACATACCCTGGACGATGATGCCCGAGGGCACAGCACGCGTCCCCTGACTTGCGCAAACGCTTGCATGTGATGCATGGTGCGCGCTGATGTGTATTGCACGGGTCAAGAGCCCGTGTGCATGTATGTGGCGCCGGCACTGCCACACATGCGAGCTTGCGTTGTCTCGTTGTCTGGTAGGGTGCCTGTGGGGCTTTGCCCTGACCAATCACGGGGAAGAAATTTGCTGCGAATGACCCCCCCCCCCCTTTGGCGGTTGCCGAGGAGGAGGGCATAAGTCCTGTGTTTAACGCTCCCACGAGGGCCCGTTGAACCCGGGCCTCCTCCACCTCCGCTGGATTGCGCCTGTGTCTGTATACATACGTGCGTGCCTTGTTCTGTCTGGAGTGCGCGCGCAGAGCCCAAGTTTCTTCGCAGTATTGACTGAGCTTAGCAATGTGCCCCACCATGGCCTGCCTGGACACAAAATACGGGCGCCGGTTGAGGCCGCTTTGCTGAGGCCCCCCCAGCGGGACCAGTGAATTCGCCCTGGTGAGTACCTTAGCAGGGTGCAGGGCGCCCCGCGTAACCAATTTCTGCATTGTGCATAACGCCAGCCTGAGAACCCGGGCTCGCTCTTGCAGCGGCAAGCGGCAGTGCCGTCCCTCTATATTTGGCCTGTGGTGCTGTGGGTAGGGTGCGTTGTGACGTTTCCTCGAAGTCTAGCGCGAGCTCTATGAAGGTGACCGTGCCTGGCTCGTCGGCCCACACAAGCTGGCGTGTCCATGACAAGAGGTCAGCTAAGAAAGGCAACTCCCATGGCCAGCGTCTGGCAGTGGGCTTGGCGAGCGTCAGCGTGCCTAGATCTTCTGTGCGTGGGACACGGCCCGTTAACTGCTGGTACGGGTACCCTGTCTGCCTGACATGTCTGGCTGAGGGAAACATCATAGGGGTCTGCTCGTCCCGAATCTTGCGGGACGCCAGGATGGCTACATACATGCCATGAATGGCTTGCAAGAATTCCAGGCTGGTGTTCCGCTCTTGTCGGGTGACAGGCAATGGAATGTCCGGCGCTAGCCCACACGCGAGTAAACAAGGGGGCCAGTGGGCAGTTTGTTCTAGCCCAGGAAACTGCTGGGCCAGATGCTCAATGTCGGGTGTGTGTGAGTCTCGGATGGTCTGCCATGCCTCGCAGGACCAGAAAATATGCTGTGTGTGTGTGTGTGTGGAGGGCGTGTGTGAAGGCGGGAAGCCTGCCTTCACACACGCCCTCCACACGCACCCTCTCACCTCATCAGTCACCCGCCCACCTCCAAACACACAGCCATGTGCGTGGAGGTAGGCCGGCGGTGTGGAACAACAGAGGGTGGGCGTGAAAGTATGGGGCGTATGGAGGTGGCAAACTACAGTGCGGATGGGAGGATGGTACGCCCCCATTCCTCCACGCACCTCCTGCCCCGTCCCCCAACGCCTTCCCCTCAACAGATGCCAGTTGAGCTATCCTGAGGGGTTTGCAGAAGAAAAACTGGGGAAGGGGGTCTGGGGCGAGGTTGGTGGGCCAAGAATGCCGCAAAAACCGTTTTCTTGAGGGCCACTTCAGGGTTCTCCGTTCTGTCCGCCCCCAACGGCCCAGCATCCACTTTGTGATCCCCACACCTTGCCCCCAAACTGCCTTTCCAACCACCAGCAACCGCTTTGGCAACCATTTTTGAAAATCCCCCTCAAGCGCCACAGAGTCGGTGGGGGGCGAGGTACAACCTCAGTGATGATGGCGTTCTGTGTGGCGGTGTCCAGGCAGGAATTGATGTGATCAGTCCAAGCAGGCGGCATCGGCCTCCTGCGAGTGGGCGAGGCAGAGGGAACGTAGCGTCCAGGGGCCTCCTCGGCAGGCACGACAGTGACAGGGGGCGAGGTTGAGGTCACGTAGCGCCCAGGGGCCTCCAACGGCGGCATAGTGACAGGGGGAGAGGCGGGGGCGACGTAGCACCCCGGGGCCTCTGGGGCATGGTGTGCTGCACTGACCACGTAGCGCTCCTTCCGCTGAGGACTGCTGCGAGTTTGGGGCTGCGCGGCAGAGACATAGTGGTGCTGTGGTGGGGAGGTGTGCTCCTGCGGCGGTGCAATAGGGGGGCCCAAGATGGGGTAGCTGGGATGCCCGGGGACAACGGCCTGCAAAAACAGCCCCGGGGCCTCTGCGGGGCTGGCGGCTTGCGCTGGCAGCTTTGTGGCTGCCTGCATGTTGTGGATGTGTGTGTGTATGTGATGGGGGGATGCAGCCTGCTGGGGCGGTGCTGAGTGGACGGGGTGTCGAGCTGGCACTGGGGGGGCCGGGGTGGTGTGCAGGGGCTGTGCAGGAGTGGCAGTTTGCAGGGGCTGTCGGAGGGCGTGCGCCTTCAGTGTGGCTGTGGGGTCCGCCAGGGGCTGTGCAGTGCGGTACTGGACGGGGCTCGGGGCGACTTGGATCCGTGGCGGGACAACGGCAGATGTGGCAGGCGTCCGCGTCTGGGGGTAGTCGGAGGCTGCGGATGGGCGAGTGCGTGATGCCGGGGAGTCGGTGTGGAAATACTGGATCAGTTGAGAACTTGGCGAATCTGGGGAAAGACCAGGACTGGGGAAGGACTGGCAAAGGCCCTGGGGTGTGGGGGAAATCACGAGAGTGGGCGCTCAGGACAGTGTGTAGCGGGAGATCGCGGGGAAGACGTCACAGAGAAGGGGGGGGGGGGTCGCTTCCGCTTGCGCTGGCGCCCCCCTCCCTTCCGCCGTCTCGCAGCCCTCGGCCCACGGCAGTTTGTCACCGCTGCACGCCTCTGCCGCCCCTTCAGAGAGCCTGTGGAGGGGGGGGGGGGGCTCAG